>QEPC01011483.1:1316147-1326563 GCA_003113815.1 Sphenodon punctatus
GGGGTGGCTGGCCGTGCCCCTTGCCCCCCTTTGCCACCCCTTTGCCCCCTGTTCCCCTTGCCCCCCATTACCCGTTTCCGGGGTGCCTCCTCCGCCGCCGGCCTGGCTGATGTCCCCGGGGCGTCCTATGCCGGCTGCTGCTGGTGATCTCTCCCTCCCACCACCTCCATGTTCAGCATGATCCCCGGCTCCCCCACCCCCTCCTGTGCTGTCTCCCCCTCCACCACCACCCTGCCTCCTCCGCCTCCTCCTCGCCCCTAGCTCTCTCCTCTGCCACTGCTCTCTTCCTCCTCCTCCCTCCACCCCGCCACATTAGCCAGCTGCATTTTTCCCTTTAAATCTCCCTCGGTGAGTGTGTTGATGCTGGTTGCCTGGCAGCGCCGTTACGTGCATTGCCCACGGCTGGGGATCATTTCCTTTGATCCCGGGCCATGTTTGCCGTTTGGTTGATCCCGGGTGGGGATCTCCTTGACCATGCATCCACAGGAATTGGTGCGGGGAGCCCTGGAAGCGTGGTGGGTATTGAGCGTGGTGAACATCTGGCGGCCGCCAAACAGATGTTCAGGGCGCCTTGGCCCCGCCGCGGGGTTGAGTGTGGTTCACTGTGGTTGAGCATGATCTCGTAACGTCTGAAAATACCCCATGTTGCAGGGCTTCATAGGGCACCAATACAGCCCTGCAACATGCATAAATAACCACCAAAGGTGGTTAAAGGGTGGTTAGCGTCATGTCTGTTTTCACCCAGTGTTGGGTTAGTTTAGAAAAACACATAGAAAAGTGACATTAAAATAGAGTGGGGAGTATTCTCACAGTAAACATTGAAAAATTTATTAGAAATCAAGCTTATTCTGAGAATAATATTTCACAAAGCCAAGAAAGACATTTTTAAAATGCATTTCAACACACTGTGGTAAAAACAGAGTGCAATCTCCATTGGCTTGAGTGCGCTGCCCGCATGCATAGTGCATGGGCAGAACACATGATACAGGCATGTATGCGTGCAACACACACAACACAACGTAATGCAGAAAAGACGCAACTCGGGCCGAAATGACCTCCTGGTGGCACACACCCTGCATCCCAGGGGATGGAGAAGGAGCCATGTCTGCTCCATCCCCAGGGCCGCACAGTGTGCGGGCTCAGGGGGGTCAGGTCGGCCCAGGTTGTGCCTTTGCCACATGTGTCTGTGCTGTGTGCGCTGCAAGCATGCATGCCTGCAGTGCACATGTTCTGGCACGTGCAGGCACGCAGCAGGCAGTAAATACAGGCCACTGGATTGCACCCTGAATTTATTAAAATATATTTAAGTATGTGTACAAGTTTCAATATGTGAGTAAAAAAGCATGTAATTTTTCAGATTTTCAAGAAACTCCTGCCAATTAATGCAAAAATCATTGTCAAACTCAAAGATCACTAAAATCCCAATAAAATCAAAGTAACCACATTTATCTAGTAGACTTCATCTCAAGCAAGTTGTTTCTTCTCCGACTATAGTCATAGAAAAAGACCAAAAGATGTATAAAAGGGAAATCCATTGCTGGAGTGAATTTTTGTTCCAAAAAAATCCTGCTTTGTTTTGGGCAAATAGAATTGTAATTTTCTTACCTGTAATGAGTTTTCAAGTTGTATCCTCTCACCAAGTTTCAGACAAGTATTTGGCACCATCTAGCACCCAACTCTGATCAGAGCAAGCACTTTCACTTTAATTTTCCCACACCCGGACATCACTCCCCTGGGTGTATAAATAGAGCACCACCTCATCTCACTTCCCTTCAGTTCATGATATAGCTGCTGTAAGCAGAGAGTGAGTTGGGACTTGGTGAGAGGATACAATTAGAAGATGACTTGTTACAGGTAAGAAACTTACCTTTCTTCTTCGTTATCGTCTCAACCAGTTCCACTATAGGTAGGCTAGAAAGCAAGGCCCCAGAAGCGGGTTGTAGTTCATGGCCCAACAGACCCATTTATTAGGCAAACAGGGAAAATAATACCAATTGGCCAAACCTGGTCTCTTTCTGAACAGCCAGATCAATGGCACAATGCTTAACAAAAGTCAATAGAGAACTCCATGTGGCTGCCCTACAGATGTCCTCCAGCAGTACCTGTCCAAAGGCCATAATAGCTGTGCCCATAGTCCAGGTGGCACAGGCCCTGATGCCTTTGGGTGTCTAGAACCCAGCCACCTCATAACTCTTCAATATACATGCTCAGATCCACCAAGACATAGGCTGTTTGGCTGCCCTGAGACAAATCATCATCATCGGCGGCGGCGGCGTTTAATTTATACCCTGCACTCTCTTGGGGACCCCAACTTGAGGCGGCTTACACAATAAATACACTTCTGGGATTTTTCCCACGCAGGGGACCCAGCACAACAAAATAACATTTATACATAATAATAAATAATACAATCAACTTTCCCTTTACTGACATCTCATTCTACCAACTCTTTAACAATACAGCAATTGGCCCCGCAAACTAATCTTTCTACCTCTTGCCGCCACCAAGGGGCATTTCACCTGGCTCCACCCCTCTCTCACAGGGGAGAGTCAGCTGTACGTTCCCTTCCGTCAGTAATTCACAATACCCCCTACACAATGCATAAAGTCAAAAAATTTCAAAAATTTCCCACCTCCACCTCCTGTCCCAGCCGACGTGCCCCTTCGACACGAGCCCTGAGCACGCGCCTCCGGCCGCTCCCGATGTTAAGGGAAGTGGCCCGGAAGTTCGTAAGGCTATGCCCCGCCCCCGCAAGGGTGGGGGGGAGTGGGAAGAAACCCACGGCTCCCAGGTGTCAGAATAGGGACCCCCCGACCCCACAGCCACATGCCATCTTTCTCCCTGAAGGTGGGGAGGGTCCATGGTGCCGCTGCCATTGGGTCTCTCCTGGCTGGTATCCCCACACTCCCACAAACCTCCGACTGCTCCAGTCTCTCTCCGGCCACTCCCGATGTTAAGGGAAGTGGCCCGGAAGTTTGTAAGGCTATGCCCCACCCCCGCAAGGGGGGTGGGGAGTGGGAAGAAACCCGCGGCTCCCAGGTCTCAGAATAGGGGCCCCCCAACCCCACAGCCACATGCCGTCTTTGTCCCTGAAGGTGGGGAGGGTCCATGGTGCCGCTGCCATTGGGTCTCTCCTGGCTGGTATCCCCGCACTCCCACAAACCTCAAACCTCCGGCACTCCCACAAACCCACAGGCAGAGTTCCCAACTCTCAGTCCATACCCTCACAGGCAATATCTTGCACTCAGTCAGCCTCTACTAGACTCAGCTTCTCCCTGGCTCTCTCACTGCATTAGTCCAGTGGTTACAGGTGCCTTTTCCCTCCTAGGGGCCACCTTGGGAGATCAGTGCAAGGTGGGGCACACACAAGAAGTGTGGGGGCAAGGGTGCTTATGGGGTTTGAGCAGTAGGAGCATCCAGATCATGAATCTGACCCTTAGCCTTGTGTGCATGCCCTCATCTCTCTTCCCGCCCCCTGAGCTCAGTCCTTCAGTGGCTGGGGGCCGGAACTGGATCCAGATCTGGAAACTAGAATGGGGCCAAATAAAAGCTAGCCGTGGGGTGCATTTGGCCCCTGGGCCTGAGGTCCCCCACCCCTGCTCTATGGAAAGCAACAACAGAGAGAATCAATCGACTTAACCAGACACACAAACCCCCCAAAAGTTGGAAGAAGTCATAACAGCTGTCACGTTATGATTTCTTTTGCCCTCATTTGAAGAACAATTCTGAACAACGGAGCGGGTGAAGATCGAGGCAGAATGTTATAAGCAGGACTTTGCAGTCCTGAAGATCCTCTTTCACATGTGCGGGCCTGGGAATGAACATTGGAGTCTCCCTAGTCCCCTCCCATTTGCTCTCCACACGATTGGTTTGTTGTTGTCTTGTTAAGCATCAGGGATTGGTCGCTGCTGTCTGCATGTAGCCAGCCAGGGTGCAAACCCGCCTCTCGCACAGCCCACTGGGAAGGAAGATGGCGATGATCACCAGCAAGGAGCTGAGAGCCAGGAGAGTGCAGCCTCCGGAACACAGCACAGCACAGCACGGCACTTTGTTTGAGACAAACAAAGCTACTGTCCTCCGAAACAGCTTTGTTCTAATGCAGGTAGCATAGAAGAGCCTTTTTGACATCTAATTTGCGGAGTGCCTCCTCTCCCACTGAGGAGCGTAGTGGAGGAAACAGGACCAGTAGGGAAATTGCCTTGCCACATGTGAAATTCTGAGATGAGTTTGAGGAGACAGGACGGATACGGCCTCAGGACCACCCAGTCATTATGGAACGTTAGACAGAATGGTTTGCACAACAAAGCCTGCAACTTCTGGCTTATGCAATTGCTACCAGAAAACCCATCTTAAAGGAGAGCAGGTCCAATGATATGGAGGCTATCGGTTCAAAGGGGTCCCTCATGAAAGCCTGCAGAACCACTTTAAGTTTCCACCCCAGGAAAAGTGCCTGGGCTGGAGGAAACTCCCCAATTGCCCCCTTTAAGGAACTGGGTAACTGGGGGAGGTAAAGCGTGACCCACCATTCACTGGGCCCCAGAAAATATTAATTGCTGCTAGATGGACTTCGATGAAGGACACTGCTGCACCTCCATCCAATAAATGAACCACATAGTCGAATATATCTGGAACAGAAGCCTCTATTGGACAAGTTCCCATGGCTCCTATCCAGGCTCCACAGTGTTTCCCCTTGGCCTCATAGCAAGCGCTAGTGGAGGCCTGCCTGCTGACCAGCAGGATCCTCCACACCAGCATCGAGCAACCCTGCTCTTTCTGCATCAACAGCATAGCCTCCAAACCACCAGGTGCAAGGAGGGCAAGTTTGAATGCCACAGCTGCCCCTCATGCTGGGTTATGAGGTCCAGGTCCCTCAGTAGAGGCCACTTGGGTCCCCTGGAAAGCTCTCCGAGTTCTGGATATCAGTACTGTCTGGGCCAGTCTGGGTCTACTTCTAGAGTATCTGGGCAATCAGAGGAATGGGCAGGAAGGCATGCAGCAAGTCCACTGACCAGGGAGCTACTAGGGCATCCCCTTGAGATGCCTCCCCTTTCCTTGCTCTGGAGAAGAAGCAAAGCACCTCTGCATTGTGCTCCGAGGCACAGAGATTTGCCGCTAGCATGCCCCAGTTCTGCACCAGCACCTGAAAGACCAAGTGCTTTAGAGCCCACTTGTGGGGCCCTAATGGAGACCTCACCTTCTGAGGCCATCCGCCTCCCAATTGTCCTCCTGCATCAGAGGGAAGGAGCAAGTCCCCCCTTTCCTCTTCAGGTGGAACATTGCTACCAGATTGTCTGTACAGATTAGTACGTGTCCTCGCCTGGCCCCGAGTCTCGAACAGACTCAAATAGACTCCCGAACAGACTCCTCACCTGGCCCCAAGCCTTTTAACATTCCGGCGAGTTTGTAAAACCTGGCTGTTTGCCCAGGCCTTTGGGGAGGGTGGGTTAATGGGTTTTTATCACCCTACCCTTCCTTATTATTTTTTGTAAATTTCTGTCGTCCCTGTTTTATTGTAAGATTTTTATGATTGTTTTCATATTTTTTTAATTGTTTTAATTGAGATTTGTTGAGCTGTTTGCAGGAGGGGCAGGATATAAATGTATTAAATAAATAAAATAAATATACACTTGGGGTTTGAAGGTCCTCAAGGCCAGTCATATGGCTCTCAGTTCCAGAATATCTGGAGGCATTCCTGGGGAGCCCACCCCACCCAGCATGGAAGCACATGTGGTGATAGACAACCAGGAAGTCAGCACCCTATCCATGTGCGGCTAGCTGCAGTCCTGGCTCTTTCAGGCCCTGGAACAGCCAGGGGTCAAGCCACCACTGAAGCAGGTGGAGCTGCAACTGGGCCGGGGGGAGGGTCATGAATGCTGAAGATGCCATGAGTCCCAATAAGCTGGAAAAGGAAATGTAAATCTGGCACAGGTATCCCAAAGCCAGCGAACACCTGTCCCAAATAGCCTGGTATCTGTCATCTAGGATAAATGCTCACACACTTATGGTATTCCAGTGAGCCCCAATAAATTTTATAACAGGGGCAGAGATCAGGGAAGATTTCTTATAATTAATGAGAATCTCTAAGCTTGAGAAGAAGGTGCACACCTCCCTCATTTGGGCAACTCAGTCCCCTCAGCAGATCTGGCCCTAAAGGGCCAGTCATCTAGGTATGAACGGTCACTGCCACTGGGGATAGACACTTTATAAAGGCCCTGCAAGAAGTAGAAAGCCCAAAGAGCAAAAGCACAAACTGGCAGCATACCCCTTCCAGGGTGAAACACAGGAATTTGCAACATGCTAGATGGATAGTAATATGAAAGTATGCATCTTTCATGTCTAGGACAGTAAACACATCACCTTTCCTGAGCAACAGGATAACCTGAGACAGAGTTACTATACAGAACATATTTATTGAGTGTCCTGAAATCAAGAATAGGCCCGAGTCCTTCCAGTTTCTTTGTCACTAGAAAATAGAGGAAATAAGGCCCCTGACCCCCCACATTTCTCACGGGACCAGTTTAATGGCTCCCTTTGTCATTAACTTCTGAATTCCCCCCTGCCCCCTCCCCCAGGGCTGCTAGCATCACTACACACCCCTGGTTTTTCATATGCACTAGCTGGCCCCATGGACAGGAGGCAAACTGGATGAAATTGCCATCCACAACGGAGGTCAGCACCCACTTGTCGGAGATAATGGCCTACCAGGCAGCCTCATACAGCCACAGCCTATCTCCAAAGGAAGGCTCTCATGGTCATCCCTGGGGTCTGAGTCCAGTGCTAAAAGCACTTCTTTGCAGGAGGGGCCCCCTGTGTGTGGGGTGTCTGCTTCCCCCAAGGGCGGAGTCCTTGCCCCTGTGGGGTCCTTGGGTAGCTCACCCAAGTGCAGAGAAGAATACGGAGAAGGATACAGGGACAGTGGTGCCTGTAAGGCTAGCCGGCCCTGATGCTGGGGTCTCTGGAGCTAGGGTCCCCCAGATTCCTGGAATGGTGATGCAACAACTGCCACCTTCAACTCCACTGATTTGGAGTCTTGAGCTGACGGAGCTCCTGATTAGTGGTGGCACAGAAAAGCCCCTGATTAGAAGGTGGCTGCTTATCAAAAGGCAGGTTCTCAGCCATGTACTGGGCCTCGAGAGAGAGCCAAGAAGAGCAAAGCCAGGAGTGTTCCTGGATGGCGATATCAGCTGTCCCTCAGGCTGCCAAGTCAGCTACATCATAGGACACCCTAGTGAGGTGCCAAGATGCTTCAATGCCATCCTCGGCCTTCATGCTTGTGTGCTACTATATTTTTATTTATTTATTTAAACATTTTTTAGTCCCCCCCACCCCCATGTCTACGGCATCCCAGGGCAACGTACAACAATATAAAAACAACAATTTTTGTTTTTTAAAACCATTAAAACAACAATATAAACAGGTTTGGGAAAATAAAATAAAAGGTAAGGAGGCGTTAAAACACTAACCCACCCACAAAACAAATAGCCCCACAATAGCGGGAAATAAATTAATTGAGGGGAGTGCTGAGGTGGGGCTATACATATATATATGCCAAGTGGAGTGACATTAGGGTATGGGAAAATTAAAGGGAAGAGCTTGCTATCATCCGAGTTGGATTTGGAATGTAAAATGCATAAAAGCTAACCACAAGCCCATTCTCTCAGAGGAAAATGAAGAAACTCACCTTTTTAAATGTTAGACATATTCGTTTTTGCTAACGATATTATCTTAACATACCTAAAAAAAGTTATTTAAGTGGATTTCTTAAATTGACTGGTATTTACTTTAGTAGTTTTAACTACATAAAAAGTATATACTTTTACAATTTTTCATAAACAAAATAAGATGGAAACAATTATGACATGTAATTCTAATTTTTAACAATGGAGTAACTTGATAATGAAATATTCACATTAAAAACAGGAGTTATAGCTGGCAGGTAATTAACATTTCCTTCTTAGCAGTTTCACACATTAAATGTGAGGAGTGCACTCAAAACGTGATACATTGTTCTTAGGAAGATCCAGGTTTTAGGCGTGGTCTCCAGATCCTAGCTTCTGAAGGATGAAATTGAAGCATATTTTAGTATCTGAATGGAAAGCAGAGCTGAGTGAAAAGAGGGGGAAGGGACTTCAGTATTTGCCAAGCATCAGTAATCAAAAGAAAGAACAAGGACAAAATAGAGTGGAGAAACATCATGAAAAAGAGAAAGCTAAAGAACACTTGCTAACTTTTCTGGCACTTAAAAATATGTCAGATAAAAGACAGTATGCAAATGAGGGTGCCACTTTAGGAAATACATGAAAGCACACTTTTATGCAAATCATGCACTCCATGCATTTTTGCTCATCAAAGGAATACTAAAAACAACTTTTACATAGATGTTAAAAGTCTGTTCTCACTGTAGTTTTTTCATAGGTAAGTTACTTACTGAAAGCAGACACCCAGTTAGAAAGAATTACCCTACAAATGCATAAGAAAACATATTTATAAAATGAAACCCAAATTTTAAAGTTAAAGAAGAGACTGTGGAGATTCTAACTCCTATGTCCGAAACAAGGGGTGGAGAACCCCAGGTCTAAGAACCAAAGTCTACATACACACAGCTGGTTTTCATTTGGCCCCTTTTCAATTCCTGACTCCAGCCTGTGGGTTCAGCCTTTATCCTCAACCTATGAGGGCACATGTTCAGGGGGAAGGAAACAGAGATAAAGCATGCATTCACGATAGGGGATGCATCCATGACACTGATCCATAACCTGGAATTTCCCTTCCATTTTCCCATTCTGAGCACACCCCATAAATGCGCTCCCACAACTCCTATCTGACCAGTGGAAATTGTACTAATTTTCAAAGTGGTTCACAGAAGAAGAAAAAGATTCTTCACCCCTGTCCTAAACAGATATATACCTAGATTGTATCTAACATCCTAAATTTCAGACTGCTAAATTGATATATTAGAAAAATATTTTCCAAGGAAGTAGATTGGTGGCCATAGCACAATTTGTGGGCAAAGAGGGAAGTTGAAGATCAATGCAACTTTTATATTGCATCACCTGATTATCCAAATATCCAATTTATTATGTGTAAAATTCCAAATGTACATATGTGTATAAAGATAATAATAATAATAATAATAATACTTTATTGTGTGACCGAGCGGTCATTGCACATACAAAGAAAAACAAATAATCCGATCATGCTTCATCAAACAACCTAACCAAAAATACATATATATAAAAAAACATACAAACCCAATACATTATTTAAAACTAATATATACGTAACAGTACAATAATAATAAAAAAGGGAAACAATATATTATACCACTGTTTAAAACAAAAATACACTAGAAGGAATTATAATCCCCTAATGCTGTTTGATAACATAGAACCAGAATAGAAAGTGTGCCATCATCCGAGTGATCTTCACTTCACCTTTTATTTGTACCCCGCACTCTCTCGCCTACGGCGACTAAAGGCAGCTGACAAAAAAAGAGAACCATACGAAGCACACAATTATAAATACAATACCAGGCAACTTGCCCAAAAATATCAATTGCAAATATTTCAATAATACAATATTTCTTAACACAATAGCTAACATATATCAAAACATATAACAAAGTCTCCCCCTTTACCCAAGGCCTCCCCCACACAACCCAATATATTTATTTTATTTATTTATTTTATAAATTTTTACCCTGCCCCTCCTGCCATGCAGCTCGGGGCGGCTTCCAAGCATTAAAATACAATAAAATCAGTTTAAAATTATCATAAATATTATAAAATATTAAAACAGGGCTAAGATACAGTCTAAAAACCAAAAATAGGTGGGGGAACTAAAAAACCCCACCCTACTCACCCTCCCTCCCAAAGGCCTGGGCAAACAGCCAAGTCTTACAATTTCGCCGGAATGTTAACAGGTTAGGAGCCAGGCGAGCTTCCTCCGGAAGGGAGTTCCATAGCCGCGGTCCAACTACCGAGAATGCCCTCTCCATTGTGGCCCCCCGCTTAACATGGGGGACCTCCAGGAAGGCACCCCCGGCAGACCGCAGGAGCCGATCTGGGGCACGGAGGGCGAGGCGGTCCCTAAGGTATGAGGGGCCGAGACCGTGTAGGACTTTATAGATCATCACCAACACCTTGAACTTGGCTCGACACGCTATCAGCAGCCAGTGCAGAGCTCGGAGCACAGGTGTAATATGCTCCCAGCGGTCCGTCCCCATAAGAAGACGAGCCGCCACATTCTGCACTAGCTGCAGCCTCCGAACCAAGAACAAGGGAAGCCCCACGTAGAGCGCGTTACAGTAGTCGAGCCTCGAGGTGACGAAGGCATGGATGAGGGAGGCCAGGTCCGGGCCGGAGACATACGGACGCAGCCTACGCACTAGATATAGCTGGCGGAAAGCAGCCTTAG
>QEPC01011483.1:1336868-1351838 GCA_003113815.1 Sphenodon punctatus
TACAAAGTAGCAACCTTCTGGCTCCCCACAGGCCACTTCCTGTAATTGAATCGCACTGAGCAGCCGGGTAAGCGCGCACTACAAGAAGGTCTGAATGCATTATTTCGCTGTAGTTAAAACCGGTATGGCATGCATGTGAATGCAACAGGACTTGTTAACAGTGAACTATTGAGAACCAATTTTTAAAAATCCAGATAATTGCTGCACGTGTGAATTCGCCCAGAGCTGCGAGTCGAGGAGCACACCCAGACTGAGGAACTGAGGGACCAAGGTAGGACAAACCCTATCAATGACAGGGGCCTCCACCTCCCTCAGCCCTCCCCACCAGCATCACCTCCGTCTTATCGGGATTCAGTTTCAGGCAACTCGCCCTCATCTAGTCCCCAACATCCGCCAAACACCAAGTAAGCAATGAGACTGCTGGGCCTGGTTCAGCTGAAAACGAGAGATAGAGCTGGGTGGCTGTAACAGAGAGCAGTCTGGTGGGGCTTCTGCCCCTTTATGAAGGGGGCTGTGTGGGCCAGTCAGAGGGCTGGGTGCACACAAGAGATGGGGCAGAGCCAACCCCAGAGCCGGGTATCAGCCTGAGGGGATACAGACTGAGTAACCCCTGTGACAGAGTGGGCAGGTTAGTGGCCCTTTAAGGCTGAGTAGAGGAAGCCTGGCCATGCCCACTCTGCCTGTATTAAAAGGAGAGACTAGACAGAGAGGAAGAAGTCTCTGCCAGGGAACAAAAGGAGCAACATCTCCCTGAGAAAGCCTTCCTGCTCTACGTTCTCCAAGGTGCTGAAGACTGGAGAACCAGAGGGACCCAGGCAAGTGGGAGAGGCTGTGCCCAGGAGGGAGCCTCTTGCCTGGGGAAGGCTTGGCCAGAGCCTGGGGGTTTAAGGCCTGGATGGATGGACTTTGGGAGGTTGAGGTTGTGTTGTTCCTGAGTCTGCAGAGATGGACCCGGGCCTGCAGGGTGGAGGCGACTGAGCCGGCAGCCCCAGGTACAGAGGACACGGGTTGTGTCCAATAAAGGACTGTGGATTAATACCCTCTGGACTGCGTGGTGTGTCCTGAGAGGGTAGCCCCTTCTGGGAAGAGGGGGATTCAGTCGAGACTGAAGGCTGAAACGGCATAGCAGGGGGTGAGCTAATTCCCTAGAGTGCGAACCCAGAGCCCCCGTGTGGCCCTGGGAGAAGTCCCCTGCCACAGTGTCATTAGTATATTTGATGATACTGTACCTTGAACTCTCTCACGAACTCAAAGGCTGCATATATACAGTGAACAGGAGAGGAGACAGAATAGAATAGAAGAGGGTTGGATGGGGCCCTGCAGGGAGGCCAGTCCTAACGAGAGCGAGAGCGAGAGCGAGAGAGTATCAACAATGTGAAGGCATCAACTTTCAGAGTTTTTTCAGCAAGGAAATTCTCCTGGATCACTTTAAATGGACACAGCTGAGGAGCAGGTCTGTGGGAGAAAGGTGGAATAACCACGCACCACACATCCACCCCAGGTGAGTGGGGAGGGATTCAAAACAGACACCAGCCAGAGGTCACCCGAGAGTCACAGGACATCACAGCTCCCAACACCCAACCACCTGGCCCTCCATCGATCAGGCTGGGAGGGGAAGAGCGATGGGGGAAGGTACACTATAGCAACACAAAACAGCTGACGAGCCACCAGACACCTACAAGACAACCAAGCGCCAAGAAGCCCAAAATCCCTTGCAAAAGCATGCAACCCACGGGCAGCACTGGAACAATAGGGGAAGGCAGCTGGGATTCAGAGGGCACAAAGGCCGTACCGGGAGGACAAAAAACAGCACCAGCCCCATGCCCGGCAGACGGGACAGTCCAAAATCCACACAGTCCCAACCACAGGACACATCAGGTGGGAAGAGACAGAAAGCTAACTCCACCCAAACACTGTAGCAATACCGCCATAACATATGAAATGCATGGTGCAGGGATGCACAGGGCAAAAGTACAAATCCACACTATGTATTGGAAAGCGAAAAGTAGTGTCACAGTAGTCCCAAAGGGGAACGAGCTCCATGTGAGGTAACATCAATACATACACCTGCTGCATAGAGAGGTTAGGCAAAAATGTCAGGCTCGGGGCAAGGAACAAGGTGCAGAATGAACCATGCAAGCAGCCCAAAGTGCAATGACAAGGCCCACTTTAGCAGACAATCCAGGGCTTCACTGAAAACAGCATCACAAGGATGGTGGGAACACACAGACAGCCCCAGGACAATCGCCACAAACACCTTCCCACCCCTGGTTGAGGAGAGCAGAGCACCCCATGCAGGAATGAGAACATGGACAGCGCTGTTCATAACAAAATAATGTTTATTAAAAACAGAAGATTACCAAACCAAAACAAGAAAACTAGGGATGCTTCCCCTGGGCCCTGCTCCACCAAGTGCACTGGGCCCAGGAGACATCATGCACCTGCCGGCGGATGTCCAGTAGGATGGACACGATCTCCTCCTGCTCCTCCACCATATCCTGCATGAGCGCTCGCACTGAAAGATGGAAAAAGAGAGATCCCAATGATGAATGCCCCCCTCAGCACACATCCCCTGTCGCCCACAGCGGGAAAAGGGTGAGTGATATGAAAACACGAAGTGGGGTCACTCACAGACCTCCCTGTAGTTATGACTTCCCCTGCAGAAGTCCACAGCCGCCTACTGCAGGTCCTGGGTGATCAGGTAGGATACGGACAATGCAGGATAATAGACTGCAAGGCATTCTGAAGTGCTTCATCCACTGGTCATCCCCCCCTAGTTGGCCAGGACAGACTCCCACAGATAAGGGTTAACCCCAATAAGAAGGCACGAGGCACTCAATGCCACCCGTGAAGTCCATCTATGGCAGCCATGGCGGATGGGATGAGTGCTGCACTCCAACAATTCTTGTAGCCGCTGAAGTGCTATTCAGAAGCATCTGCAATTTACAATGGTCATGCATACAGCAGTTCAAGAATGCAGCTCAGCATTGGACCTCCATGGTGGACACACAGAACAATCTGTACAGCTGTAGCTATTGCAGACAGCACAGGGCATGGCTGAGATTGCAGGTAATAAGGCAGTCAAAACAGGCTAGGTGGAGGCAGATGAACACCATGCTGAGGAGGGTTTCCTGTGCATCCAGGTCACTGATGATGAACGCTGCTCTGGTCATCTATGGCATTTGCCAGACCATACCCCACAGAGAGAAGGACATAGGTCCAGTACAGGAGCGATGATTGATAGGAGTCTGTCCTGGCCAACTAGGAGGGGATGACCAGTGGATGAAGCACTTCAGAATGCCCTGCAGTCTATTATCCTGCATTGCCCGTATCCTACGGCCATACCAGAAGAAGGAAACCACCAACATGAGGGACCCCATGCACGAATGTTAGACCCCTTGTCTCTCCCTCTGTTCCCCTTCCTAAGTCTCTCCCCCAGCTTCTGTCTCTCAGACTGTAAGCCCTAGGGGCAGGGACCGTGTCTATTTTATTACTTTGTAAAGTGCCAGGTACACTGCTGGCGCTATATAAANTCTCAGACTGTAAGCCCTAGGGGCAGGGACCGTGTCTATTTTATTACTTTGTAAAGTGCCAGGTACACTGCTGGCGCTATATAAATGTTTGTTAATAAATAATAATAATAATAAGTGGGAAAGCGTGTGGCCATAGCTGTTTGGAGGCTGGTGACCCCCGATTCCTGCTGCAGTGTGGCACAGCAATTCAGGATGTTTCCAAGGTCCTGAGTATTCACAGCAATGGTGGAGGAACTCATGGAACAGGTGATCCAGCTGGTTGACCCTGAGGAGGTGATCAATGGCTTCGCCGCAATGGGCTTTCCCCACTGCATCAGGGCCACTGATGGGACCTACATTCCCATAATCCATCCCCCAAACAGCAAAGACGACTAATAGTAACGGTCAGTTCTCAGTCTCCCTGAAAGTCGTCATGGACCAAAGGAGCCACTTTGTGGACGTCTTACTCTTTACCGGAGTGTCAGGAAGGAGACACAATGTGAGGATCCTCCGTACCTCGCCATTCTTCTCAAGGATGTACATGGGTAAAATTGACCCAAATATATTTAGGGTCAACTGAGGGCATGACCATGCGTCCCGTTATTATTGGAGATCCAGCCTATCCAATCACACCAGGTCTGATGAAGGCATACCCCACACCACGAACACCTGCACAGATGATCTTTAATGCCAAGCTGTGTTCCGCCTGCTGTGTTGTGGAACGTGCCTTCAGGGTTCTGAAAATGCGGTGGTGCCTTCTATTGAATAGTAATGAATTTGACCTGGATATGGCCTCCATGCTTGTGATAGCGGCATGTATACTCCACAATATCTGTGAGACCTGGAATATCCTCTCTTGCCTTGTGTAGATGATCCAGTGCCTATGTTCTGATGGGGCCACAGTGGAGAAGAGAGATGCATTTAGCACCAAAACCAGAATGCCCTTGCTCGCCACATTGCCCACATGCAGGGCAGACAGTAAGTAGTCAACAGCTTCCCCAACACCCTCCATGTCTGCACCCATCTAGATATAATTTCATTGCAAATAAACACTATGGTTAATCAGCATGTGTGTGTGTTGTTTCCTCTTTATATATACCCCACTGAGCCTATGATGGCCATCCTTCTTTGCTAAAGCTGTAAAGAGGCTTGCTAAAGCTGTTAAGAGGGCTGTCCTAGTATTTCAGATGGGAATCCAATGGAGGAGAATCCTCATCCCCACTGTCCAATCAATTTCCTATTGGGGAAAGACGAAGAGGCCATGGTTCACACCTGTGGCTCGTAATTTCCCCTCCTGGCCATGATCCCTGATCCTACAGTTCAACCTAGTGGCCCGCTGCACCTTGGGTGGAAATGCCCTGGAACAACTCTATGAATGACTTAACATGATGCACATGGCAGCCAGGGGAATTCCAACAATGGTGCAGTGGGCACAATCTCCCCATCCACGCAAATGACTCAACCTACCTCACCACAGAACAACATTCTGCACCAGCCCAACCCAGAGGATGTGGTAGGGATGGAAGCGTAGCTGGTGCTCGCCTGTGACAGGAAGGCATAACTGTCAGCTGTCATCTGGCTCTTCCTCCCTCTGCAGCTGCTCTCTAGGGCACCATCCCTTATCCCTCCCCAGGGTCCCGCTGGTTTACTTGGCTGTCAGAGGGGACCAAGGCTGTGGCCCACCTCAAGGCAGCTGTACTGGTGCTTGCCTGTCAAGTGACATGGTTCCTGTTAGCTGTTCTGTTGCTCCCACTCCACAGCTCCTTGGGGCAGCATTCCCTGCCCCTGCCAGGGGTGTGGTGCACTTACCTGGCTGTCGCCATATTGTGGAGGGGAGGGGACAGTTGCTGGCCGGGCGTTGTGCCTCTCTATCCCTTGAGTGGCCTTTTCTCCATGGTGTTGGCAGGCCTGTCCCACGAGTGGGTGTGCTGCCCTGTGCACAAAGGTCAGTGATGGGTGAACACCCATCCCATGCGCGGCACACAGACAAAGCTGCCTTTTCTCCGGTTGCTCCATGCAGGGAGGTATGGGGGGGTGTGGGTCTCGGGATCGTACCCACACACACCGCCTCTTTTACACAGACATTTCCACATGTGGGGGATGCATGGACCTGTACGTTAGCATCTCTTTTAAAAACGGTCAGAGTCATTCTTGGTTGCTGCCCGAGGGTAGTGGAGTTCCCTTCTGTTGGAGGTTCATCAAGGCTGAGTATTTTTCCGAGACAACGTAAGACCTTTGTTTTTGACAAAGCCTTTGCCAGGTAGGGATAGGGGTTAGGTGAAATTGGGTTTTTAGGGGGCTTTTTCTACTTATGTGATTTTATATGTTTTTTATTTTGTAAGCTGTCCTGAACCTTAGAGGAAAGGCAGGATATAAATTTGAATATATTAGATAGATTAAATAAAATTTCCAAGAAGGAAAGTAAAAACCAAGCAAACACCCCCTCTTCTTCTGTATTTGAGAACACCTGTCCGTGGCCAAGAAATTTCTCTTTCAGCAGTTATTCCAAATTGCACCAGGTTTAGATTAGGAAGCATGAGGTAGTAAAACTACAAATAAGAGGAAGTGAAATACTTAATACCAAAACACACTATCAATGTTTCTTCACCCAACAAACAATTTTATTTTAATCTTTCATTTAAAGTTAATTAGCAAGCAACCTTATGCTACTATACAGAACGTTCCGTCTTGCGGTGATCCTGAATCCACTAGTGCACCTGGATCGTCAGGTTGCAGCAGTGGCCAGGAGTGCTTGTTACCAACTTCATCTGGTGAGAAGGCTGAGACCTTGTCTATCAGATTCAAATCTGGCCACTGTCATTCATGCCTTTGTAACCTTGAGACCAGGCTACTGCACGCACTCTACGTGGGGCAGCCCTTGAAGACTGTTCAGAAGCATCATACTGGTGCTTAGAGTCTGCACTGGCTGCCAATAGCTTTCCAGGGACAATTCAACATGCTGGCTTTAAACTATAAAGCCCTGAGCGGCTGGGACCCCAGGTATCTGAAAGACCGCCTCTTATCCTATGTCCTGTCATGGCCTCTGAGATCGGTCAGGGAAGCCCTCTTGCAAATGCCAACTACCCATGAAGTTGTTACAACAAGGGCATGTAGAGGGGCGTTCTCGATCGCTGCCCCACAATTATGAACTCCCTCCCCTAGGAGATTCGCCTATGCCCAAACCTGTTCGTCTTCCAGAGGAGAGATGGGACCTTGTTGTTTGCCCAGGCATTTGGCAGGCAACAATATGGTTGAGTGGGATTGGGTAGGAGGATTTGGTGACAAGTGGGGATAAAGGATGGTTTGAGTGGGTGGTTGGGGTGATGTTGGGGTTCTAAGAGATTTTAATGTGTTTTATTGTTTTATATTTTTAATGTTGTAAGCCACCCTGAGTCTTTGGAGAAAGGTGGGGTAAAAATGTGAAAAATAATAAAATAAGTTATTTATTTTAATTTCATCAAATTTATAAAAAAAATACAACTATAGAAACACATTTGGCATTCTGGGCACCTATCCTATAAATTACAGAGGTACTACAATTTGAAATAAGTATCCCTGAAGAGCTGTCAAAGGACTGTGGCTCTGAAGAAAATAAGGAGACTTCTCCTGCATCTGCGGAAATGTCAGATCAGAGATTCAAGTAGTAGTGCTTTTGTTAGAAACTTACCTCTATTGTAACTGAAGAGAAGAAAGAAGAGTATAAACCAGCAGGTCAAAAGGATTAAACTTGGCTCAGGGAGAGAGGAAGCAGGAAGTCAGGGGTTGTACTAGGTCTAAACACAAACTAAATTCAAACACCTACCAAAAAAATGTATTTAAGGAATGCTACGAAGTCCTAAATCCGTCTGGGTGAAGAATGATGCTGCTTACCAACCAGTTTTCTTTAACACTATGGAGATGAGAGTATACCAGTCACCAGTCATTCTTGCCATTCCTTAAATTATCTGGATGCAAGGTGGATATGAACCTTGGGTTCACTTCTTTTATAGAGGGTAGGATGGGGTCTTTACCAAATACAGAAAAATCCGACCTTGGCTGGAATATAAAAAATTGTGTATTCACAAGGTTTTAATGTTTTCTATGCTCTTTTCTATTCTTTCAAAAAGCAGGGGAAAAACCTCACAGAAGTTGTGGTTATTTTGGCTTTACTACCGTGAAGCACACAGTACACTGGTGTTCCAGGCAGGGGGCCCAAAAGCACCAAGCATATTAATTACTTTTGGTAGGTATGTCTGAAAGACATAAAAGGAGGAGGGTAATCAGTTATTCCCAAATGGTGGATCTGAGAGTAAAGAAGGCTCAGCTATTAACTAACAACATAACTTCCATCATTTATAATTGGATTGTGACTAAATTCCCCAGCACTGATAATGCCAAAATGAGATCAGAGGGAAAAAAAATCTCCAGATTCCCTTTGCACTAGGACAGAGAACAGCTCTCCCCTGGTGTTGCACAATAGCAGTGACCACCCAAAGACCTAGGGCATTAACTAAAGACACCCATCTCACTGCCCACTGAACAAGTGTGAGAAAAGGCACTGAACACATGCTGCCCCTTCTTTAACATCCTCAGGTGATTGAGATTTCCCGAGGAAGAACTGAAGTGGAGGGTGGAGGAAGAGTAGAGGTAACAGGAGACAAAGGCGGACTGGTATTTTATATACAAAGCAACTAAGAAATATCCTTATTGCACATGTAAGAAACAAAAAAATTCTGATCAGATTTCTGCTTTAGCCTTCTCTAGGTTTACAGTTACTGGTGGAAGAAGGGGGATCTACTCAAGCTACAAGAATGAAGTCAGTGGATATTTTGGAATCGTACAGAACTCATGTAACCCTTCCTGACAGTCATCTGACAGTCATTTACCCATTTTTTGGTAAACAATGCACAGCGTACTTGAAGGTTTTTTTTCTCCCTTGTTCATCCCATTCTTCACTGGTCTCTTATTTTATGGTCAGAGGTTAAACTGCTGACCTCTCACCTTCCAGGCAAGATTTTCCCCCCTTCCATAAAAGGTTTTTCACAGTGTGCAGCATTCGGATTAGCCCCTCTCCTCCTGAACAAAAGCTATGTCTTTGTACTTCTGGTTTGGGCATGGAGGCTGTACATCAGAGGAAGCTGCTCCTACTTAACATTCACAATAACTATATTGTGAGGCCCCTCTAAAGCTTCGTCTCTCAGTGTCTAGACTTTCACCCAACCAGCCAGAAAAAGAAAATCCTGTCAAGCACTCAACTGAAAATTAACTAAGGTATCCTGTTGTGAACCTGATGAAGATGTTATTTGAACATACGGTAAAACTTTCCATTGTTTAACATAAAGATAAGAGAAAAACTTTTACAGCCCAAAGCTTTAAACAATCACTGGCACTCATTTCAACACGGGTCACTACTTTTATTTGAATAGCATACAGCTATTGGCCTATGTGCACCTTTAAAATAATACACAGATTATTAAATGGCATTCAAACCCCTAGTATATTTGGAAATATATTCATCCTAGTTTTTACACAACTGACCGATAGAACAAGACAGAAATTCCAAAGTAGTAAAACACTACTAGTTTAAACAGAGAGAAATATTATCTCTCAGTATTTAAGTATTACCTTTTGCAACTACAGTAGCTTGTGAAAAAGTAAAAAATGGACAAATGTTTTTAAAGTAGACACATTTCATTCAAGGCTATGGAAAATGGACATCTGTTCAGCACAAGATACCATCTAAAAAAATAGTGGGGATTAAAAAGACCCCATAAACTTTGGTAAAACCAAACTCTTAAATTCTAAAAGATGTTGTAATGATTTTTTTGGTTACAATACCATTACATTTTCTACAATATAAATTTTGCCTACAAGAGGAGAACGATAGCCAACTGGAGGACTGGTAATATTAGCACAGTCTCTCTGAACTATTTCTCCCTCTCTGGCTGTTTCTGCATGGACGCCCTATCCCTACCCCCACTGGGTCTGCGGTAGGGGGGGCCGTCCATGCGCACGGCTGTATATGGGGGGACAGGCGTCTGCCCGTCGAAACACCATGGATGGTGGGTGGAGGTGGATGTGCACTCCCGGCGCACACCCATCTCCACCCATCACTCACCCATGGAGCCATCCAAAAAAACGGAGGAGGCTCCATGGGTGGAGATGGGCGTGCGCCCGTAGGAAAGGGAGCACACCCACATTCACACACTATGGCCGCACACCCATCCCCCCACCCACTGCTGTCCGTGGAAAAAAGGTCTCTCACACTGTGGCCCTCTTCACACAGACACTCTTACACTGATAAAATGGGTGTTACATTTTATTATACATGCTAAATGGCTGCAGGTGTGTTTTATGGGTGCCTTGCAACATGTATAATAAAATGTAAAACTCATTTTATCAGCCTTAGAGTGTCTGTATGAAAGGGGACACACACAGAGACACACCCAGCTACCCAACCTACCGGGGGGGGGGGGGGGGGCGGGGCGGCGACGGAACAGGTCAAGAATGCTTTTTATGATTTGTAAAACAAAGTATCAATGATAAATTTAGGTGGAAAATATGTGTGTACGCTCACCATAATCTTTACAGTGGATATATTTATTTAAATTTATATGCTGCTCTTCCCAGAGACTCCTATATAGCAGGGATGGGCAAAGTTCCCAAGCCCAAGAGCCGCTACCAACATTTTCATATCACCGAGAGCCACAAGATGCATTACATCAATCGCAGCTTCTCCCAATCCTGGGGAAGGGGCAGCACGGTTACCCCGAAGCCTCCTCCTCCTCACATCAAATCTTTGGCTCTCAGGAGGTCTCGTGGGTTCAAGGCATCAGCAATAGTGGCACAAGACATAATCTCCCTGATCCCACAGCCCCCATGAGGCTCCCGTGGCTGAAATGGCAATTTGGCTTCTCTTGCTCCTGAGGGATGCTCATGGAATGGCCCCAGGCAGCCACTTCTGTCAAGAACTTCAGTACATGTGCCCAGGAGCTGCATGTGGCTCCCGAACCATCATTTGTCCATCTTTGATATATAAAGAGATGTTATATGTAGCTATGGTCATAACATTTAGCAGGATAAATTATTTATTTTATAATATAAGTTAGTTACAAATATATTTATATTGTATAATTTTATAAGTATGTGCATATTTAATACTATCTCTAACTCACCCAGAGGGACAGGGAATATTAATAGCCAGCCATCATGGACAGCCTGCCAGTAGCTTGTATTTCTACATAATCTGAAAAAACAATGACCATTTCAAGGGAAAGTGGCTCTGAAATAAATTCCACAGTACCCAAAAACATACACGCTGACATGTCCATGGTCCTGAATTGATTACAGATAATAGCAGAGCCAACTGCTGTGGTCTTGTGGTTCCACAATTTCTGAATGCTAGCGATCAGTTTCTTATCACTCGGAAGCCAATAACTCAGAAGCTCACAAAGTATTAAACTTTAATTTTTAATTTCTGTTTATCATGGAAGTTCTGTTTCTATAAGAAAAGTGGATTACAAAGTCAGGATGTCAGCTTCACATACAGCCCCCTGAAGGGCCAAGAGACAGATGTTTGCCTGGTTTCTACCCTCTAAACCACCCAACTTATAGGATGCACCATATAAAATTCCTGTGCAATATATTCATATTGAGTGCAAAAATGAGGAAATTAAGAGTTCCTATAACAGATATTGCTACCTATAATAATTCAAGCAATGCAGAAGAGATGCACATATCTTAGAGCCTCTTATAGAAACATCTAACAGTATTTCTTTGGCAACTTTAAAGGAAAACGTGGAGGCCAACCTAGAGGCACATTCTATAGCTCAATAAAAGCTGAAGCAACATTATTACATTTCAATATAGAAGACCTAGAGACCTGCTCTTGGGATAGGGGCAAATTGTGTCATTTAACTACTGCCTTATGCATTTGATGCTGTGAGAAGAAAAATAAATTTTCTCTGTATGCTTCAGTCTCCATTTCACTATCAGTCAACAATATCCAGGGCTAACACATAAAGTTAATAAAGGGAGGATAAGTGCCTGCCATACTTGCTGTAGAGAAGGAGATGGCTGAATGCCTAGCACTAGGTAGGAGCCATGTCCTATGAACCATATATTTTCAACCTGGTACAGTGCGCTCTGCCTTACCATCCCACATACAGAAACCACACAACCGAGAAACACACGCAATAAAAATTACATATCAAAGAGATGGACAATTTGCTTCAGACTCATTTGCTCTATTGTGCAACACAATATAATCTAAAAATCTCTCCAAGATATTCTGGCCAAATCACTGACAAAGCAGCATATTTCTCAGAGCAGAAATGAGAGTATATGCACACATTACCAAGGTTGGGGGGGGGGGGGGGGGGAGGACTTCCATTAGATCAATCACGTCTTTATTGTCACGGAAATTAACACACATAGAAATGTGCTATTCCGCTTTTCTCCCATCAAAACACTCGCGTATGACCGGCTCCCCAGATGTAGCTCTTACATTCATGGGTATTTAAAATTGTGCTCACAGGAGAAAAGTCGAATAGCGCATTTCTATGTGCACTTATTCCCGTGACAAAGACGTGATTGCCCTTATGGAAGTCCCCACCCCAAGGTAATGTGTACATGCGCCCTGAGAGTGGTAACGGCAGATATTTTGTTTGTCAATACAGTATTTTTCACTCAAGATAAAAAAAAATACTAGGTAGAGTAGTATATGCCTAACCCCAGAGCAATGTAACTGCCATCAACGTATCAGATATAGTGTCAAAAAAAACAAGGTCCATCACAGGACCCTCAACCCCAGCTTCTTTCTTGGATTCCCCTCCAGAGCGTTTGAGGGGCTTTCACCACTTCCCCAGTGTATATACAGGACTGAGGTCAAGGAACGTATAGTTAGCCTAGGAATGATAACAAGGGGTTTATGGATTAGGCAGGAGGTGGAGACTGAGTCAAACCGGGGAGTTGTGGCTGCCATGTCCCTGTAGCCTATATAGTCCAGAGTCTCCAGCACAACCATGCTGGTTATTCAATTCTCAGGGTGTTATTGCCAGTAGCCACTGCCTGTCCTCAGCAGATTGTGGTTACCTCCGATTTTTGTGAGTACTCCTGGAGGACCAAAGTTATCACCCTTTTCCTCTCCTTCCCTACGTTCCCCCCACCCCACCCCACCCTCCCAAGGAACCCTGTTCCTCATTGCCTGTGTTGCCTCCTTCCACAGCTCTCTGTCCAGTGTCAACATCAGAATATCCCCTGCCTCCGGTTCAAATCACCTCCACTGTGTCATATTTGCTCTCTTAGTGCTGTAATCCTCCCTCGTCTCTCTCACTTCTTGCTTGCACTCCTTCCTCTTAGAGCCCTAGCCCTGTCCTGTGGAGCCCTGCTCTCTTAGTGCTACATCTTCTCCATTGACTCCCTTTTCTCCCTTGCTTGCATTCCTTCCTTTCTCAGCTCTAGCCTGCCCCTATGGAGCCTCACTTCCCTCTAGCATTGTAATCCTCCCTCACCTTTTGCCTGATCTAGCATAGTCTCATGCCTTTATCCTTCCTGTGAGCCTTGTTCCAGATGGAGCTTGTTTTCTAACTGCCTAGGCTAAAGCCTACCTGGCTTGTGTTAGTCCCCTCTGGGCCCTGTAATCTATTTGACTACAAGAATTTCTCCACTTGCCCCAATGATGATCATTAGCCTTATCCACCTCACAATCCTGAGCGGAGATGGGTTGTTTCCAGCACTCCCCTCTGCTCCTTCTGCTGCTTCCCTGCTCACCTTTAACCCCACCCTGACATATGCAGAAGTCACATTTTCCCTTTGGGGAAAAGGGCAGGGCACAGATTTACATAATAATATATTAAGGAATAAAAAACAGATAAGAGACCATACATAGTATGGCAAACTTATGGCATCTTAATACAAGATCTAAAAGCAATAGAAACAAAAGTACTAAAGTAGTATATTTTATTGAACCCAACTACAGTTGGTAGAGGTACGCAAGCTTTCAAACTTCACACGATCCTTTGTAAGACAAGTCTGTAGCTCCAGACTTGTCTGATGAAGGAGCCTGTGAGGTCCGAAAGTTTGCATACCTCCCCCAACTGTACTTGGTCCAATAAAAGATATCACTTTACCGCTTTGTCTCTATTGCCTATATTTGGGACCAACACAGCAAACTCTAATTTCTCTATGAAAAATTTAAAAGGGAGCTCAGCCCTAAATTAAAATATACTGTATGCATTCAGATATATTTAATTTAGCACCTTCCATGACTAGCAGACTGATAATCTGTGAGAGTCACAAGTTGTGAGTAAGATCCATGCAGCCAGGAGATGTTGAGCCGTTGCTGGCTGGGGTGATCGATGCCTCCCTTCAGAAGGGCAGAGTATCAGGCTGCCTTAAGGCAGCGATTGTTTGGCCTCTGCTTAAGAAGCCTTCACTGGACATTGATTCCCCTGCTCATCATCTCCTCGGGATCTCCCTTGTGGGGTTCTGCAGGGTTCTCCATTCTGTCCTTGCTCTTGACGAGGTCACTCTGAGGTTTGTGGTGAGTTGCCATCAGTATGCCGATGACACCCAGCTCTACCTCTCTTTTTCATCCGACCCAAGTCCTGCAGTCTCGGTGCTTACTCGTTGACTGGCTGTAATGGGGGACTGGATGAGGGCAAGTTGATTGAAGTTGAATCCTGACAAGACTGAGGTGTTGAGGGTTGGACGGTCTTGTGCCCTGGAGGGGATTGGGACTCATCTTATTAACAGGATCCAGCCCCCTCTGGTTGAATGGGTTCACAGCCTCCGAGTGCTTCTGGACCCCTTTCTGCTCCTGGATTGACAATTTGCAGCGGTGGCCAGGAGCAGTTTTCACCAACAGCATCTGGTGAGGAAGCTGCAGCCTTTTCTTTCGGACTAGGATCTGACCACTGTCATGCATGCTTTCATCACCTTGAGGCTAGACTACAACAATGCTCTCTACATGGGGCTGCCCTTGGTGACGGTTCGGAGGCTTCAGCTGGTGCAGAATGTGACAAATAGCCTCCTTATAGGGATGTGTCACTGCGAGCACATAACACCGGTGCTCCATTTGCTGCATTGGCTGCCGATAGTTTTCCAGGCCGGATTCAAGGTGCTGATGATGACCTTTAAAGCCCTAAATGGCCTAGGCCCCATTTACCTGAGGGACCATCTGGCTCTCTCTGTCATGTGGTCTCTGCGATCGGCTGGGGGAGCCCTCCTGGGGACTCCATTTTTTTGATGGGTCTAACTATGAGGAGCACATTCTCAGCCATTGCACCTTTGCTATGGAACTCCCTCTCCCAGGAGGTCTGCATGTGTTCAAGTCTGGCGGCCATCCGGAGGCAATGTAAAACTATTTTGTTCCGTCATGCTTTTGGCAGCGGGGACTGAATTGGAGAGGGTTAACTAAGGGGGAGAATGGGTTGGGGGGTTGTATGAGGAGGGGATGGGATGGGGGGGGGGGTTGGGG
>QEPC01011483.1:1366611-1408912 GCA_003113815.1 Sphenodon punctatus
TGTCTCCCCCTCCTTGTCTTTTAGATTGTAAGCCACAGGCAGGGACCGCATCTGATTGTATGTTCTGTACAGCGCCAGGTTGCAACTGGCGCTTTATAAATGTTTAATAATAATAATAATAATAATAATAAAAGTTAGCGTTATGCCTGTTTTCACCCTTTGTACTTTTTAACAGCAGTAGATGCCTACTCAGTTTTTTGGGGGGGAGAAGGGGGAGAAAGACTGAGCAGTGCTGAGAGCCCAGCAAGAAGTCACATCTGCACCCACATGGCACTCTCCAGATCAGAGGCAACACACTAGCAACTTCTCTCCCCCCTGAAGCTGAATCATCATCTCTTCCCTGTGGCCTTTGACTCCCAACCCCAGCTTCAAAGACTGTGGTAGCAGCAAAGCCAGAGGACAGACAAGAGGCAGTAGATGGGGAAGGAAGAAGGTGAGAGCACACTACAGATGGGGTTAGAGAGACCTTTGCTGTATTTGCTTCTGGCTCCGTGTCAATCGTGTTTACCAAGGGCGCAGGAACAAAATCAAGCAATGGTGACTGCCCTGAGGTTGGCGCCTCCCCTTGTTCCTCTGAATCTGTTCCTTCAGGGGAGAAATGACTCCCTCCTCCCACATCCCTAATGCCTCAGTCCCTCTCCCCCCCGCCCGTTAAAAACACCCGCTGACTCCCTCCCCACACCCCCCTCCACCATCCTATGTGTCTTTTCCTTTTCCCAGTCACTGCCCGTTACAAAAAAGATACCTGTCCCCAGAATTTGTTGTCTTAAGTTTTAGTCATATCTTTAAAAAAAAAAAACTAATTTAAACTCATAGGGGAAATATTTTGAAGGGGTGGTGCAGATAACGTTGGCTTGGTGGAGGGTGATGTCACAGGATAAAGTTTGGGAAACAAACTACTGGGGAGAAACGGGTTCCACCTGACCAAGGCAGGCAAGAATGGTCTGGGAGATCGGATCATAACAGGGCCCAAAAGAAAACAGGGTGCATCTGCTTGGGACTGCCTAGCAACAATAATAAAATAGGTTTAAGTTGAAAGAGAGCGTAATTAGGTTAAATATTAGAAAGAGCTTTCTGTCTAAGAATTATCTGACATTGGAAGAAGCTGTCTATGGAGACTAGAATCTCTCTCCTTCGCTCAAGGTTTTAAGAAGAGGATGGATAAAATTTGGCAGAACACTTTAGGTCTAGGTAAACCTTGCTTAGAGCAGGGGGTCCAACTTGATCTTTGAGGTCTCTTCCATCTCTAAGGTTCTATGATCCTACAATTCCACCAACCACAACTTCCTTGGGATAGAAAAGCAACTTTCCCATTCAGTTGTATGTGAAAGGCCTGCTTCTTTGGGAAGGTTAGGAGGGTTGCTGATAGCATGCTGCAAAGTAAAACAACAGGGCCACCATAAGGGCTCCTTCGGTCCGCTGGGGGTGCCTTCTTGGAGGTCCCCCGTGTTAAGCGGGGGGCCACAATGGAGAGGGCATTCTCGGTGGCCGAGATATATAATTTATGTCTGTTTTCACCAATGTATATATAAATTGTTTTTATTATGAACTTGTTAGCCGCCCCAAGCTGTTCGCAGGAGGGGCGGGATACAAATTGAAAAAATAAATAAATAAATATAAGGGTAAAATCGCTTCTCACTGAGGCAAGGAAAGGATCTTGTATGTGGGTAAAGGAGGAGAGCCTTTGGGTTAGATCCAGGTATCTCAGTTTTGAAGAACAGCAGAATTAAAATGCAATCTGCCTTTTATGCACAAATGTATAGCATTTAATTTTTATTCACAAATCTTAAATTGAGAATGCAGATTTCTGCATTATTTCTAAAGGTCTCAGTCAGTTTTCTACTACATCTATCTAAAACCAAGGGTTAAAATATACATACACATTAAAACGGCAGAATGTTAAGATGTCTGTACTACTTTACAAAGATAAAATTTCAGTTTAGTACAAAAACTAATTTATGTATATTTTGAAAATGTTTCTTTAGTAGCGACATAAGTGACAACATACTTGGTAAATAAACAGCAGAAAATGTTTAGACATTGAAAATGCCTTCCTATCTAATATGTCACAGCCTATTATCATCATGTCCTGTATCTTAAATGAGGACAAGAATGTATTATTGTTATTATTTATATTTATTTATTTTTATTTAATACATTTATACCCCACCCCGCCCCTCCTGCAAGGAGCTTATCTTTTTAGATAAGATAAAATTACATTAAAACTTTATATTCTACTTTTGATCTACAAATCAATAGTCCCTCATCACAAATACAAACTATATTGGAATGCACACTATTCTTGGAACCCCAGCCATATACATAGGGTAAAAACTGGGACTTCAGTAAAATCAATGAAGTTAGAATTTCACTCAATGTATGTTGCATGAAATATTCAGTTCAGTTTAGCTTAGCTTGTGGAAGTTAGTCAAGAAAATCCTGTATATAAACACAACTACTCAAATTCAACAAAAGTTGTCAGTTAAGCTAACTGGTGGGCTGAAAACTACACTCAAAAGGCAAAAGAATTTAGGGCAATTTAAACAGATGCAGCTTCAATGAAGCTACATCTGTTTAAATTGCCCTAAAAATGTGTATGCTGTTATTTAGATAATTGGGGTGGAGGGACTTTGGGTAGGGAGTGAATGGGCCAGAAAATGTAATGGGGCAGTAAGTGTTGTGAGTCCACTGCCATTTCAAATACAGTACTAGCTTGTGTATACGTATGAACCTTCAGACATTTTCAAAAATATATTACAGTAATGCCTAAATGTCCCAAATCATTGACTAGGGCCTCATTGTATTAGGCTCTGTGCAAACACAAAAAGTGGTCCCTTCTTCAGAACATACAATAAAATTACTTTTTAAAAAAAAGAAAAGACAACAAATTTATATCACTCACAGTCATAGGAATACAAAGAAACAATGCAACAATATAACGATTGGCATTACACACCAGCTGCCTATCCATTTAAAATATTTTCTATTTCATAGACATCAGAACAATGGAACATTTTAAAGGATTTCAAGAAAGATTATAAGGTGGTTTTGACTGGGAGAGTTTCAGTTGAAAATAAGATTTTGTGAGACACTGCTAACACTTTGTAAATGTTTTACTACTTGTATTTCATATAAACACACGCTATAAGAGGCACTTGCTTTTTTAAAAAAGAAAACTTTTGCAAAAACAGAGTAGATGCCACCAAACATGTTATATGCAAACACCTGAGCCAATATTCCATCTGAAAGTTTCAGTATGATGAGTTAAGAAGAATAGACCTCACAGAAGAGGGGGTAGGTTACATAGCAGTTTAGTACTACTAATTTATAAATTTAGCACTTCAATTTATAAGCTGATTTTAAATCCCCGCTTATGTCAGATGAACATTAGTTTCATGGTGTCACCAAGCCCTCATTTGTACACATCATAAACAACCACACAATTTGCCATGATTGGCAGTATTTCCTCAGGAGACACCCAGGTCAAAAACAGCAGGGATTTTTCAGGTCAGAATGGAAGCACATTAGCAGTGTTCAGCAGGGAAGCTTTTACAGTCCATTTGGTTGATGAAGAAATTTTATTTTAGTAAGCTCAGAGGCTTCTCTCCAACTCTCAGATCTCATTGCGCACTTAATACCAGAAAAGAAATTCTGTGTCTACCAACTACATTGGAACATATTATTTTCATACAGTTAATAAAATGCTTCTGTCTACCCCTTCTTTATGATGGACTTTGTAGGATAATTTGCTTCCTCTAGTATATCTACTGAACTCTGTTCTTTGGAGAGGAAGCTCACTCTGAGCCTCACACTCCACCCACACTGGTTCCTGTCTACGAGTTTGTAGAAAGCTGTTTAACCACATTTGTATAGAACCATACAAATTAAAGGTTTAATATTTTACAACCACAAACATATACGTAGATGAAACATGTCATCTTTTATCATTATCTTTGCCGAAATATTTGCTTTTGAGAAAAAGGGAAATTGGTGACAGAGAAAAATCTAAATTAAACATTAAGGAGGGAAGTAACAAGCAATGAAATAGCTAGAAAGGCTACCCTAACGAATAAGTAGGAAATAGAAGAGAGATTGATGAGCTTGTTTCACAGTCTAAAAAAAATTCAGGAGGCTGAAAGATAAGACTCATGCTGCCTGTGAACACAACTGAGGAGGTGGGGGGTGGCAGATATGTATTTTTTCATGCTCAGCAGAGGCTTCCTAATAACTATTATGTTCTAGTCTCTGGTGTCTTTTTAAAAAAAAATTGCTGTAAGAGTAGGGCTGAAGCTCACTTATCGGATTCTCACTTTTCTCAGCGAGAATCAGGGTTCTCAGCTCGCTCCTGTAAATGAGAATGAGCCAAGAATTGCCCTGACTTCCGCCGAGAAAAGCAAGAATCTCACCCTCCCGAACGCTTTATTTTTATTATTTATTTTTAAAAAAAACTTTTACTCACCTGGCTGCCTCTGTCCAAGTAGAAGGCTACTCTGGGACTCCTCTCCACTTCTTTGCGGGGACAAGCAAGAAGGTGAGTTCGCTGAGGAGGCAGCCATCTCACAGCAAAAAAAACAACAAACCACGGTGCATATGAAAATGGTCACCAAAATGCACAAAGCAGCACCGTGCGGGGACAAAAAGGCTTCCTTTTTCCAACATGGCACCAACACTGCCAGCATCATTTTTGAAAAGGGCCGCATGCGCACAGAATGACCGCAGCAGCAATTTGCGCATGCACAGAGCTTTTTTTTTTTAATTTTTTGAGTTTTTCGCGAGATCCCAGAATGTTACCGAGATCTTGTCGAGATCTCAGTAACGTTTCTCAGTTCTCATGAGAATCTTGCAAGAATCTGAACAATTCTCAATTTACCCCTTCTTAAGAGCCAAACAGACCTCTATGCTCATTCAAAATGAAAATGTGATAATCACAAGTCTTCCCAAAGTTATGAAAGAAAACTGGGCAGCATGCCAGGCCTACTTCATCTGAGTATCTATTTATTGAAGGGAATGAGGGGAAGGAGAAGTACTAAGACAATTCAAAGGAAATGGAATCAGAATTTAGGTATCCCCCTCATCACATCAAACCAATTTTTTTAAAAAAGCTTCAGCAAATTTGTATGTCATTCAGAAGATGAGTTTTGGCACATCGTGTACTACAGTCCCGACCATGTATGTGACAGATGCATCAGAGATTCATTACTGATATAGTACCAGCAATGTGCCTGGCACAATTCATGAATAAGAGCTGGATCCCTACCCTGAGGGGTTTACAACCTAGAATGCTGGAATATTCCAATTAAATGGAATTTAATTGGTTTTTAGCTCCCCGACCTGATCTACTATTCATTATCTTAATTGTTATTTTAGCCCTGTTTTAATATTGTTATACTGGATGTTTTAAATTGTTTTTATTTGCTTTTATTGATGTAAGCCACCCCAGGCTGCTTTGCAGGAGGGGCGGGGTATAAATCCATGAAATAAATAAAATAAATAAATAAAATGTTGGAAATATTAAAGATCCCATGGTTGCCTTCTGCATGTCGTGAAGTGGTCCAAAATTAAATAAGGACAAAGTATTGTTAAGAATCCATTGTGTCTAGCAACTACTTTATGAAATTACTGTCTCTGGAACATAACCAGGAAACCATGTGTCTTGGAGGAATGTTCTTCTTTCCTTATAATTTGAATTGAACTCAAACTAGTTCTTGCGGATCTGTGAATGAACCTATCTTTCTGATGTTTAGTAAACCCCTAAAAGTGTTCTTTTGATTTTGAAGGCCAGTCTTCACGTAGCTTTGCACCAATTGAAGTATTTTTTAGCTAGGCATGTCACTTGTGCAGTGTTCCTCAATAGGCAGCCAGCAGCCAAATCTGGCCTGCAAAGCCTTTATACATGGCCCTTGGCTCCCTACCACAAACACCTTATCCCAAGCTGCTGGAGCTGAAATTTGAGCTTAGCCCCACTTATTCTTTTAGGCGGGATGGGAAGGAGAAAGCTAAATGCAGCCCTGATTAACCAGATGAAGAGTCCCACCCTTTTCAATCTCACCAAGAAAGGTACACAGTGGTGGTGGCGGTGGCGGCTCAGTCTTAGTAAATGGAAGGGCTGCTCTTCCAACAAGGGAGATGCACTGGTCTGTTTCTAAACTCATGCAGTTCTACTAATGTTATTTTGTGTAGACGAGGCATTGCCAATGGTAGGTTCACACACACAAGGGCACAGTGATGGGAGGTGGCGGGGTGACACAAAGGGGGCAGGGGCACATCAGTGCAGCTGGCCCCATCCTCTCCCAAGGGCAACCAACGGACAGTCAAGGGGACAGCAAGGAGGGGAGTCACGAACACCACTAGACTATGGGTGAAGATATCACAGGGGCTTGGGGGGGAACCCGGCGGCAGAAGAGGGACTGAGAAACGAGGCCCTGAAGGGGACGGAGGTACATGCAGGGATAACGGGAACAAGGATGGGGCCCCCTCCAGTCCTCCACACACCGATGTGGACAGGGAAGCACATAGGGAGACTGCCAGCTGCGCCCAGGCTCACAAAGGAGCAACCAGAGGGGGGGCTGGGGGAGGAGACCCCAGCACAGGCTCAGGAGCCAGAATAGGTAGACAGTAGCTGATCCCCAGCCCCATGATAAACAAAGATCCCATTGCCGTTGACAGACCAACGGCCTGTTCCAACCGCCAGGAGTGCATAGAGGAACCAGGAGATGCAGGCTCGCAGCCGGAGGAGTAGGGAGGACCTGGGGAGGGAACTGCTGGCAGAAGCCAGGCAGTTGGCAGATGAGCAGAGGGAGGAGCAGGCCCTCAACAAGGAGGTCCGACTAGCGGAGGGGAGACAGGGAAGAGAGGGAGAGGGTCAGTGTCTCGCTGGAGAGAGACACCACAATGACCCAACAACTAATCAGGGAAAGCCTGGAGGCATTGCAGTGTCTCCCCCAGCACGACATGGGCCCTGCTGCTGCGATTGGAGAGCCGGCAGCACCGTGCCCCCTCCCCAGCTCATCTGCCACCCCTGGTTTCCCCAGCAGCAACTCTACCCCACCCGAGACCAGCTGGTCCCCCTCCCTCCCATAATCCCCCAGCAACACCAAGGGGGGCTCCCTGGGGTTCCCCAACAGCGCCCTCCACAATCCCCCCTCCTGGGCCCTCAGCCACCCCAGCCCATCCTGGCACCCCCAGCGACCCTACTGCCTAGACAGACCGCACAACATGCTTAGGTAAGCATGGGTATCAGATGTAGGTCACCAACCAAAACAGGAGTGGGGAGCACAGGTTAAGGAAATTACACAGGCACAAGAAAGGGCAGTATGGTAGCACAGGAAGAGGTGACAGACACAGGGAGGTGCCATACGGGAGCACCCAAACTGGGGCACAGGCAATGAATAGTTAATGCTAAGGCTACATGTGTCATCCACAGGAGCTACCACCAGAACCAGCAGTGGAGTGGCCAGTGGAGAAGGGAGAACCCAGGCCAGGCAGCCAAAGGTCACAGCAGACAGCGGTTACCAATGTCCACAAGGAGCCAGCCCCCACTGGTGTGGTGAAGAGGGGAAGGGGACGGCCCCGCAAACATCCCCATCCCCTGTAAATAGAACCCCAAAATAGAAATGTTTGATGTAACATACCTGGCTGTCTTGGAGCATGTATAGGGGGATCAAAGGGATGATAGGGAACTGTCAGCAAACCCCCGAGTCGATTGCTGCCACGGATCCGGTGACAAACAGTGGCTAGGCAGGCCAGCCTGGCAGCTCACACGCATGCCCTGTCAGACATTAGGATCCCGGAAGGCACAGGCCCGTGGAAGGGATAAAGGGCCGGAGGTGGCCTGGGCAAAGGTCCACTGGATCACCCATTGCGCAAGGGGTGACGGGCAGCTGCAGGTTACCACAGGCCACCAGCTGCTGGAACCCAGGATGCAACCTGGGAGGGGGTTCAACCAACCATTACAACCAAGGAGGGGTGGCAGCATACCACAGGGGGTCCCCATCCACTGCCTGGAACATACAGATTTCACAGGTACAGACAGAAGTGGCCCAGGAACCCAGTTGCGGGGTTCAGTTGCCAGGGCATCAGTACAGAGCAGGCCAGCCTCAGGATAGGATGGAGAAAAGGGATGAGATGGCACCCTGTAGAGCCCCTGGACCTGGCTCTGAGGGAGGTGAGCCCCCTACATCGCTGGGCTGTCAGCAACCCATGTCAGCAGGTCAGTCATCACCATCCCATAACCTGATGAGGGATGATAGCACGGCAGTGGACACTGGCAGCTGCCATCCCAGCGACCTAACACCACTCACTGCCCTCAGATCCAGGCCCTGGGTATCTAATGGGTGCATATCTATGAGTGTTTTTATACACGTCTCCTGCATGTTTGTTGTTACATCCTGAACTTTCTGTGTGTCTAAAATCACTCACCCAGATCTTAAACATCTGGCTCTTTGAACTTCTGCATAGAACTTCTCCCATAACTTGTGTGTGTAAAAAGTTCTCCTGGTAAACTGCTTTGCTCCAGGCAGCTGTGGTCACTTGGTTTCCATGGCAGCCAATCACATCTACAGCTGAGGCTACTTTAGGATGCCTCAGGGCAGTGTTTGTGTGAAGAATGCATCTGGAACTTACTTGTGGACTTGTAAACCCAGAAGACTGAAAGACCAGCACTTTAAGGTGTGTGTAAAAATGTCCTATGTCCAAGATGTGCATATGGCACAGGGTCATGGATTACATTCACACCAGCAGGACCAGTCGGGGCCCAGTAGTGGTGGAATCTCAAAGGGTGTCTTTAGAAAGAATGCTGTTCAGTGTTCTGTAACAGTGTCCTACCGTTACAGTGTTTAGAAATAGCATCAACACAGTGTTCACCCCAAACACTGATTAAACTGTCAAGACCTGGCAGCATTCACTTCCAGTGTTTGGGGTGAGCACAGTGTTGACGGTATGTCTAAACACTGTAACGGTAGGACACTGTGTTACAGAACACTGAACAGCGTTATGTCTAAAGACACCCAAAGTTGGTTGCACTAAACAGCAATGGCACAGAGTACCTGGGTGCAGCAATGGGGATCACTGTCATGACCAGAGGGATCGGGAAGCCAACAGGAAGCTACACCCGCTGACTAACCAAGGGGGGTATCGAGGACACACAGCTCTCAAGACAAAAGCAGTTAGGGGAACAGAAAGCACAAATATATTTAAGCAAGGTATACTGTGGTATAGGACATTGGAAAGGGGCCTGCGACAGGCAACATTTAGTTCTCTGCCAGTTGGGCTACTATGTGCCTGCATAGGGCGTCCCTGTTCTCCTCCAAGATCGGCCTGAAGGCCCTGCACATGCTGGTACAGGGGCACAGGGCTAGTTCTCTGTCTTGGAGGGGGATTGTCCAAGGCAGTCCCATGAGTCTCACAAATATTGTGATGTACACAGGCTGCCAGGACAAGGGATTGGGGTGTGCTGGAGGTCAAACTGGTTCCAGTTAAGCAGGAGATGCCACCTCATTTTGAGCAGGCCAAAGGCCCTCTCTACCACCACACACCTTGCAGAGGCCAGGTGTTCATTGAAGATCACCCAGTTGGGGATACGGGATAGGTCCTCATTAGCCATGGGGTCAAGGGGTACGGCGGGACCTCCAATTATAACTGGAGCTATCAACACTCCCTCGATAACCCTGAACAGGTTTGGGGCTCTCTCTCCATCGAACATCCTGGCATAGAAGGATCCAAGCATCGTGGCTCCTCCCCGAGAGTCCCGTGTACACATCTGTGAAGACACAACAGTGCTCCACAACAGCCTGCAGATTCACAGAGCACACACCTTCCTGTTGAGGTAGTCAATCTTGCTGTGGGGAGGGCAGAAGATCGGGATGTGTGTGCTGCCTATAGTAGCACCTATGCAATGAGGGAAGCTCATCGCCTCGAAGCCTCAGATCACCACCTCTGGGTTCCGTAGTTGGATGACTCGCTCAAGGGGAGGCTCGACAATGAGGTCGCAGACAACATGCAGGGCCTTGTTAATGGTCGAGGCCCCCACACCAAACTGCTCTGCGACGCTTCAGCAGGTATCAGGGTTGGCCAGGCGCCACACCGCCACTGCCACCCACATCCCAGGAGGTATTGAGTTCCGCATGTTGGTTGTTCACCTCCAGAGGTGGGGGGCAAGGATTTCTGCAAGCCAGCTCAGCAGGGAGTGGGTCATCCTGAAGTTGTCCGTTCATTCCTCGTCAGTCCAGGTCACCAGTATGGTCTCCCACCAGTCATTGCTGCATGACGGCATCCAACCCAGCCGCCACGTGGGTAGCGTCACCCAACAACCATAGATGTTCAGGGGCAACCTGGAGAGGACGAGGGGGATGTGCTGTGATGCTGTTGTCCCCGCCACCGCTAGGCGTCTGGCCTGCGCTCTCCTCACCCATTACACCATTGCCACTCAGTGTAGGTAGGCTGCCCGGCTGCAGCTGCCTGCCCTTAGGTATGCCAGTGGAGGGCTGGGGGCAGGAGGGTGGCCCATCACTCATACGCCTGATCCAGGAGGTTGAAGCCTGCCGCCAGAATGGTGAGGAGGGCAACTCACACTTGTGGGATGCCTACAACAGGCATTGTGTTCCCACCACCATGCCCACTCCCATTGCAGTGGCCACCACACTCTGTGACCACTCACCAGCCCCCAACCAGCCAACACACCCTGTGAACAGGTACCCTGAGCCAACAACCCACCCGGTGATCGTACCTCTCACACACCCTCTCACCCACAGGCAACTATCAACACCGCTCCCCCACATGCCCTACGGTGTTATACCCTCACATGCCTCAATCACCCTGTGTATATGCTCCAGGCCTCTCTCAGCAATCGTTCGCCAACATACCACACTACCACTACACACTTACAACACTTGCACCCCAAACCTCTCTCACACAGCTCTCTCCCCCACTCAACACGCCCCCAAATCGCTCTCTCTGCTCCCCCTATCACTTTCTGAACTCTCTCCAATCCACAACCATCACCAACTTGCCATGCCCTTGCAGGCAAATCGGCTCCCATATGTAGATGGGTGCACTGTCACAGGGCCACTGCAGTTGGTTCAGCTATATGGGTGTGGCATGCACACCTGTCTGTGGTCTCAGTGATGCTAACCTGTTGCACTGCTCGGCACTAGGAACCGTCGCCAACTCTGCTGCTGTCTGTAGCCCTCAGGTACGGTGACATTGGGCCAGCTAGACTACACACTCCAACCCATCACACACATCCCTGCCCTGTGGTTTCTGGGCCCCTCATCTATATGGTGGATGTGGGGTATGCAGCTGGGGCCCCCGTCAGCATGATACCTGAACTAATGCCTGCAGCCATCCTTCTCGGATGTGCCCTGATAAGACAGCCCCTTGAAGGTTCCCCAACACTTCCTCCCGCAGCACCAGCCGGCCTCCCTCCCTCCTTATCAGGCAGGAATGTATCCGCCCTGGGGGGGGTTCCAGACCCGCCATGCCAGGCAGCTATCAGCTGACTACGGTCACCCATCCGCATGCCAACAGCTCCAGCTCCGTCCGAGTTCATTCCCAGCCTTCGACCATTGGGCCAGTGAGGAGTGGCCAGTGCGTGCCACCATGCTGTTGGCTACCCTGTGGCAGAGCAGCGATGTCCAGCTGTTGGTGAGCGACCCCCTTTCCATGGGTGATGGCTTCAATCTCCTGTCCCATTATATGTGGCTGCTGGGTCACCCCTTTGGGGGTCTTGAGTGCCAGAGGCACTCCAGGGAGCTCGGTTTCATGCCCCAACACCATCATGATCATGGACCCCTACCCGTTGTTGTGCTGCTGCTCGCAAGGTGGCTGGTCATCACGATTTCGGATTGGCCCTTCAGGCTGGTGGTCCATACATTGCTAGCTGCTACACCAGTATCCTCCTGCGTGCCCAGGGCTTCTCTCACCCTCAAGTGGATTGCCAGAACTGCCTGGAGGAGCTGGGCTTGCTGCCCCCTGAGGTCAGTGGCCCCTTCCTGACCGGAATGCCCACAGAGCTGGAGATGGCTGCCCTGAGAGTTGTGCTGAGCCGTTCAGATGTCGGGGCCACTGCTGCCATGGGCCACCCTCTTCTGCCACGCTTCATGGTGAATGCCCGCATGCGTGCCCATGGTTACCACTGGGGCCTCTTCGCCTGAGAGGGCCTTGACCAGGGGCCCATGTTCCCTGAGCACCCGGCGCCCACACCATGACCCTGCCATTGCTGCAACCTCCTTCGTGGAACCCTGATCCCTGTGATGGAATGGCACTCCTGCTTCCCTGTGGCCATTCTGCTGGCGTCTGCCCCACTGAGTACACCCTCCACCTGTCCATCCATCTCCTGCTCAGAGGTCTGTGGGGCTCATGTCAGACGCTGTCCTGACAGGTTGGGTGGCGAACCCCTCAGACCCCTTCTTTTTGCTTTACGGCTCCGTGTCCCTGGCATCTGCTCCCTCTGGCCGGTGGTTCACCTTCCAGGTCCATGTGCCAATAAATTATTGCCTTGAATAGCATCCTGTGTTCCCCTATGGTGTCTGTGGGTCCTTTGCACTGGCTGCTCATGGTGCTGGTGGTATGGGAGAGGTTTGCAGGGCTCGGGGCTCTGAGCGGTGGTAGGACAGGATGGTTGCTCCACTAGCGGCACCTTGCCATCGGCATGCTAGGTGTGCTGCTGCATTGGCCATCCATTCTTGATTGGGGGGGAATCTCCCAGCTCCAGTGATGTCCGGTGCGCATGCAGGCTCTTCCAGCTCCAACAATGTCCGGTTCCCATGCGGGCTCTTCCAGCTCTTTGTGCATTGTCGCTGGGTGTTACTGTAAAGCAGGGCCCTGCATCTCACCTCCTGCAACTAGCCTGGGGATTCGGGGGGCACGTGATGCCCAGGCCCTCGGGGCTGTCGATGGGCCCTGTACATAGTCTTGGGGTTGCTCGTGCACCCTTGCCCAGACAAATGGAGTGCGCTCCGGCTTCCCTAGGTGGGTGGGTATGTGTTGTGGGCTGATGGCTCTCTACTGGGTGCTCCCTCTGAGGGATGTCGTTTACCACCCTGGTGTTCCACTTTTTAGCGGTGTTCCCTTGACTCTATGAGTCCCATGGCATGTTTCAGGGCTGTGATGGCTCCCACTGAAGCTGTGCACCTAGTCGGCCGTGCGTTGGGGCTGTGTGCTTGTGCATGGCTGCAGGTCCCCGCTGTCATCACCCCCTTGCCTCCGGTCACAGGGCTCCATCCCTGGTTGCCTCCTGCCTCCTCTCTCCCCACCCCCCCAGTCTTCGGCAGTTTTGCATTCTCCCTGGGGCACGGTCCTTGCATCTCTGTGTGTGCTACTGTCCCTTTAGGTTGCCCTGGGCTCGCTCTGGTTCCGACTCCGTAGTACATTGTGGTTAACACCCCCTATCGGTCCCCCATTCCTACTCTTGCAGCCACGGAGAGGTGTAATTGGAGGGCTCCTGACAGCGAGTTTGGGTGGCCTGCTGGATGTGATCCGTCTTCCTTTGCACGCCGTTGGGGGCCACCCCTGGGGCACTTTCCTCTCCTGTCACTGGCTGGTGGGGCCTTGGTAGGACCGGGTGGGGTGTTGTGTGCTTTTGGGTGGAGACCTACCCGCTCCCCCTGTTATGGCCCGATCCCCGTCCCTACCACCCACTTCCTCTTCCCTTCTAGCTGCTGTGCTTGTGTCCCTGCCCATACTGCGGCTGGGGGAAATGGCCAGGCAGCTCCAACGGGCAGCATCTGAGCTTCGTGCTGGAGCACGGGTGTACCAGAAGATCTGAGAGTCACCCCTGTGTGTGTTCCCCTTCCTCCACCACCCCCTTTAGTGTGGGCTCCCTGGATATTGCAGTCTGTGGCCTGCCCTTATGGTGCGCTCTCTCTCCTTTAGTGCAGACAATAATTAACGAGAGGACCAGGGACATGGTCCAGCTGGTCCTGCATGTCCTGCAGTGGATGCAGCAGTTGGATCATGCCCACGTAGACTGGTGGAGGCGGGTCCAGGGTCGCCAGCCCTACTGAGGGCGTGGATCCCCCTCTGTAGTCGCTCTGTTTCTATGTTTGCTCATTTACTTGAGCCTGTTGCTCTTGATGATTTCTTATTCAAGTATTATCTGCATTGTTCCCCCCAGGTCTCGGTGTTCTTCTCCCCTCTGGTGTTCTCTTCTGTGTGGGCCATGTCTGGTTGGTGAGGGGTGGTTGCCTGGTAGGGCATGAGTCTGTATATGTGTTTCCCACCCCCACCCTCCCTTGCCCCGTGGGTGTCCTTTGTATCTGTGTGTTCTCTGTAGCTTGGCCTTTTGTCTTCTTGGTCTTGCCCCCTCCACTGTTTTCGTGGGTCCCGTGTCCCCCACGTGGGCCCTGGTGTCCTGTCCCCTTTTCCCTATTGTTTGTGTGGGCGTGCTTGGGGAGGGGGGGGCTGCCTTTCCTTTAGGACCTTCGTGTATCTGGCCTCCCCCTTTCCTTGTATGGTGTGGGGCTCTGTCTGATCCCTGTGCATCCATGTCCTGTGCTTTGTGCATTGCTGCAGCGTAGCACCCGGGTTGTCACTGATGGACAGCGCCTCTCCTCTCTGTGCCCTCCGACCCTGCCTCCTGCATGCGCTTTGGCGGCTGCCACTGTCACCTCTGCAGCCCTTTTCCTTCGGGGTTTTGGGGGGTGCCATGGGCAGTGGTCCTAGTCGGGGAGGCTGGTGTGGCCTCCATCCGTTATAAGGCTCACCTTTTGTTTGTGGCCACTTTTCTCTCTCCCAACCCCCTGGCCCCGGTCCCTACGCTCCCTCTGCCTGCTTCGTTCCCGTGTGCGCTGTGTGGACTGTGATCTGTGAGCAGGGTCTGCTGTTTTAGGGGTCTGTGGCACCCAGCTGTCTGGCCAGTGTCTTGGGTCTTGACTGGGGCTACTTCTTTGTATCTCTTGACCTTCCAACTCCCTCCTCCCCCACCCGCTAGGAGCCTGGCAGTGTAGGGGTGGTGCCGTGTGCTGCGGCTTCATGTGCCCTTGTTTGGCCATGTTGTAACGTCACTCGGCTGGGCGTGGTTTTCCAGTCACTTGGCATACAAGCTGTCCATGTGAATGGTATGGGTATGTGGTCAGTGTGGCCCTGAACGGGTGGATGCCAGGCTCTCCCCAGACTTCCCATAACCCCCCGTGGCGGTGTTCGTGTGAACGTCTCCCTGCTCGGTGCCAGTAGGTGTACAGTGGGTGTGCTCACCCACCCACCGGGCCCACGGCAGCATCCGTGTAAAAAGGACCATAGGTTCCCAAGCACATATTTTAGAAGACCTTCCCTGTTAACTAGTGATTGTCAGCAATGTATATGCCTAAAATATATAACACACATTATTTTAAAGACAAAGGAAGTGTGAAAACAAACAGAAGACATTCATTTGCTAGCATTCCATTCTGATACTGCCTAGTATCAAAAGAATTCATGTATCTTAATCTTATTCTTATTTATTCTTTCAGAGGAATGAATATAAAAAGATATGAGGAACAAAAAACCAAACTTTTTAGAATAACATTTGCCCAGGGAAACAACATTCAGTAGAAGGGGGAAATATATTGTAGTAGAGAGTTAGTCATACATTTCCTTCCATAGATCATCCATTACCAGAAAAGGGCTATTCAACTTGCAAAGAGAACACTAATTTCTGTAGAGATAATGGATACTCATAAGGTGTAAGCATGCAGACCCATTTCAGCTTTTCAGAGACTCTGGCCATGCATCCTCTTGTCCAGCACCATACAACATTTTGGGCTGATCTTCCTTCACCAGCAAAATGGAGAGACGGTTACAGTATACTCAGGGCCCCGATTCTCCCATTGAATTTTTTTAAAAATCCAGTTCAGGGTCTTTCCCCTTCCCCAGGCTGCATCGAGTGGGAGGAGCTTTGAGGGCTCGCCTCTGCCCCATCCTTCCCAGCCTGGTAAATTATATGACCTGGCAGCAGCGGAGGCAGCCACTCCTTTCAATGCACTCATCTCCATCCAGGTCCTGGCTTCTTCCTGGCCCTCCCAACAGAGCCTTTCAGGGCAACACAGCCAGATCTCGCTGCATTGCCCTGAGAGGCCCTGTTGGGAGGGGCCAGGAAGAAGCCAGGACCTGGATGGGGACAGACGTGCTGAAACGAGCGGCTGCCGCTGCCGCCACCACTGCTGGGTCAGTTAATTTACCAGGCTGGGAAAAGTGGAGGATGGCAACCCCTTTCACCCGATGCAGCCGGGGGGGGGAGCCACAAAGGTTTGTTCATCCCCCTTCCCCCATGGAATCTCCTGCCCCGCGTCTCCCCTGCAGCGCAGGCTGGAAATTCTGAGCTGGGGGAAGTGGGCAGGAGATTCTGTGGGGAATCGTGAACCCACATTTGGCTCAGGGCTCTGCGTATATGTATTTTTTGCATCTAGAGCCTCCCTCTCAGTTTGTCCTTCTGCCCTATATGGTCCTGTGTCAAACTCCAAGAGCAAGTCTGACCTTCAGCATACTGCCTTTTTCTAGTGCATAAAAAGTTGACAAGACAAAACAAAAGCAGACAAATATGAGGAGAAAGGCAGATCTATAAGCAAAACTACAGAACAGTAATCAGGGCTAGAAGCAAAATCAAGAGGAAATATATTGCTTAAATAAACAAACTGCTAAAACCCCACACTGTCGGAGAATGCTGGGAGAGAGAAGTGAGGTAGGTAAGGCAGGGGAGCAAATGCAGTGAGGGAGCAGCTCAAGTCCTGAGCTGCCCCGAGGTGTGGATGAATAAAGGCTTGAGATCCATGAGTCTATGGAACCCAGCACCAGCTACTACTGGTTGGGACAGGTCTGGAGACCTTTTTTCCTGGTGCACCCTGGCCACAAGATGTCCTGTGTATCAAAATGCTGGACCTAAGAGTACTTGCCCACCCTTCCCTGACTAAGGCTGCTTGCCCACCTTCAGTAAGGGGCGGGGACTAACAGGAGTTTAACTCACGTTAGCACGGTCATGCGACACCCTCAGTCATGGACACGGGGATATTAACGTTATTTTTCTAATTAAATTCAATAACACGAGACAGGGCTCAAAATCCACTCCTGTATCGCATTATTGAATTTAACAGGAGAATGGGGGGGGAAACACTAAAACCCCTGTGCCCACGATCAGGAATTTCACGTGACCGCGTTAACATGCGTTAACTCACATTAGTCCCAGCCCCCTCCCTTAATGTCAGCAAGCACCCTAAGTTGGACCAGGAAGGAGAAGGTTTCCCACGTTCCTCTCCATCTGGCAATATCAAGATATCTATGGTCCTAGACCCTGGGCAAGGAAGAAAGAGCCTCCTACCTTCAGGAGCTCCAGAAACTAGTGCATCAGCTCTTGCCAATCCCAGAACCATCCACACCCAGAGAGCTCTCTCCTCCCTGGATCAAGGTGGAAGTGCAGCAAAGTTCTATGTATTTTTGGTCAAAATTCATATTTAGAAAATGTATGCTCACCTAATTAATGGTACTAAGGATGATGACAGACTTACCTTGCCTGCTTGGTACGTGTGGAATTGCAGGGAAGAAATGAGGTATGAGAACAGGATAAAATAATTTAGTAGTAAACTATTGGTAATAAGGGTGAAAACTGTGAGTGCATTTCCATTCCTATTAGCAGGGACCAGAGTTGACTGCACAAAAAAACTTAAATTCTGCAACCAGTGAAGCCAAATTCTGCAAATTCACCGCAAGCATTAATATTTGCATAATTAACTTGATTTGCATAACTATGCATGCTGGGAAGCAAATTTGCAAAAAGTTTAACATAGAATCACAACTTTGCTAATCAAACACAACTCAAATCCTCTGGAATTTCAGAACCCCAGAATTCCCACCTCATATTAACACCCCAGACCTCCCTGACCCAAACATAGGGCCGTCAGACCCCACCCACCCACAATTCATCTCTCAGGGGCCTATTTACCCTCGGGTCATGGTCACACCTCCCAGACAGACGGCAGCTGCAGCAGCAGTTTTAGTTTGGGGTCAGGCGACAAGTTTATGACTGAGCCAGGATATAAAGATCCTGCAGACAGCCCCCACTGCAGTGTCACTGCAATTTCAGCATGGCACTGCAAGGATTGGCTGATTCTGCAAAAATCACTACAAATTGCAGCAATGCAGTCAACTCGGGTCCCTGCCTATTAGATGGGAAAGAAAACTCCTATTAGAGTTTTTTTGTAACTTAATTTTACAATGCAAAAGCATAATTTTATTTATTGACACACACATTAAAACAATACTGCTGTGAATCAGAAAAGACACACTGCATTCCACTGCCTTTAGTGGGTGGGTTAACTCTGGTAGAAACAAAGCAAACGTGAAATGTACTATTACAAACAGGACCTGCAAACTTTAAATCCATCATATGAAAACAATGTAAAAGTCTACAGCAAAAACAAAAAAAAAGTGAAAGATACAACTTTCTAACTTGAATAATAGATTAGTTTACTGCACATCAACCTTCTAATAATAATACAGCCTAAGTTAAACCAAGTTTGTTTGGGTTGTTTTTTTTTTTTTTTGTCTTTTGTAAAAACTATGCAATGCATGTGGGAGGACAAAAGTATGCTGAAACCAGCTCAGAAAGATCTGCAGACAAATTCTTACCACTTCTAGACACAGCAATTTATAAAGGCAGCAAGTGATCAGAGTCACAAACATTATCACCTCAGATGCTCGATTGCTAACACAAACCTTTAGAAAAAGAGCAAGAGCTGCCAATTTTTTATACAGACTGACCCTAATTACAAAGGGATCTTGTCTATTACTTTAATATCATCTCTACATAAGTACATGCTAGAAATTTCAAAATAATCTACAAAATATAGTTTTAGTGATGACTTAATGCACTTTTACACGTTTGGTTAAGCCTTTGTATTTTTTCTTGCAATGCCTTCCCTAAATATTGGTTTACTGCAACATAAGATATATTACACAAAGACTGACATAGCCAGACAATAGCAAATGTAAATATTGTTAAGTATTCAATTTGATGTCCAATAAAGCAGCTTTAAAGGAGCTAGGTTATATTTAACCATTTTCTTTTTTAATGATAATTGGATCCAATAAGAAGACGAAGAAGAATTTTATTTTTATAGCACACACACACACACACACACACACACGGCACTTGTAGCGCTTTAGATTTTACATAAAAGCACAATATAAACAAACCATTTAAAACAATAAAAATAATATTAACAAATCATAAGAAAGGGGAAGGAAAAAGGGAGGACAAAATACATTAGGAGACCAACAACGGATCCTAAAAGCACCTAGAAAATAAGTATGTTTTCAGGTGCTTTTTAAAGGTAAGAAGGGAGGAACTGAGGAGAACATCCGGGGGGGACTTAGTTCCATACCAAGGGGCCCGCACAGCAAAAGCCTGATCACCTGTCGACTTAAGACATGATGGCAGAACCCCCAAACAGTGAGTGGTTCCTGAGCATAGATACCCATTAGCGTAAGGCTCCAGAAGGTCTCAAGTATAGCTAGGGCCTAAACCATTCAAGGTCCTGAAAACCAGAAGTGCACTCAAACTCGATCCGTCGTTCTATAGGCAGAGAATGCAGAGCGGGCAAATTATGATCATGGCTGCCTAAACAAGCAAGCAGCAGCACTGCCATATTCTGAACAAGCTGCAAGCGATGGCTAAGCACTGCCGGTAACCCAAAGAAGAGGGAATTACAAAACTCAAGCCTCGTAATCACCACGGCATGGATGACTGTGGCAAGGTCAATTGCATAGTTGAAAAAAGCATTTCTGAAACACGTCCAACACCTGAGATTCCATGGACAGAGAGAGAATGTGGTCGAAAATGATGCCCAAGTCCTTGATCTGGCCCATTACCTCCACCCAGACCCCACCCACATTCAGGAGTCCAAGGGAGGCAAGGGCATCCTCATGTCAGCTGCCCCTTCCCACCAACATCACCTCAGTCTTCCCCAGACTGAGCACAAGGTAGCTCCAACACATCCAGGCAGCTATGTCCCTTCAGGCAATCCTCCAAGGCAGAGACCGAGTTGGCAGGGCTCATGGGGCAAGAGATATAAAGTTGTACATCATCAGCGTACTGATGATACTCAGCCCCATGCTTGATCATGACATCGCTAAAGGGCTGCATGTATATGTTGAACAACATGCACAAGAGAACAGAACCTTGAGGAATGCCACAATTCAGGCCCTTCGGGAATAACTGATAGTATTACTAACCATTAAGTATGGCAGGAATATTTGTTGTTACTTTGGCTCCAATCCAAGGTCTCTGTGCACGAGCAAACCAATCCTACCTTTCCATGCTCACACAAAGCGTGCATGGTGCCCCAGCCAACTCTATGGGTGTTTTTAGACAAGTGCCTTCCTACCCATTACCCACCCATCATACTTGTTGCAGGGCTGAATAGGGTGCCAATTCAGCCCTGCAACATGCATGAAGGGTGGGTAATGGGTGAGAAGGCACTTGTCTGAAAACACCCTTTGCCACCACCTGCAGCTGTTGTGCATCCCCACCTCTCCCTGTGCCAGGTGGCAGCACAGTAAAGAGGCCAGGGACTTCGCCTAAGGCACCATGTACACACACACACACTGTATGCAAGGATAAATTTGGTCTGCACCCACACAGAACATGTTCATACAGACCTTGGATCGAAGCCTTTGTCAAATTACAGGTCATGTTATCATCTGAAACTACAATTACTTATACATCTGAAAGAGTGCTGAGGAAATAAATATTCATGATGACAGTTTTGCTGTGCCTATAATTTAAAAACGGAAGCTTTTCTAATACACAATTACAGTAATGACAAATTCAATTCAATTTGTTTATTAAGACGTGGCCGTAGGCCATAGCCATGAAAATTACATCATAATGACAAAACTGAAGCAATCATTGCCTATTTAGGGTAAACATTTTACAGATGCTCTTACTGAGCTTCCTGCTTCTTCTGCAACTAGTCTAAGCATACACACCTAAATACAATACACTAAAGAGCCTTATTTTATATAGCATTCCCCTCCTATCACACTTTATCTAGTTTACTACATAAAACCCCCTCAGTTCCTCCTTAATGCTTATAAAATACAAAGCTTATTCATGTTTGTGCGAGATACCTATAAGATTTCAGTTAAGACATCCAGCAATCTACAAATACAGGGTCTGAAAAAAATCTTTTAAAAAACAGATTCAAACAGGGTTTAAATTCAACTCTAATTAATAGTAATTTATAGCATATAGTTTTTCAGAGAGGGGAAAGGAGGGGGTTAATGCTTGTAGTAGGATGTGTGTGTGAGGGGGGGGGTATTTTTAAAATAAAGTCCAGAAATTTTGCTGGTAACATGTTTACTAGTACACTGTCACAAAAACTACTAGTTAAGAATAGCTGTATAATAAACAGTTATAGCCATTTTACAGAATGATTTAAATACTTAGAAAAAACTAATTTACTGATGATTGCTTATTGTATGACTTTGATGCAACTAGCTTTTTATCAGGCTTCAGTGAACTGACAGAGGAAAAGAGTTATCTGATCACGGCAAGCTACACCCACAGCCTCACAGGGTTTGTGGTTAATAAACTACTCTAATGAAAAAAGTCCTCACAAGCCCCAATCCTGCAAATGGTGGCTCCACACAAGCACTGGATTGGGTCTTGCTGTAATTAACATGTATGTTTATTGTTTACAGTTAATTTTAAATAATGGCTTGCAACAAATATTGTATGTATGTGTGTTACATAACAAACATGACTTGAAATTAATAGTATATGAATTCTCTCATTTATTAACATATTTAACAACGTTAGTTTACTTAAACACAGGACTTGATAAGTCAGAAATATATTTCAAGCATTATTTAAATAGTAAATACTAATACTAAAATCCATGTGCTGCTCTTCCAAACTCTCATACTGGATATCCCCAGCCCAATTTACATCTACAGAAGTTTCTCTCATGATTGCAACTACATGTTGCTTCATTCTAGAGTTCTGGGGTCCTTTTATATTGCCTAAAATTTTACAGGGAAGGCAGTGTGTGCTATGAGGAAGAACAAGGTATACTGTGTTCAAGAAATGGAATTTTCTTTTAAACAAATTCTTCTTAGGGAGGGAGAAAAGCATAGTTTGCACTTTGCAGGCCAGACATATTCCTGGGCATTTATGCTGAAGGTTACATTCAAGGAATTTGTCTGCCATGTAACAGTTCAAAGTTTATCACATTAATACTAAGTGGAGACTCTGACTTTTCACTTCTAGTTAGCAAGTGGTTTTTTGTACAGTATGTGATGGGCTCAGACAGATTATTTTATCAATTGAGTTTCATTAAAATGTATAATCCCTTCACAGAACTGGAAGGGCCCTCTAGACCTATCTAATTCAGCCCCCTGCATAGCTACAGAATTTGCCATACCTAAAACATCCCAGGCAGGGACCCACGTTCACTACATTTTCCCCACTGGCATCAATGGGGAAGAGGAACATGGGGTGAAAACAGACATGACGCTAACCACCCTTTAACCACCCTTGGTGGTTATTTATGCATGTTGCAGGGCTGTATTGGTGCCCTATGCAGTCCTGAAACATGCATAAATGATCACCAAGGGTGGTTAGCATCATGTCTGTTTTCGCCCACGGTCCCTGATCCTGGGCATATACTAATCCAGCCTCTTCTTAAAATCCTCCAGTGAAGGAAACCCACAACTTCACTAAAAAGATTTTTAGTCAGAATGTTATTACCAAGCTTCAGTCTAAAACTGCCTACCTTCAGTCTTAACCCATTGCCACTTGTCCTACCTTCAGCAGCAAGAGAGAAACATGGTTTTCCATTACGTATTTCTGTGAATTTTAGGTACGTATCTTTAACTGAGCCTGCACTCACAAAATTATACTTGAACAGATTCTACAGAATAACTCCAAAGCAGCAGTTTTCCAGAAAATTACTGTATGTATATACAGAAATGATGTAGACGAGTTATGCACAACTTAATGTAAACTAAATGACAAACCTCTAGACTCAGGAATGACGCTGACAGGCATCTCTCTAACGTTTAGCACATTCAAATGAAAAGAAGCCCTCCAAGGAAAGGCAGTAAACTTTCTTGTTCAGTGCAGTACTGCAATAACTAGACAGATATCTTTGCGAGGAAGATTTCAGCAGAGGTACTGCTTGTTACATCTAGCCAGTGAGTTATCACCAAGGTTCCTAGTTTTCTGTGCCAGTAAGTTTTTGCAGGTGGACATTTCCCAGAAAAACCTTGAATTCCCATCTGCAAAAACTCACTGGCAGAGAAAACTAGGAATCCTGGTTATCACTGAAATGGAAGATTTTTAAAAGCATTATACTCTAATTGTTTAAAACAAAGTCTAAAAAGGGATGAAAATATTGCTTGGAATACTATCATCAATCTACCAGATTTTTACAATAATGTCAAGATTTCTACGAGCAAAAAATAAATCTAGAATGCCAGCTGAAGTTATTAAAGGGAGCATGTATCTTCTATGATTATATACAAGGAAGTTTGCCATATTCTCTAAGATGAGAATGCAGGCTTTCGCTGTTTATTTACCGAATCCGCTCACAAACATTTCAAACATGCTAATGCCAAACTTGCTTCTACTACAAGAATTGTAATATCATTCTCTTGGCTGGTATAAAAAAAGTAGTAGTACATACAGCTCTGCAGAACAATTAAAAAAAACATTAGCTTAGCATGTATTCATGACATGAGAAAAAAAAATGACAAACCACATTGGTCAGCACAGGCCTATCTGTACTGAAGCATAGCAATTACATTTTACCCTATCTGAACTTAGCACAGTGCTGCTAACCATATTACAACAACCTAAAAATCTTCCCATTGGCTCGCTCACTCTATATTTCATAAGGGCCTTTAGCTGTGGATGATCTACAAGGAAACATGCTTCAGTATGGCAAATGTTACATTTATTTCTAACTACAATGGTTTCCCCATCTCTGCTGTGAACTTCAGCCACATTTTAATCCGGACGATGGCATTCTCCTCTGCCAGGCCTGCTCTGCTTCCTGCTTCCACTAACTTTCCCTTGAAATTCCCCACAAACCAGAATATGGTGGGATATTCTGGTGACACATGACATGGAAGAGCACGCTACCTTATCATGTGATGGAGAAGCTGCCATATCCCTGACTGCAGGGAAATCTAAAATCCAGCATGGGGAAGTTGACAGATTTCTGGCGAGGAGACAGGGAGAGTCTACCTGAGTCTGTGTGTGTAGAGGTGCTGGCAGGATATGTGCACATATTCCATCGCTTCCTCTTTTCTTTTTCTTTTTTTTGTGCAGGCCAATATTTTTTTATTATTGTTTATATAACACCAGCCATGATTACAGACAGGTCCCTGTCCCAAGGGGCTTACAATCTAGGATGCACAAGGCAGAAAAGACAAAGGGAGGGGCACATAGAGAAACACTTGGGTATATTCCTGAAGCTGAGAAGTTGCAGGCCAATGTGCTTAGGTTTAGCTACAAGGGGAAGGAGGAGATCCTGAACAATAAGAAGGTATAGGGAGAAAAACTGAATAACTGCCTGAAAAGAGGCAAAACTTTTTTTTAAGTGGGGAAAAAAGAGAGCGCCCCTTTTTATCAGGTTAAAAGTACTGGTATTAATAAAATGAATTAAGCAGCTGTCTATATCAAACAGAAGTGTAAGAAATTACACTTCTCACCATGGGTCTCGCTATGTTCTAGCAGCTGGATTCTAGCATGGGCTAGAGAACGTTTGTCTGCAGAGCTGTGCTAAAGGAACACAAAGAAGAAGTAAATTTGCCTCCCCATGTTGAAAAGTTTCTGGTAACAAGGTCACTGCAAGTCCTTGCAGGACCAGGCTGCTGGAACTAGGGTAAGTCCCTGCAGGGGTGCAGCCCCAAAGAAGTGAGCTGGGTTCTGCACATATCTGGCCCTTTAACAGGCCGAGTGACTGTGAAGCCAACTGCGTGTCGCCGAGTGGCTCCAGCTGGCTATGGTTCTGCAAGCCACACCATAGCCTCAGCTATATAAAGCCAAGCTGGGAAACCCACAGCCTAGACCACCAGGGAGAGGTAACGCGGCACCCAGGTTTTCCCCCAGGCAGGAGGGGAAGAGGCTTGCCCAGGAGCCCTGCATCAAAAGGGTTCATCCTGTTGTTGGCTGGCAAGTAGAATTGCCACCTATGCATAATTTTTAAGAAACACTTATGATAAATACATGTTGCAGGGCCTGCACTAGCATCTAAGGCACCGATGCAGGCCCTGCAACATGTATTCTTTGTAAGTGTTCCTTAAAAAGTTTCCTAGGTTGCACCCCTACTGTCAAGGGAAGCCAGGTCAGGGGGCTTGGTATGAAGCTCTGCCTGGGAAGGAGGCTGCACACCTAGAAGAAACTGCTTTGTATATAGGACTGTGGTGATGGAATGTGGTACAACATGAATAAACGAGCACTAAAGAGCAAGAGACACCGGAATGTGATTTTGGCGATTGTTCTTACACTACAACATATCCATGGAGAAGCCCCAGCTTGCCACAGTTTCCCACCCCAATTTACATCAGCATTTTTTTTAAAGGGGGGAGCTGCTATGGCAAGGGTGCCAGCTGTCTGACAGCATAAAATTCAATACACTGCAACTTGGTTACGAGTTTTTTCAAGTGTTGCAACTTTTACCCTCAGAAAAACATAAAAAGTAAAATAAAAATAAGTTAGTTCAAACACTACTTCCTGATGTTCAAATAATAAAATAATCAAAGACTCATCGTATCAAATATTACTGATCTCTATTGTATCAAATATTACTTAACTCCATAATGGGTAGGCAATTGGTGTGCTGCAACCATTGCTTTTAGGCTAACCAACATCACCACACTGTTTCCTTGTCCTCCCCAATTAAAAGCATTTTACTTCACGGTATGCTGTACTCCACAGTCTTATGCTTTGACTGTGTAAGCATTTTGAGACAGGGACCATCTTTTTGCTCCTTTTGTATGATCCCTAGTACAGAGAGCCCTAGCCTTTTTATTTTACAGCAATTCAGAATCATGGTCATTTGAATAAAAACACCTATTTAGAATCGCTTCACCTATAAAGAATCCCCTTTCCAACCAAGCAATGAAAAGAATCCAGGAGGGAGCAATGAAGTTATATAATAAAAAAGGAAAAACCATAGCAATCTCACTTGCAGTCTTGCTCTTTTTCAGCAATACCATAGCAATCCCACCTGCAGTCCTGCTCTCAATACATTGTAAACAAATTGACCATACAATTCTTATTTTTAAAACAATAAATATTGTCAGTTGAAACACTTGTACTAGTATCTATTTCATGTAAACAAAGAAAAGCCGGCACAATGTGATCCTGACCTGCTGAGGCCTAAAACTGCAACCACAATATAAAATAAATATACACTGTACTATAAATTCCTATAGCAGGAAGACTAGAGTCTTGGCTATAGCGACCATGAAGGAATAATTTCAACTGTGCATTGACCCCATAAAGGAAGTTCATAAGGTATTTAAATTCCATGCCCTTGTGCGTACAATTGTCCAGCTAAGACTGACACACTATTAGGCCTGAAAATTAATCTTCCTTGAAAGTTCAGCTACATCTTAGGGATTTTCTCAAATACGTTATCTCATTTTTCCCATGTCAAATCGTATCCTTGGAGCATGCGCTGTTAATTTTAAACACAAATGTCCCACTGTAAATGTACCAGTCGGCAGGTGTGCTGTATCCTATAAAAAGACTCTACTTTATAATCAAACAACAGGGTGGTACTACTAGTTTTTGTTTGCATTAAATGTAACACTTCTTGAAAGGCTATTTGGAATGTTAATAATCCAGAAAAACCTTAAAGAGGAACTCGCAAAAGCACAAACTTGAAATGATTATCTTAAAGATATGTGGATAACATTAAGGCCTTTCTGCCTCCTAACCTAGTTTGTCCTGCTGCTCACTCATGCAGGGAGACCACAATTCTGTGCTTCAGTTATTTCCAAGGCAACACTGATGACTGTGATGCCACAAATTCAACCCCGACTTCACTGCAGGATTGAGTACAAGGAGCAGATGGGATGCGAGGGAGAAAGCCCAATTTAAAAACACAAATCCCTTTCATACAGAAGAAAAGGGCATGAGCAAAGGAACAGGTGAATGGATCTCATTTTTAAGTATGACATATTCACAGGTTATCCTAGCATGAAAATTGAGGATTTTCATAAGGCAAGACCTACAATATAGAGTAACTCTCAAATTTGTTAGACCTTGCAACAAACTGACCTCTAAATAGAAAGTGCCCTGTTTAGCAAGACAAGTCTGTGCTCAGTTTTTAAATGATGCTGGAAAAATTACGTGTTGATCTCTTTTGAAGCTAACAATATTATCTTAAATAGTTGGATGTATTCATTTGGTGCATTATTCTTCATACTGCACCACAGGCAAATGACACACAGTGACAGGTCCCTGCCCCGAGGAGTTTATTAGACATAACACAGTGTTAAATTAGACATAACACAGAAGAAACAATATTGAATACAGGGTGGGGCACAGAGTGCGGAGGGATGGTAATTGTACAAGTGTAGGGTGAGGAATCAAAAGACTTATTTTCTCTTTTTCCAAACTTGTTTAATTTTCTTTTAAAAAAACATTTTAAATAGGTCATGCTTAGGGAGTTAGGGCTATGATGGAGGGCTATACAAGAGATGAGTGTTTTGAAAGAGAAGAATGAAGCTACAAGACTAGCAGGATCTGGACAAATAAGGCAGCATAACAAAGGGCAAAAACTCATTTGTACTAGGAAGAGATAAGGAGAATGTCAATTTGACTTGAATTGCAGAACTGGAGAAGTAACAGGAAACTAGAAATGAGGTGTAGACAGAAGACAAGGTTTGCAGAGCCTTGAAGGGAAGCATAATGAGTTTGAAAGTCATTTAAAAGATCACAAACCAATGCAAATAAGGAACACAGCACTAGAGGCAAGGGAGGAAAAAATACAGGTGGTAGCATGCTGGACTGAACTGAAGGATGTGACATGACAATAGATGTTTTCAGACGAGATGCTAGCCTGTATGGCCACCTGGCAGCCATGGATCCGACTGCCCATGTGAAGGTGGAGCAGTCAGATGCGCACTCCTGTGAGCCATGGAGCCCCCACTCTCAGCCACTCACAGAGCAGTGCTGAGAAATCCAAACTGCTCCATGTGGGCCAAGCCAAATGAATGCATGGTAACAGGTGGCCACGGAGCCCCTGCCCATATGAACAAGGCCAGCAAGCCACACCAGAAGACAAGTCTGCCAGTACCATGGAGGCTCGCAACCCCACAGCCGTTCACAGTCCCGCCAGATTGCCTGCTTGGACTTTGCTAGGATTTCCTTCCCCCAGTCCCTTTCCCTGCTCAGTAGTGGCGCTCAGCTTACTGTGCACTTTGCTCCCTGCATTCGGTGAATAGCGTATTGGAATTCCTCTGCGTCCCACCCGTGTGCACCTCCATGGTCGGTCAGGACGGACAAAGGCTGCACAGGACAGGCTGCAGCTTCATGTTTCCATGGTTCCTGCAGCTGTGCATCATGGAAGGGAGCGGGCTATTGGGCAGGGCTTATGGGGTGGGGTGGGGTGGGGGGGACAGCTGCCCGTGTAATGCATTTCCAGGGCCGGTCCAAAACGGGGGGAGTGGCTAGAAGCTTCCTGTGTGGCTGTGGTAGCCATGCTGGGAGCTGCCTGTTTGAATCCCTCCCCATGCACTGCACCTGAGTGGCTGTTCTGCAGCTGTCCCCCAAAGCCCTGCTGATTTAAAAACACCCTAAGTCAGTTTACTCTAATGCTTACAACACTTCAGATCTGCTACTGAGCAACAACTTGAGAGTTCCTTGTGGTTTGCTTAGTCAGTTTTTCTTTCTACATAATCCATTGTTATGAACAATGGGGCTGATCCCAAGCCCCGTGGCCCGTGCATGACTCCCAACACAGGGCCCGCAACCTGCCGCAGCTATGCACGCACGCACGTGCACAGCAGCACCCACAGGGATTGGGATTGCAGCCAATGTTTCAGAGAGAGAATTCTAAGCTATTAAACAAAAGGTGCTAGAATTAAATGACTTATTCAATCCATTCAAAGACACACAGGTTGAAAACTTGCAGAAACTAAAAAGACACACTGAAATTCAAACCTTACAGGTACATCTCTCCAACTATTATTATAACAAACAACAACAACAACATATAACACTATCAATTAATTTCAAACTGCTGCAAATGATTGCCTTTATCTTGAGAATTTACCAGTGACTGGAAAAATATAATAATATTATGCTTAAGCATTAATCATCTGATAGATCTTTTTCCACCCAGAAATGAATTCCAACTGTTGGAGTGCATTACCTTCATTTTCTGAAGCCTGGCATTTTACCTTTAATACCAGATCAAAGGTAGTGTCTGGATTTTCCCTAGAAGAAAACAAAACAAATGATTTAGTCATACACATAATTTCCAAAAAATGTAAACCGACAGGTCTACAGACTACAGTCAGTTATCTCACCCATACCAATAGAGTTATATACTTTGCATTCAACTTGACAGTAGAAAATTAATGACAAACTCAGTGACTCAGATGTCATGTCGGAATTCAAAAGTCACATTTGGCCTTCTACCTTATATAAGTTTTACATTTGTTTTAAAAAGAATACGACAAACAAGAATTGAAGACATCTAGATAATTGTAAAAAACAGATGAAATTTGGTGGTTTGTTATACATTAGTTCAATCACAGCCTTGTATATGGATTGCTCTTCAGTCACTTCATCGTGTTACATAAACCAAACTTTAAGGTCAATAACAGTTTGCTTTTGAAAACTGAACTTTATTGTAGAGAAAGGGACTATTTGTTCAAAAGAAGAGAAATTAGTTCAAAAGCAATATATGTCCTCTTCCCAAAGTGATTGAAAATGGTAGCCTTCAGGAGTACTGCATCCCAAGCTAATTACAGCTAATTCAGTAACACAAATTATATTTGCATTCGTTATTACTTATCACCCACCCTACTTTAAAATGTTTATTAGACTAAAACACAAGTGAATAACATTTCTAAACATCCTTTTCTCCATAAATAAATTTAAAACAATTCAGTCACTTATTGGTACATTAGTTTACGTTTTGAAATAAACCAAAATATATTTTGTACCAATTTGGGAGTTATTTAAACTTTCATTATTATGGGCAACCAGTTAGTTAACCCAGTATCTTCATTAATAGCTGAACTAATTTGGTAAATAAAACTCATACCAAAATCAGGTGAAACTGATGATTTCAACAGAGGTGAAAACTCTGCTGAACTCTCCTACTGAACAGTTTGCCCTAAGTAAGGCAACCAAGTCTGAACCCAGGTATCTAGAACACTGCATGGAAAGCGTATCACAGAATCAGGAATATTTTTACGATTTATTTTGGACTGAAGGAGATTTCTGATTACTCTATTTACTTAATTACCTATTCAAGATATTATCATCTGCTGCTACTGAGTCATGCATTCATGCTAAAAGTCAGAAATTTAACTTGGTGTAAGTGTTCATGTTCACACACTTTCTTCACATCATGTTACTTCCCCACAGCAATTTTTTAAATTACTCATTAGGGGAACACTAAAGGAGGTTCATGTACACAGAGGGCCAAATTTTGTTCCCAATTACCTGAGTGTAAATCCAAAGTACTGAACATTTAAACTAGTGTTACTAGAACGGTATTTGACCCTCGGTATTTCTCCAGCAAGTTAGCAGGATCCAAATGAAACTGAGGAGTGTTATAGTTGCTTACATGCAAGCAGAAATGTACCCTTGGAATGCAATTTAGGGCATTTTTACAGGAGCAACGGGGTAGGGGGGGTGTCTGTGGCCACACATGGAGTGCATGGGGAGGGGTTCACATAGGCAGCTCCCAGCGTGGCTACCCCAGTCATGGAGGCAGCTGCCACACCTGGCTGCCCCTGCACAAAACACTCCTGATTTTTCAGCAGTGCCATGAGTTGGACGGGGGGGGGGAGGGGGCATGTGCTGACGTGTCTTGTTTAAAAACACCCTTAGAGCAAGGAGCCTGGAATCCCCCTGGCAGCAATGATTCTAACAGAAGTAACGTGTAGGAGTTCTCTCCGTGTCTCAACTTATTTTCCTTCTCCATATGTTCCTGCAGAGAAGTTAAGGTTCAACTCAAGAGGGAACATTAGTGTAACCTAATTAGAAACAAGATACATTACTGTCTGTAAGCTTAATATTTTAATTGTTTAAACATCTGATATTTTATGCAAATATTTTGTTCACTACAAAGTATGCAGATATTTTGCTCATAAATAAAAGCATGATGAACTTAGGCTTTGGAATCCGTAGAGTTACATGCATGCTTAACTTTAATAGTGCGAGTAATATGATTCAGAAAGTGATAAAAAGGTGTATCTATTTTTGTTCACTGACAGAAGTCTATATTTATACGTTGTAATAGAAATAAAGGTCAGTCTTACATTTATTCCACACAGCAGTTTTCAAATGCAGTGGGAGGTGATGAGTAAACTTAAAGTGACTTTTTGTGGAAGCAGATTTTGCAGAGGTGTGCCAAAGGGAGAACTCATTTCAAGAATACTAAATCCAGTTGAGATGGTGGGCTCGGAAGTGCAAGTCCTACTTTTGTGAAAGCCATCAAATTTAGCATTATAGTTTTTTTAAAAAGTAAAGTGCTTACGTTAAATTGGAAAGAGGTTTTTAGATTCCTCAGAAGAATGTTTACTATTAATGTTATGCTCCAAAGACTAAAGACATCTGTACTCATTAGAAATTTGGTGCTCAGAAAACTAAAAAGCAAATAATCCTTGCTTACTTGCAGTTGGCACAAAGAGGGAAGCATTAGCAGACAACGATCACTTTGCATAAAGTTTTTCAGCTAGTCTCCGCCAGTCAACAAAAACTAAACAGATCATCAAAATCTTCTGAGGAGCATAGGCGGTACCAACCCGTAGGCGGATACTGAATTGTCTAGAAGGAGTAAGGCTATCAGTATGTATGCTATGAGGGGTTTAAACCTGACAGCTCTACCTGTTGTGGTGCAGTTTCCTTCACATGCACTGAGATCATTATATGACCTTGCATATGTTTTGTTTCTTCGTCTGGTGAAGGGCAGGGGTGGGGGAGTGTCTGTGAAAATGAAGGGTGGGAAGGCAGGATCCTTTTTTGGAAGGAAGGAAGGGGGTGGAGGAATTACAAACCCTCCCTGTGGGGTTGGCAGTGGAATTTGCTGTAAACTCTGTCAAGTTCACGGCCTCTCAAACTGGGGATGGAGAAATTGGAGGGCAGGTATGGGGTGCTTGTGTGTCAGGTGCTCACTGTGAGGCTATGGGCGTGTGTCTGCGTTCGAGTCCCTGGAGAGGGGGGGTGAGTGAGGAGAGGCAGTCGCCTCTCGCTATGGCACTTCAGCAGCAGCTCTGGAGCCTGCCCAGCCTGGTGGTCTCTCTCTACACACACAGGCTTTGGGGCCTAGTCATTAAGCAGAGCCCCTCACACTCCCGCAGCCCTGCCAGCGTCGCCCCTGCGCCCGAGAGAGCCTAGCAGCGCTTGGTCGGTCCCCTCTCCCTCGGCCGCTGAGCCGGTGTGTGCCTCTGCCTCGCCACCCCCGCAGCGCAGCGTAGCGCAGCCCCCGCACTCACTTGGTCCTGCTGTCCATGGTCTCATCTCGGGCCCCAGGCGGCTGCTCCGGCACCTCCCTGAGGGAGAAACACCGCGCCCGGCCGGGAAGCGAGCCAAGCGCCGGCCCCAGCACAGGGGAAAGTTACAGCTGCTGCCGGTGGCCCATGGTTTCGGCCGTGACTGCAGCGGCGGCAGCGCCGCCTCCTCTTCCCCAGCCGCTCAGTTCCTGTTGCAAAGAAGCTGCTCCGGCACCTTCTGGGAACCAGGAAGCGCTACGGTGGCTGCTGGAGGAGCCTCGCTAGCCGGGGGCAGTGTCACCTGGGCCCTGCTGCCGACCGCGGAGGTGACTCGCATCGCCGGAGAAGTCGGGGGGAGAGCGAGCGAGGGCCGGGATCCTACAGCCATAGGAATCAGAGCATTACACACACGTCCGCCTGGATATAGTAGTAACCATGGGGAGAGGAGCTACGCTTGCCAGGCAAGCACAAGCTTTAAACCCTCCTCCTAGCTGTATTATTGTTTTATTTATTATTTATATAGCCCCAGCAATGGCCCCGACGAGACCCTACAATCAATCGTTAGATATAGGTCCCAGCCCCAGCAATCTAGAAAGACAAGGGAGAGGAGAACATCGGGGGGACCAATGTGAGAAGTCGCCGGTGCATGTACATAAAATAATAAAAAGGCACAGGGTAAGTACACAGAGGAATAAATACCCCTTAGGGTACCATCCTGCAAACAGTTCTGTGGGACATACTAAAATAAATGACATGGATGGAATGCTCATTGGAAACAATGGAGAAAACAGGGATGTCAGATGGAGAAATGTGTAAATAATAAAAGTCTTGAATGGGCTGTAAAGCAATACTGTCCAATGGAGCTGCTTCCCTGACAAAAAGGGGTGAGATGATAAAGAAGGGCTAAGGGAGGTGGAATTACAAGAGACTAAGTCAAATGAGATGGGGAGTGGGTGGAATGACAGTAGACACAGGATGCTGGTGGAATGACAGGAAGAAAGTCTTCTGGAGTAATGAAGTGACAGTTCTAGTTGGAATTACAAAGAGATGGCTATCAGGAGTTGGTGGAATTTATACCATGGGGAACAGATGGAATGACAAGGGACTAGGTAATATGACAAAGAGAGGACTGAATTACATGGACTAGGGACCCATGGATGAAAGGTAAAGGATTGTTGGGGTGACAATAAGGGCACTATGGGAGATGGGCAAAATGACAAAGGTCTGCATGAAATGATGGACAGACATGGGGAATGGGTAAAATGACAAGAGACTGGGAGGAATGACAAGGGGCCCAAGGGAAGAATTCCTGTCACTCCACAGTTCCTCGCTATTTCACCCACTCTTGAAGACCCTTCTCTCACTCATTCCAGCCAGGGCTGGCTTTAAGCAGGGCCAGTAGGGGGCCATGGCCCAGGCCACACAATCAGACTAGCCCATTCCAGAGCCTAGTGCTCCTGAGGCTCCGGGATGGGTTATTTCTGCAGGGCCCTCTCCCTTCCTGTGACACCTGCGGGGCCCTGCCCCTCCTCCCCTTGCCTCACCTACTAGTACTGGGGGAGTAGGGCCCTACAGGAAGAGCTTAAAGGTATGGAGTTATGGAGAGCTGGGCCCACACTTTTTTTTCATTCTGGGTCCCACTCATACTAAGGCCAGTCCTGAATCCAGCCAGTCTCATTTCATTTGTTCCCAATGATGAACTCTTCCCTGTCATTCCATCTTCTCCTCCTGGCCTTCTCCCTGTAATTCCGGTCAGTCTCTTGTCATTGCACACGTTTCCCTGCAGCCTCCCTGTAATTCCACCCACTTTTGCCAACCTTCCCTCCCAAGCATTCCACTCACTCCCCATGGTCTGCTCCCTGCCATTCCACCCAGAACTGTATTTCCACCTTCTCCCTATGGTCTGCCCTCCCTATGGTCATCTCCTCCACTCTGTTGTAATTCTACCTTCTTTTCTCATGGCTTCCTCCCTGTCATTCCACCATGGCCCTTTGAATTCCACCCAGTCTCCTTGACCTCCTCCCTGTCATTCTACCCAGACTTTTTCATCCATCCCCTCCCCAATATGTTCCTCTCTGTCATTCTACCTGCTCTCCTTTGCCTCTTCTTCATCATCCCAGCACCTCCTCACTTCCCTTTCCTATCAGAATTGCATCACCATTTTATTGTTGTACAGCCCATCGAAGCCTATTGTCATTCACACATCTCCATTATTTTGAATAGGTATTCCTGTTACCTCCTTTGTTTCCAGTGTGCATTCCATGTTATTAGCATGGTAGGTGAGGCTGCTGGGCAGGCAAGGGGTGAGCTAGAAGAATGAGAGCTGACAGGTGGGAGAAAGTGACTCTTCCACATGGATATTAGCATTTCACACATACAGTAGTCTAAATAAGTTGTATACATACAATAAATTAGAGAGTGTTATATGTAAGGATTGCCTTAGTTCCTTATTTTAAGATAATTTTCCTTAATTAGAGAGCCCCACAGGTCCATGCAACTCCATGGAGCAGACACTGCAGCTTCACAGTGTCCCTTGTTTACATACATTTTGATCCATCAACTCTGCCATTGAAATAAATGAGCAGGGAGCTGCTCATGGTAGTAAGTAAACACACAGGGCTGGAGATGTAGTGTTGACAACTCTCACAATATTATTTTTATTTATTTATTAAATTTGTACCCTGCCCCTCCTGAAACACAGCTCGGGGCGGCTTCCAATCATAAAATACAGTTTAAAACAATCCAAAATACTTAGAAAAAAACCCATAAAAACATTTAAAACCACATAAGCAGGGCCTGGGATACAAATTACTAGGGATAGGGGAATAAAAATCAACTACCCACCCCCCTCCCCAAAGGCCCGGGCGAGCAACCAGGTCTTGCATTTTTGCCGAAATACTAAAAGGCTTGGGGCCAGGCGGGCCTCCTCCGGCAGGGAGTTCCAGAGACGCGGCCCAGCCACCGAGAATGCCCTCTCCATTGTGGCCCCCCGCTTAATGCGGGGGACCTCCAAGAAGGCACCCCCGGTGGACCGAAGGAGCCGCTCCGGGGCATGGAGGGCGAGGCGGTCCCTGAGGTATGAGGGGCCGAGACCGTGTAGGGCTTTGTAAATCAATACCAACACCTTGAATCTGGCTCGGCACGCTATCGGTAACCAGTGCAGAGCCTAGAGCACTGTTGTTATATGCTCTCGGCAACCCGTCCCCGAAAGGAGACGGGCCGCCGCATTCTGCACTAGCTGCAGCCTCCGAACCAAACACAAGGGAAGCCCCACGTAGAGCGCGTTGCAGTAGTCCAGCCTCGAGGTGACGAAGGCATGGACGAGGGAGGCCAGGTCCGGACCAGAGACGAATGGACACAGCCTCCGCACCAAACACAACTGGTGAAAGGAAGCCTTAGCGACTGCTTCCACCTGCCGCTCTAGGCGGAGGTCTGCGTCCAACACCACCCCCAGACTCCGGACCTGTTGAGCTATAGGAGGGTGGACCCCCCCAATAAGAGGGGCCGACACCACCTTCGCTCTCCCCACCACCATCACCTCCATCTTATCAGGGTTGAGCCTCAGTCTGCTCTGCCACATCCATTCCGCCACGGCCTCCAGACACTGGGATAGCACCAAGATAGCAGGGTCTGGGTCCACTGAAAAAGAGAGGTACAACTGAGTATCATCAGCATATTGGTGACAACGCACCCCGAACCTCCTCACGACCTCTCCCAGGGGCTGCATATAAACATTAAATAATAACGGAGACAGAATCGAACCCTGCAGAACGCTGCATGATAAGGCGCGGGGGCAAGATGTCTCCTCCCCTGGATCAAGTTCACAACAAGTGGCCCTCACAGACCCCAGGACCTCCGCCGCATCGGCCAGCGTCACTTCCTGAAACTCCCCCCACAAAGATGGACCAGACGGGGCCTCCATCACCTCACGCTCTCTACCTACTCCCCCTAATCCGGCAGCAAAGTCGCTCTGAATCTGAGCGATCTTGTCCGCGAAGTAGTTGACAAAATCCTTGCAGTGGGCCTGGAACACATCCCCATCCAGGTGGAGGGAGGCCGGACAAACCAACCCCCGCACCACCCGAAACAGCTCCGCCAGGCGTGACTTCGCAGACGCTATGAGGACAGCAAGGACAGACCATGTTTGTGATGTTTGGTATTTTCTTAGTGTCCCAGTGCCTTAAATAAATAATTCCAGTTTTCTTATTTAAAAAACAAATAAAAATAAAAGATAAGGTCATTGTCCTGAAAACACTTGCAGGTTTAAATCTGCCTTAAGTTTACAGACTTCATGGTTGCAGTGAAAAGCTTAACTCTTCAACTAATGTGTATTCCAAATACTAAAACACTATACATTCTTTTTAAATTGATTTCTTTTTAAATAAATCATTTTTAGATCACTATTATATTTTGGAGGGTCCCAACTCATTTTTGATGACTTGGGGTATGCAACAGCACACAAAATCTGTCTTTTCCTTCTCCCACTAAATCGATTGAAAAAAATCCCAGTGATTTCAGTGGTGCAAGAGGGCTGAAACCCTGTACGCATTCACATAGCATGCCTGAGTCAGTTTCCTTTTTAGAAATGGATATTTTGTCTGCATGATTTAAGAAAAAAAAGTGCACAACACCATCATCCACATTTCCTCTAAAACACATTGAACTATCAGAACTTCTTCTTTCATTATAATTCATACTTCCTTATATTGAAGCACAATGTTTTTCACTGTTCCTGCATAAGGAGTTTTCTTTTTATAAAACGGAAAGGAAAACTGTCATTCTGGGTTTGGGGTAGGTTTTTGTTCCCTCCTCTTCTTCCCATCCTGTTTACACACTGGTCTTTTAGGGTCAAAGTGCTTAAAATAAGTAGGCATCTCAAGCCACGCCCCATCAAGGGGCAGACAGACACACAAGGTGTTTTTAAATGAGCCCCACGGGAGGGGGGTGTCTGTGGCCGCTGAGTGGCATGGCTGCCGGGCACCTATGCACACACCATGTGTGGGGAGTGATTCAAATGAGCAGCTCCCAGTATAGCCACCTTGGCCACGCAGGTGCCCACCTTGGCCTACGTGGGGCACTTCGGATTTTTCAGGAGTTCTCCCCTTTCTATCTATCTCCTCAGCCAAAATCCTTGTTCATGCCATGGTCATCTCTCGCCTCGACTACTGCAACCTCCTCCTTGCTGGCCTCCCTCGCTCCCACCTGTCCCCCCTTGTTGCGATCCAAAACTCTGCCACCAAGATCATTCACTCTGCCCGTCGCTTCGACCATGTAACGCCTCTCCTCCTCTCCCTTCACTGGCTCCCCCTTCCTGAACGTATCCTGTTCAAACTCCTGGTTTTCACGTTCAAATCGCTCCATGACCAAGCTCCCCCTTATCTCTCGGACCTAATTTCCCTACGCACTCCTGCGCGCGCTCTCCGCTCTTCCTCTGTCCCCTCCCTCGCTCTCCCTCGTTTCTCCTGCTCGGCCAACCGCCTTCGTCCCTTCTCCCTCGCTGCCCCCCATGCCTGGAACTCCCTCCCTGCCGACATCCGCCTTGCCTCCTCCCTCCGCTCCTTCAAATCCCTCCTCAAGACCCACCTTTTCCATGCTGCCTTTCCCAATGCCCTCTAGTCTTTCCCCTTGCTCTTACTGTCAGCCCTCCTCTGCTGACTGCTGCTACCGACCACCTTGTAACCAAGCCAAGTACACGCACCTGAGACTTCGCATCCGCCTGAATGTTTGTTTGTCTTCTCCCATGTCTCTCCCACTGTCCCCTCTCCTTGTCTCCCCCTCCTTGTCTTTTAGATTGTAAGCCACAGGTAGGGACCGCATCTGATTGTATGTTCTGTACAGCACCAGGTTGCAACTGGCACTTTATAAATGTTTAATAATAATAAATAATAATAATAATGCATGGCCATGAAGGATCACTCTGTGGGCCACAGGAGCACACACACACCCCACACACACACATATCACCACTACATGAGCATTTGGATGTGTGGATGCTGTGGGGCCATGCGTGGACACGTTTTGTTTTAAAACACCCACAGAGAAGCAGACGGGGGTGGGGGAGGAGTGGAATAAAAGTGTCCTGTTTCCAAAAACACATTGCAAAATCCTTCAACACCAGGGATAAATTTTATAAAATGGCTTTAAAGTTAACTAAAATGAGTGAAACTTCAGTATTCTGATTTTATGCTTTCAGAATTGGATAAATAAGCAAAGAATCCAAAATTTTTGCCTTAATACTGCAAAGGATTCTGCACGTGCCTAACTTTATAAGGCCCTTTTCACACAGACACGCGAACACTGATAAAATGGGTGTTACATTTTATTATACATGTTGCAGGGTGCCCATAGAGCACACCTGCAGCCCTGCAACATGTATAATAAAATGTAACACCCATTTTATCAGTGTTAGAGTGTCTGTGTGAAAAGGGCATTTCTCCAAGTCCTTTGGCTAACAACACTTGGACTTCTCATGAAAATAGAGCTAGGTGCATGATTAATTGTCTGTAGGACCAGGCCATTAGAGTACTCCCAGCGGGATACTACAATGTAGTTAGGCCATGATCCAACAAGCAGATCTACATCAGAAGTAAGAGGTTGGTTTAGGTGGATCAGCTTGCAGGATGGGAGTCTAGAGTAGAATATTTGATACCAGGGAAAGCCTGTAGAGTGAAAATGCAAGGGAAATGTAAGAGAAGTCAAAACTTGAAAGCAAGTCTTTCACTGTGATTTAAGCAAATGCAACTGGTTGAATTTGATCTATGTTTCCTGCAAATAGAGCAGTTATTTTAGCAGTGATCACAATACATCCAAACACAGGATAATATCATACTACGGGCACATTCACACAAAACCCAGATCCTGGGGGAAGATTAGTATGAGGGTCTTGTGCACAAGTTTTCAAAGCAACAAACTCCTTCACACAGCACCCAACTTCCTTTGGAATACTAGCAAATGCACTGTAAGTACAAAACTGAGCTCAGAGATGTCAGAGGACACTTTGGGTGAAGTAACACATGTGGTGTCTCCACACAAGGAGGAAGGGCCCAATCCCCCTGTTGCCACACTGCAGGGCAAGCACGGGGAACCAGGCAGATGGTTGCAGGGAAGTGGGGCAGGGACCCACCCACCACCCCTGTCAGAGCTTCTGCTGCAGTCCTGTTCAAACAAATGTGTGCCTGGATCTTCCCCGCCTCCCTCCCCCAGCCAGACTAAAATTCCTCCTCCAGCTATGATGTGGCCATGCATGACAGGCACCAGCAGCCGTCACTCACAGCCCCACCATGGAGCTCACCACACAGCAGGTAGAAGGGGACTGGCCACATGGGTTGCCTCGCCCTTTTCAGCCTTACAGTCTTACCCCAGTTGGGTCAGGCTGCTCGGCCACACGAGCACTGCATCGCGTGGCCTGGCTGCCCAGGAAGAGGTAAGGCTACCGTAGGCATGGTAGCCTCCCTCCCCTGTCTCATCTGGCTGCACCTAAGATGCTTACCCAGTATGGGTGGCCTTACCCCACAATGCAGTGCATTGTATGGCCAGAGGCCACCAGATGTTTGTCCGTCCCCACCCCGGGGCAGGCAGTGATGCAACTGTCTGAGATGTCCAGAGATGCATCACATAGGAGTGTTGCCTAAAGTGGGGTAATGCCTCTCAAATTGGGTTAAGGGGTCACTTCCCATGTGGCTGGTCCCCGTGCCACACTGTCCTGTGGCTAGTTCCACCAGCACCCTTGAGTGGTAGGCGCATTCTCCATTCCCACGTGGCCACGTCACGGCTGGGGCTGGATAATGGGTGGGCTCGGGGATGATGGGTAGGGTGGAGTTGGGTGTCCACACATGTGGCCAGCTCCTCAGCCTGCCCCAGGACCTGGCGGGACGTCTGACAATGGCTCGGAGGGTAGGCCATGTGGCCTGCTCTCCTCACCTGCCTAAAGTGTGGTGGGTGCAATTGCCCACCCTGGGACTTGTGGCTTCACCCTTTAACTGCTTCTACATGTATTTTATAATTGTATTTTAAAAGTAATTTTAAGATTTACTGAAGGTTAAGGCTACAAACCTAACTCCATTGAAGTCAATGGAGTTTAGCCATTGAGTCCAATGACATCATATGACTGATTTCAAGTGCAGGATAATTTCAAGCTAATGATATATTAAACACACAAAATTAAATGCATAAAAGTAGCATTAAGACATTACTGAAAGTGAGGGATCAAATATTCAGAAGTCAAAAGATAGCAAATGCTAGATTTTCTGCTGCAACACTGTGTTCCCCATGCTGCATTCTTTATGGCATATAATTACAAAGTAACAATCCAGAGAAACTGTGTAGCTACCAAATTGCTCCCAAGTGACAGAGAGGGAAGCAAAGTGCTTCAGCCATGGTATCTTTTATTGGATCGACTATTGTTGGTGGAAATAAGCAAGCCTTTGAGCCACACAGGGCCCTTCCTCAGGCGTGTAGCAAAGCCAGTCAAAAGTTCAAGTTTATTGTTCAAATTCAAGTTTATTGCATGTCCATTGGCCTTAGCAAACATATATATAAACAAAGTACAATACAATTGAGACTGTACACAATCACCCCACTTAAAAACAAAATAGTATACAGCAAGATAAATAATAATCAATATAATAGTTGCAGTGTTATTATATTACAGAAATCTAATTTGAATGGCTCAAGCCATGACTCAAAGCGATGTCCCCAAATGAGTCTCCTCATTAATATTAGCCTGATCACCTGTCCATACTGATTTGATTTTCATTGCTTGGGCCAAATTCTTGGCCACCAACAATGTCCTATGTTTGCCATGATTTCCCAACAAGAATTGAAGCTACTCCCATACTGGCCTACATGGGAATGGACCTCAGCATGGGACATATGAGCTCGAATCTCAATTGCCTATAACCTGCAAAACAGCAAAACATGCTGAACCAATTTACATATGATAGGGTCTGCGAGTGGCAGAAAGGGAGACAGAGTAGGAAAGAAGTACAAGCATATAATATAGAATATGAAGGAATTAGGTATATAAGGAGGCAGGAAAGAGTGAGATTAGATAAGTTTATTTATTTATACATTTATTTTATTTATTTATACAATACGTTGAGGTGGCTGGTGCAGGGAGGGGGGGTTTAATGCCAGACATTAAAAACAGAGCTATAAAAACAGCTGTTAAGGATGTGTATAGGTATAGGAGATAATACCTATACCTTGGCCTCAATAACTCTTTCAGCATGAGTTTGGTCTAGAAAGTGTAATGCTAACCATTGAGAACCGTCCCTAGAAGAAAGGGATATGACTCTACAGAGATCTAAAAGGGATCAGATTCATATTCAACAGGCAATTTAGGCATCTACATACAAGTGGGATCGTATGCCACCTGGAACAGATGCCATTTGGCCAAGCAAAAACTTTAAGGCTAATTTAGGGGCACTTTGGGACCACAGGGGACTCGGAATTTTCTGGCAGGCAGGGGCTTTCTTTGTTTGGGGCTAGGGAGGAAGGGTGGGGGGGTTAGGAGAGGTGGTTAGAAGGTAGGGGGGTTGGTGAGGGTGTCCCAGCGCCAAACCCTGGTGGCAGCAGGGTGTGTGTGGGGAAGGTTATGGTGGTGGTGGTGAGGGTGCCCGTTCCCTGTGAGAGAGGGAAGCCAGGC
>QEPC01011484.1:0-10728 GCA_003113815.1 Sphenodon punctatus
GGCATCTTAGGCGCTAAGGTACGCCCTGCAACATGTAGTTTTCATAACTGAGCCTTAAAATTTGGCATAGGTGTTTACTCTAGTTTGTGTGTGTACAGTATGTCTGTTGTTCAAGGCACGTGAATGACTGTTCCGGATGCAGTGGAATGAAAACCACCTGTGGGTTGAATGGCAGGCCCATATTTTTAATGAGGATTCTAGGAACTTGAATGACAGCTTCGGTTACAGAGGAATGACAGACCCCTGGTAGTTGCATGACAGGCCAATACTGTTAACGATGGTTCTCGGAATCAGAATGACAGCTTCAGTTACAATGGAATGACAACCAACTGGAGTTGAATGATGGTACTTTATTGATGGTTTTGGGGACTGGAATGACAGGTTCCGGTACGGTGGACTGACAACCCATGGGACTTGAATGATGTCCCTTGTACTATATTGATGGTTTTTGTGACTGGAAGGACAGCTACAGGTACAGTGGAATGACAGCACCCCGGGAGTTGAATGACAGCATCATACTTTTAACAATTATAATAGGGACTGGAATGACAGCATCGGGTTCATTGGAATGACAACTCATGGGAGTTAAATTATATCCCTAGTACTATATGATGGAAGCCGCCCCGAGCTGCGTGGCAGGAGGGGCGGGGTAAAAATTTATAAAATAAATAAATAAATATATATTGATGGCTCTAGGGACTGAAATGATATCTTCAGATACAATGGAATGACAGCCCATGGGAGTTGAATGACGTCCCCCCTAGTACTTGAATGATGGTTCTTGGGACTAGAATGACAACTTCAGGTGCAGTGGAATGATAATGCATGGGAGTTGAATGATGTCCTTAGTACTGTAATGGTGGTTCTTGGGACTGGAATGACACCTCCAGGTACAGTGGAATGACAGCCCCCTGGGAGCTGAATGATGGCCCCATATTTTAATGATGGTTCTAGGGACTGGAATGACAGCTTCAGGTACAGTGGAATGACAGCCCCCTGGGAGCTGAATGACGGCCCCATATTTTAACGATGGTTCTAGGGCCTGAAATGACAGCTTCAGGTACAATGGAATGACAGTCCATGAGAGTTGAATGACGTTTCCCCCCCCCCCCCCATGTACTTTAACGATGATTCTTGGGACTGGAATGACAGCTTTGGGTACAGTGGAATGAGAGCCCCCTGGGAGTTGAATGATGTCCGTAGTACTTTAATTATGGTTCTTTGGACTGGAATGACAGCTTCAGGTACAGTGGAATGACAACCCATGGGAGTTGAATTATCGCATCGCATTGCATCTTAATTTATATCCCGCCTTTCTCCGAAGACTCGAGGCGGCATACAACATTATAAATATACATTGTTAGGGTTCACTCCCACGCAGGGGACCCAGCAGAAAATATCATCATCATACATATCATACATGTCAACAAAACCCCCAACTAATACCTCCTCTGACCACGCCTACACAACAGGTCAATGTTCCCCTCACCCCCACTACCATACCCTGCTGCCACCAGGGTATACTTCTGGCTCCACCCCTCTCTCACCGGGGGGAGACAGTCCACTTCCTCTTCAATACAATACTGACCCCTCCACAATATACCCCTGCAGAAAGCCAACAACGGCCCGAGCAAACCCCTGAACAATATTAAATATTCAACATTAATAATTGTACAATTCCCCATACCCCAACCACTCCCTCCCACCTAATCACACCAACAGGCCCCTCGGCCCCCAACTGGCCCCAAAGGGCCGCACCCTTTGGCCGTGGCCCTTCAGCTCGCGGCCGCTGGCACGTTGTTTTTTAAGCCGGCTGGGGGCGTGTCCAAAATAGAGGGAGGAGAGTAAGCGGCCACAGCCACTTACCTGTCTTGTTTCTCCCCCAAGTGTCTTCCTTGAACCTGCCCCCCGCCCCCCCGGAGCCCGCTCTGCGGCCGCAGTCGCCGCCTCCACAAATGGCAGGTAGTTGAAACTGACCGGGGCTTCTGCCGTCTTTATCCCGGAAGGTGGGAAGGATCCATGGTGCCACCGCCTTCAAGTCTCTCCCAGATGATATCCCTGCACTCCCACAACCCTCGGACTTCACAGCATTCACCCTCGGCTCTCATGCAGAGTGGGCCACCTCTGCCTCCTTGGCTACGCTAACGGCTGCTTCGCCCTTCGGGTGCCGCCCTCAGTGCAGCCCTCTGCTATAAGCAGCTTACCCAGAAGAGCATGTTGAAGAAGAAGAAGAGCAGGAATTTCACCACGGGGCTGACGAAGGAGAAATCCTCCCCGTGGGGGACACCGGGGCCCCCCACCAGCTGCCTGGCCATGGCCCCTGGCTCTCTCACCACCGGCCCATGGGAGCTGGGGCCACTCCCCACACTTATGTCCCTAGTACTTTAATTATGGTTTAGGGGACTGGAATGAGAGGTTCAGGTACAGTGAAATGAGAGCCCCCTGGGAGTTGAATGACAGCCCCATAATTTTAACGATGGTTCTAGGGACTGGAATGACAGCTTCCGGTACAGTGGAATGACAGCCCATGGGAGCTGAATAACATCCCTAGTACTTTAATGATGGTTCTTGGAACTGAAATGAATGACAGCTGCAGGTACAGTGGAATGATAACCCATGGGAGTTGAATGACGACCTCATATTTTTAACGATGGTTCTTGGGATTGGAGTGACAGCTGCAGGTACAGTGGAATGACAACTTCAGGTACAGTAGAATCAATGACAACCTGTGGGAGTTGAATGATGTCCCTAATGATGGTTCTTGGGACTGGAATGACAGCTGCAGGTACAGTGGAATGACAGTCCATCAGAAATTAATGATGTCCCTAGTACTTTAATGATGGTTCTAGGGACTGGAATGACAGCTGCAGGTACAGTGGAATGACAGCCCATGGGAGTTGAATGATGTCCCTAGTACTTTAATGATGGTTCTAGGGACTGGAATGACAGCTGCAGGTACAGTGGAATGACAGCTTGTAGTTGAGGTTATTGACCGACTTGTTATCCAGAGAAGATGTCTTTGAAGGGAAGAGTATTTTAGTAATTGTTTTAGAGCAGGTGGCACAGGGCTGTTGTGCTACAGTGACGTCTTCTGGGGAGGAGAGGTTATCTCTTCTCTCCCATTACTATATTGTGCTCACATCCACTTGTCAAGCTAAGAGAGACATGCTTGAGAGATTTGGGGAAGAGTTCTTTTGTACTCTGCAGGAAGGAGAATCTGATAGGAGTGTAGCAAGGGGCAGGGGTGTCCTGAGGGATTGCAAGGCTTTGTGCAAAACTGCAACTTGGTGTCCCCAAATACCTTGCTGGGGTGCCTCCTAGAATTAGGACCACTGCAAATCAGTGCATCTACATAGTCTGGTTTATTTGTTCATTTTATTTAAATTTATATCCTGTCCATCCCACAAAAAGTAGGCTTATGGTGGGTAACAGTAGTTTTTAGTCAAAAAAATTCCAATTTACAAGAAGAGTTAAGGCTCTTGTAAATTTAATCATACACTAAAAGCATGGAAATTGCAAGTTAAGACTCCCGCCTTAACTTCTGTGCCATGTTAGCAGTATAGACATTGTACAGCCTCACATATTGTGCTCACTTACAACTTAGACTCCATACACCCACACTTTGCATTTGTCTTTCAGCCCCAGTCCTCTTCCTCTTTTCAGGTTGTGGGCAACACTGAAGCTGGGGACAGGAGGTTGTGAGCTGGCCCCTCTCCCCCTCTGTTTCCTCTTTGAGAAAGCGAGAACTTGGGAGTTCTGTCTCCCACCCCTTCTCCCCCTCTAATCTACTTGGTCCTAGTCCTGTAACAGAGAACTCAGGACTCCTGGCTTCCAGCCTCTCCACCCCCACTCTAATCCAGTAGGCTGCACTCCCTTCACAGGCAACTCAATAGTCCTGGTTCCAAGCCTGTTCTCCTCTCCCCTGCTCTCAACTTTTTAACAGACAACTCAGGAGTCCTAGGTCCAAGTCATCCCTCTAACCCTCTAGCCCCCACTCCCTTCACAGAGAACTCAAAAGTCCTGGGAAATACATTTGTCTGTATGTGTCATGTGGAACGACAAAAAAAATTTAAAAAAATAGGAGAAAAACTGGAATAACAGGGAGGGAGTCTATTGGGAGTCAAAGGATAAGGCATCAGCTATGGTAAGTATGCAAAACGATAGGACTGCTTCGCCAGATATCCCAACAGTCTTCCGATCAGTTATTTCACTCAGAACCTTATTATTGTAACTTTTTCTAATTCCTCCTGTCATTCCACCCACTTACTTAATCCTGCGTACACTGTATTTTTCCCTGTCATTCCAACCATTCCACTTACTGCATCTAGTGCCTTCCTCATCATTTCACATCCTCTTGCCTTCCCTATTTACTCACTGGGATGAGATGCAACTGTATTCTATAATTTCACAATCATTTAACTGGATGTTGGAATGACAATAGTATTTATTTAGAAATTGGCCTCCACTCCTTCCAATGGCCATTCTATTTTATTAATTTTAATGCAGACCCAACTTAGTTTTAATTAAACATTTGTATATGATTCTACCCAACTTCATTGTGCTCTGGGAGGGCAGTGGAAACTAGTGGGTAAGAGGAAGGGTTGTGAGCCATTAGTCAGCTCTCTCGTTTTCCCCAAACAAAATGAAAGGATAGAGGGAAAGGAGGCAGTGAGGGGCCAGCTCACACCCTCCTGTCCCCAGCTTCAGTGTTGCCCTCAACCTGCAAAGAGGAAGAGGATTGGGGCTGCAAGATGAAGGCAAAGTGTGGGTGCATGGAGCCTAAGTTGTAAGTGAGCACAATATTTGAGACTGTACAATGTCTTTACTGCTAACATGGTACAGAGGTTAAGGCGGGAGCCTTAAATTGCAATTCCATGCTTTTTAGTGCATGATTGAATTTGCAAGAGCCTTAAGTTCTTGTAAACCAGAGGGGTTTTTACTATCTAATAAATGCAATAAATGTGTGTGAGAATACTGACCCAATCCTGCCCTACTTAACTTGTGAATCAAGGCAGGTCCACAACACCAAGCTACCACAACTGGATCTTCAAAATGATCAGGACTGGAAAATTGTCTTGTCTAGTCGCTTACTGAGAGCATCCTTCACCTCCTTATTCCTTAGGCTGTATATCATGGGGTTCAACATGGGGATGACAATGGTATAGAACACAGACACCATTTTGTCTTGTTCCACTGCATCGATCCCCCCAGGCTGCACATACATGAAAGTCAGCGACCCGTAATACAGAGCAATAGCAGTCAAGTGTGAGGTGCAGGTTGAGAATGTCTTGTGCCTGCCCGTGGATGACCGCATCCTCAAGATGGTGGATATAATGTAAGCGTAGGAGATGAGAACAATCACCGCATTCAATAGTACAACAAAAGTGGAGAGGACAAAGAGTATCACCTTGGAAACATAGTTGTCCGTACAGGAGAGTCGCAGCAGTGGAGTAATGTCACAGAAGAAAGAGTTGATTTCATTGGGGCCACAGAAGGATAGCCTAAATGTACCAATGACATGGACAAAAGCATTCACTAGACCTGATAGGTAGCACCCAGCCACAAGCTGCAGACGAACCTTCCTGGACATGGTAACTGGGTAAAGCAGAGGGTTACAGACGGCCACAAAGCGATCATATGCCATGGCAGCCAACAGGTAGCACTCAGTTGTGGCAAAGAGGGTGAAGAACCACATTTGCAGTGCACACATAGTGTATGGAATGGCCTTGCTGTCTGCTAGAAGATCTCTCAGCATCCTGGGGGTGATGATAGAAGAATAGCAAATATCAATGAAGGATAAATGGCTGAGGAAAAAATACATAGGCGACTGCAACAGAGAATCTGTGAAGATCAGAAAAATCATGCCAAAATTCCCTGCCAGGGTGAGCAGATAGACCAGAAAGAAAAGCAGGAAGAGAAAGATCTCCAGTTCAGGACGATCTGTGAATCCCAAGAGGATAAATTCAAATACATGAGATTTGTTTTGCACCTGCATCCTTCCAGGAAAGTTTTCCTGTGTGGATAAGGATAATAGAAAAAATTACACCATGAAGCACAATTTTCTTTAGAAATGGTTATAATGCATTGTTTTATGTTTAGAAGGAAATTAAAATATAACAGTTCTATTTTGAAATATTTTAAAAGAAATATTTTCAATTTTTTCCCCCTCGGAATAAAAAACTTTATTTAGTTCTTCACAGTTTCCAACATATTGCTTTGCAGTAAGGTATTATATCATTACAAAGTATATCAAAAGAAAATTATAATGATTCCATTTGCATAAATATAAATCTCCCGTCCCCTCCCCCCCAACACTAACAGGAAATTTTACTTTCAAGCTTTTTTGACAGTATCATTATAGATGTGTAGAGTTCTACTGAGCATAATCTTCCTTAAACCTAGCAAGGTCTTTTAAAGTTCATGTAGGAGGATCTTCTCATTTGATGATGTTTTAATGATTCCCTTAGAAAGATTTAACCAGTAGGGAATCCATATGGAATAAAATTTCTCCAGGTATTCATGAACTTTTGCCGCAATCTTTTTCATGGTTATTGTATACCATAGCCATTGAAGCAAATCTTTCTCTGTTAGAATCCTTTGTGTTTTCCAGTGCCTGGCTATAACTTGCAATGCAGCTAGCCTAACTTGGCTACATGCCTTCCCAGCAATGCAATGCTAGGCTTGAAGGGTAGGATAAGGTCTGAAATCTCTTTCATACATTGCCATACGGTCATCCAAATTGGCCATACGATCTCACATTACCACCAAGGATGAATCGTTGAGCCCGCCTCTTTACATCGGGTGAAAACTGACATGACGCTAACCACCCTTGGTGGTCATTTATGCATGTTTCAAGGCTCATAGGTCACCAATACAGCCCTGCAACATGCATAAATAACCACCAAGGGTGGTTAAAGGGTGGTAAGCATCATTTCGGTTTTCACCCATCATCTCCAGCACGGGTCAGATATAGATAACTTATCACTTTTCAAAGAGACTGGAATAAGATATCATCTGAGAGTCAGCCTGACTTGGATTACTCTGAATGACAATGATCTTTTGAACTTTTGTACATATTGGACCACATTTGCTGAAAATCTGATTGTTCTGTTTTAATCTTAAGGTCATCTTTTGTAACATATTCATGATCAGGAAAAATAAACAACTTTTAAAGTGCTTTATATAATCTTGTTAATATTCCCTTACCTCCCAAATTTTCAAATAGCTAAACTTCCAGTAAATATTGTTTTCTCCCATAATTTTTTTAAATTTATTTTATACAATATTTAAATCCTGCCCCTCCTGACATGCAGCTCGGAACATCTCACATCACAACAAAACAGCCACAAACAAAGAATAATAGATCACATTTAAGAACAGTATAAAACAGATAAAACCATCGATTGCAGGAGTCCAACAAAAATACTGTCCAAAAACCCCACCAACCCACCTAGTCCAGTCCCCCACTAATTGCCAAAAGCCTGGTAGAACAGCCAGGTCTTACAGTACTTCCTAAAAGAAGGGAGGGTTGGTGCCGTCTGAGCCTCTGCCGTGAGGGCATTCCATAGCCATGGTGCTGCCACCGAGAACACCTTCTCCATCATGGCCCCTCAATATACATGGGGGACCTCGAGCAGGATGCTCCCCGTGAACAGTAAGGGCTGATCCAGGGCTCAGGGAATGAGGCGGTCCCACAGGTATGTGGGGTCCAAACCATTTAGGGCTTTATAGGACAGCACCAACACCTTGAATTGGGCCCAGAAGACTATAGGCAGCCAGTGCAGAGAGCAGAGAACTGGTGTAATGTGCACCTGGTGACGCATCCCTGTAAGAAGACGGGCTGCTGCATTCTGCAGCAGCTGGAGTCCCGAGATGTCACCAGAGGTAGCCCCAGGTAGAGTGTGTTACAATAATTCAGTCTTGAGATGATGAAAGCATGGATAAGAGTGGCCAAGTCCAAGCCCAAGACATATGGCCGAAGCCGCCGCACCAGATGTAACTGGCAAAAGGCACTTCTTGCCACAGCCCCAACCTGAGAATACAGGTGGAACTGTGAATCGAGGAGCACTCCCAGCTATGAACCTGTGAAGCCAGTGGAGGGCAAACCGATCAATGATGGAGGACATCACACCCACCACCTTACCCACTAACATCACCACCATTTTGTCGGGATTCAGCTTCAGTCAGCTTGCCCTCATCCATTCTCGCAGAGCTGCCAAACACCGGGTAAGCACCTAGACTGCGGAGCCTGGGTCAGATGAAAAGGAGAGGTAGAGTTGGGTGTCATCAGCATACTGATGACACCGAACATCAAACCATCTCACGACCTCACCAAGCAGTTGCATATATATGCTGAACAGAAGAGGGGACAGAATGGAACCCTGTGGAACCCACACAAGAGGTCTTGGGAAGATGGAGAATACTCACTGAGCATCACTCATTGGGTTCTCCTGTAGAGCAGAACCATTCAAGAACAATTCTCCCCATTCCAGCTCTGTCCGGCAGACCGGGTCACCAACATCTCATGGTCAACAGGGTTGAGTGACCCTGATGTAATTAACGGTGAAGGTCATTGACCAATGTCACAAGCACAGTCTCAGTGCCATAGCCCAAATGAAAGTCAAACTGTAGGGATCAAGAAAACTGACACTGTTCAGATGCCCCTGTAACTGCCAAGCCACAACCCGCTCAATAACCTTCCCTAGAAAGGGAAGGTTATAGACTGGTAGCTGGCGAGGGAATCAATGTCAAGAGATGGTTTCTTGAGCCGGGGCCATACCACCACTTCTTTAAGGCAGCTCTGCAGCCTGCCCTCCCAAAGGGAGGCATTGATCACCTCCGCCAGCACTGGCCTCAACGGCTCCTGACCGTTGACCTGGCTCCTGGCACCATGACCAACCAGGATGGGCAAGGTTCTAGTTCACAAAAGGTGGCCCTGAAATCCCCTGCATCAGTGAATGATACCCATGGGAACTGATCCCATGAAATCTGATAAGGCAGGGCTTCCATAACCTCTGGTTCTCCCATTCTAATAAGTGCAGCATTGAAATAGTAGTGAATCCAAGCAGTTTTATCCATGAAGTAATCCACAAACAGGTCACAGTGGGTACTGGAATATTCCAGTTCCAGGTGGAGGGAGGCTGGACTGACCAGCATTCTCACCACCCGGAAAAGCTCCACAGGATGGGACTCCATGGACACCATGAGGACAGCGAAGAACTCCTTCTTTGCCGCCCTCACAGCCACAGCATAGGCTCACAAACTGACTCTATGCTGCAATCTGTCAATTTCAGCATGAGAGTGGCACCACAGTCACTCTAACCTAACCACCACCCTTCACGTTTCAGCAACTGCTGAATGATCCTCGATGTACCAAGGTGGCCTGCAGTACTGATGTCGAGGGAGAAGACACTTGGGAGCCGTTCTGTCACTGGCCTCAACTAACAAGGTGTTCCAAAAGGCCACGAGGTCAACGAGTGAACAGTTGGCAAGATCAGAGCGTAATTCCCCTAGAGCATTCTGAAACCTCTCCGGTTCCATTAGTCTCTGGGGGCGGATCTACCTAACTGGTTCTGCACCCAACCGGGGGCTGACATGCAACGGGAGACATGTCCGCAGGAGGTAATGATCCATCCATGACCAGGGCACTGATGACATCTCCCCCACTAACGGATCCCCCACCTCAAGGCTAGTGCAGAAGATAAGCTCAAGGGTATGTCCCCCATCATGAGTTGGGCCAGTGAACATTTGAGACAAGCCCATGGTTGCTATGGTGACCATGAACTCATGTTCCGCTCCACCAACACTGGTGTTGGTGTGAATGTTGAGGTCCCCCTGGACTATCATCCTTGGGGAGCGCAAACGCAATGCTACCTCTGGCACAAGCTCTGCTAGAGTAGGGATGCTGCCGAACTGGTGGGTGCATGGTATATCAGCAGCACTCCCAATCTGTCTCCTGCCAAATAAGTTACAAGGTGGAGGCACTCAATACCTAAAATAAACTGCACTGGATACCTCCTGACAGACCATGAATCCCTGAAAACTATGGCTACACTGCCCTCCACACCCCTGTCCCTCTGACCATGGCTGATGCTGCATGGACATCCAAACTAGTATGCTGATGATACTCAGCTGTACCTCTCTTTTTCAACTGACCCAGACCCTGCTATCTCGTTGCTATCCCAATGTTTGGAGGTCGTGGCGGAATGGATGCGGCAGAGCAGACTGAAGCTCAACCCAATAAGACGGAGGTGATGTTGGTAGGGAGAGGGAGGGAGGTAGTGGCCCCCCTGATTGGGGGGGTTCGCCCTCCTATAGCTCAGCAGATCCGGAGTCTGGGGGTGATTCTGGACACAGACCTCTGCCTGGAGTGGCAGGTGGAAGCAGTCGCTAAGGCTGCCTTCTGCCAGTTGTATCTGGTGCGTAGGCTGCGTCCATTTGTCTCCGGCCCGGACCTGGGGCTTCCCTCATCCATGCCTTCGTCACCTCGAGGCTGGACTACTGTAACGCGTTCTGCGTGGGGCTTCCCTTGTTCCTGGTTTGGAGGCTGCAGCTAGTGAAGAATGCGGCGGCTCATCTCCTGACAGGGACGGGCCATCGGGAGCATATTACACCTGTGCTCCAAGCTCTGTACTGGTTGCCGATAGCGTGCCGAGCCAGGTTCAAGGTTTTGGTGTTGATCTATAAAGCCCTTCACGGTCTGGGCCCCTCATACCTCAGGGACCGCCT
>QEPC01011486.1:114877-126574 GCA_003113815.1 Sphenodon punctatus
CCCCTCCCAGAGAACCCAGGAGTCCTAGCTCCCAGCCCCCCCTGCTCTCACCCACTAGCCCCCTCTCCCCTCCCAATTCTTTGATTCCAACCTACTGGCACGTCCAGGAAGTGCTCAAGTCATGCCTCACAGTCCTTAGGTAACGAACAGGGAGGTACTGTGGGCGCGGCAGTGCTCCTGCTTGGCCTCGCCCTTTCCAAACACTTTAGAGGTGGAGACTAAATTCACACCAGAAATGGGAGGGGCCCTCACCCTTCCGTGCATGACGACATCTCAAGCTTAAAAAGGGGTGTGGCTACACCAGAAAGGGGCGGAGCCAAGGGACTATAGTTCTGCAGTCCCCGTAGAAACAGGGCTTCCCCAACTGTCCCTTCTACCTGGTTTCGGGCAGAGCCCTGCATGACGACGGCCGGTCGGACGGAGAGCGGGGGCACGGGCAGCACGGTGCAGATCATCCACTCAGGCCGGGCGTACTTGGGGTCCATGCCCAGGATGAAGCACTCCTCGTCCGAGATGCGCTTGAAGATTTCGTGCACCCGCTCGGGGCTTAGCAGGATCTTCTTCTCCTGCGAGTCCTCGTTGACGTGCTTCCACTCGGCATAGAGCTCCAGGCCCGTCCGGCGGATCCGGGGCTGGTAGCGCCCGCACCCGCCGTGCCCCTGCAGGGGGGACAGGCAGATGACATCGCCGCTTTCGACGGGGGGCAGGGTTTCTTGGCACGGGAAACAGGCTGGCCCAGGCGGGAATACTCAACCGGGGGGGACCCGTTGGTTCTGTTTTCCAGACTCCGAAGTCAGGCACCCAGACACACTATCCTTGTGACCAGTGCTCAGGAGCCACCTGCTACTCAAGGCATCCCACCGCTGCCCCTTAAATCGGCCTTTGCTGAGAGGCCCAAGAGGAGAACTCGCTCCCTTGGGGATGTTCGCCTTACTTCCTCCCTCACGTTCAAAAAGCACCTGAAGACTTATCCTCCCGGTGCTTTGACTCTTCTGTAACCCTTTATCCTTCCCCATTTCAACCTTTTAAAGTGGATCTTACATGGATTTTAAGTTGTTTTACTGTACTTACGTGCTCTGAGCACCATTTGGTGGGGGGAGCGGAATACTCACAAACCCCACCCTTTGGAGGAAAGGGACTAGTTCTTGCCTGAAGGCCAGTGGCATAGCTGGTAAATTCTTGGAGGATAGGTCTATCAACGGCTTTTGGCCAATTAGGCTGGGAGATGCAACCTTTGATTATCAGGGGCTGGGAGCGAACAGCAGGGAACGAACGGATCATTCCACGAGGACCTATTGGGTGCTTCTCCCAAGCCACCAAGATTGACCGCTGTCAAAGACAGGAGGCTGGGCTGGATGGCCCATTGGTCTGACACCAAACCAAGCCCCGCCCTACTGCCTCCCTACCTTCTCCTTGGTGATGTCCTCATCGCCCTCATTCTGCTCCACCCCAAATTTGTTGTCCATCTCCTCGCCGCCCTCGCAGATGTTCTTGCCCTTGCAGAGGTCGTAGACGTGGGTCAGACGCTTCTTGGGCTGCCCCTTTGACTTGGTCAGGATGTCTTTGATCTTGGGATTGTTCTGTGAAGAGACCCCACCAGAAGAGGTAATACTCGGAGGCAGGTGCGACGGCACCCCTCTCGCTCTCCCTGACGGATGTCCCAGCGAGGCTAACGGACACAACACTTACTCACTCCTTGGAGGCCCATACCACCACCGTCATGTCCCTACATTTAACATCTTGAGGGCATGTCCCATATCCTGAGCGACAGGGAGGGGAGCCCCCAGTGCTTTTAAATATCCGTTCAAAGCTCCCTGAACCAACCGTTACCTCCCTACAGTAGGTTCTTGTCTCCAAACTGGATACTCCTCCCCCCCCCCCCCAATAACAGGGGCAGAAAACTGCCCTTCCAGACAAACTTCAGGTCTCCTTTCATCCTGTCCCTTGTGAGATCAAGCAGACCACGTCTTTCCTGCCCCACATTTCCAGAAGGACCCCCCGGCAGGCTCCAGGGGAAACAACTTGATGAAGCAGTGCGGCAGCTTCCAGAAATCACAATCTGCATCTCTCAGGTGGGCAGGTGATGGACTCCCTAGGATCTCAAGAGGGAACTAGCTACAGGGAGCCAGAATGAGAAGCTCGGTCTGTTACTCACAGAGTCGACCAGCAGCTTGGAGCAGAAGAAGCAGACACAGCGAAGGACTTTCATGGTCTTGCCCAGGAAGCCCACGTGGAACACGGGTTTGGCCAGCTCAATGTGTCCAAAGTGCCCCGGGCATTCGGTCATGTTCCCTGCAAAGGAGAGCCGACCCATTTCCCCCATTAAGGATGGTGGGTGACTCGAGAGAAGACACCAAAGCTGCGACCCACAAACTGCTGCCGGTGGCGTGGGCCCCTGGAAGCCCCGCAGGCTTTGCAGCAGTGAGAGAGCATTGGGGTTATCGGGTCAGACTGCAGCCAGGGGAACGACTCGACAGCAGGCTTCCTTGCTAGGGGAGAGTGGCTGGGGTACGAGAGACCTGTAAGGGCCAGCTTCGATCCGGCCCCAGGGAGCCCGGGAACCCTTTCCTTGCTTGGGCCACCAAGGCTGGTCTTAGAAGGGAGGGGACAGGGGTGCCAGCAGGCCCTAGTTCCCCTGGCCCCTTGGGAGCGGTGCATTCCCCAGGCCCACCCACCACCACCACCCTGCTGCTCTTCAGGGGCCGCAGGAACCTCATCTCTTTCATGAGCCCCAGCAGCAGTGGTGTGGGGGCAGCAGAAGCTCGGCCACGCTATTCCCGAGACCCCTCATCAAGGCAAGCTTTACGGAGAGTTTCCCAACACGGCGTCCGCACTCCTTAGCTTCTCACCTGCACACGTCTGGCAGCGGCCCGTCCTTTCGATCACACCCTGCCGGGGGTCCATCAAGCCCCCTAGCTTGGGGCGACCCCCCTCGGTGGTCTCGGGGTACTTGATCCCCCCCTCGGTTACAGACATCCGTTTCTGGAGGAGGGAAAGGGGAGAATTAATCCGAGGCAACCGCCACCTTCGACCATCTTTACCAGGCTTTTTCAAACTGGGACTGTGGGGTCTTGGCCTCATGGGGCGGAGTGTTCCACAGGTTAACTCCGCCTTCTCAGACGAGTATGTGCATTCGGTGCCAGATAGTGATGCCAGAGAAGTTTTTAAAAGGTTGTAAAAAGCTTTGGAGCCCAAAAGCTAGAAGTCGTCATGCCGCTTTCCCCTCGAGCCTCTTTTAGAAATAATTCCAGGCTCTAATTTCTGAAAACCCCACAGGTTTGTTTTGCTAAGGTGAACAAGGGAAAGAAAACAGCCCTTCTGCATCCAGTCAAACTAGCAACTGCTGTTTCGGGATCTTATCTGGGCTTTGCACCAGGAATGTAAACAGAGGCAAAAAGCAAAGTCGATTTTGGAAAGTGCCTTTTAACGTCTACGCTTCCTTCTAACGGGGAAGAGTATTTAAGAATACAACATTTTAAATGCAAATGTGCATTCCACGGTCAATTTAGTTGTACACCTGCTCGTAGCAAGCACAATTGCTCTAACGGGAAGGCTGCAAAAACAATTCTGTTGACACTTGTTGATGGAGCAAGCACTGGGCTATTTCTGGGCCTTCCTGATTCTCACAAAGCAATGGGGAAGAGGAAAACATTTCAAGAAATGGGGGAAGTACAGCTGAAAACCAGAGTGGGACAGGGAGACAAGCTTTGGCATCCTTTAACGCAGCACTCCACAAACCCACAAAACAAACACACAGCGGGAGCTAGAACAGCTGTAGCATGGGGAATCTTTTCCTCCCAGGGACCACTTAGAACAAGCTCTAAAGCCCACCTAGAAGGTGGGGGCAAGGGTACTTAAGGGGCATATCACGGCTCTATCCCCTCTCCTTGTGGGCCTGCCCTCATCCCTGCTCCCTTCCCTGGAGGCACTGGCACTAACACAGGCTGCATTTGGGACCCCCCCACAACCTGCGGCTCCCCACCCCTGTACTATAGTTTTGGCTTTCCTGCCATAACAATGCAAAGTCAGGCTCTCCCTACATCCCCATTTCATTGCCTGTATTAATATGCAACAGCAATGCACCTGCTGCTGTACCATCATTAGAGACAGGCCCCTATCCCAAAATGTGCCTCATTGCAGTGTTCCAACTGCTTGACAATCCATCTCGGACTCCCCCTCACAGCATACCTGTGAGGCAGGCCATTATTACGCCCATTTTACAAAAGGGGGAACTGAGGTTGAGAGAGACAGCAACTTGCCCAAGGCCACCCAGGAAGTTTATGACTAACCTGTCTCCCAAGTCCAACGCTCGGCTCTGCGCCCCCAGAACAAGATGCTCTGGGAAGGGTACTAAATGCTGAACCCCTAGCCACCACTCACTCCAACACTCCCCCTAAGCTCCCCAAAAACCCCTTCTCGAAGCACACCACAACGAACCACCTAAACTGCTTTGCTTGTAAACTCTACACTGCTACACCCCGCCAAGCTCCCTAACCAAGAGATTCCCAATGGACCCCCAAAACTGACCTCTAGAACCCCCTTTTCCAAGGCACCCCCAAATGCTTTGCTTGCAAGCCAATTTCTGCCAACCCTCCGCCCCGCACCACAACCCTCCCAGATCTGGCAGCAATGCTCTGGAAGCTCATCTAAGCACCTCCAGCAGCAATGCAAGACGTTTCTACCTAGCCAGACATAGAGCAGGTGGGGATAGGGGGCCTTAACTGCTTTTCATTTGTGTATGCGTAAGTGTACTGTATGCACTGGAACCCACCCTGAGCCCTTGGAACAGGGTGGGATAAAAATTGCATTAAAAAGGCAGCCCCCACAAATTTCCTGCAGTTTCGCCTGAAGATTTTGGCAGTTTGCTGCCATGAACGCCTAAGACTTGGTAAACCCAGGTCAATGCACCCCTAAAAATCTTCCCCACTGCTGCTCTACAGCCCCCCATGGCTGTCAGGCATGCATCCCCCCAACTGGCAACGCTGCTCCAATGCACCCCCCAAGCTGGCAACCCCGATGCACCCCCCAAGCTGGCAACCCCTATTTTGGGCTCCTGGCTCCAATGCACCCCCCGGTTTTGAATGGATTCACCCCCATTGTTGCTCCCTTGCTTCCCCTTAGACTGGTCACTCGCTGGTTTATTTTGTTGCAAAGATTTCACTCCCCCCAGGTTTTAATGCCTTTTTCCACTGCCCCCCGCGGGTTTTTCCGCGATGCACCCGCAGATCTGCCCCCCATGCCCCCCCCGTACGCACCATCTCATCGGGGCTGAGCACTCCGAACTGCACGCGCTTGATGGTGCGCAGCGGGCACGCGCTGTCCCCGGAGGGCGGCCCCCCGTGCATCTTGGCTGCTGGCGGAGGTCACGTGACGCGCGCACGCGCGCGGTTGCCTCCTCAGTCACGCAGCCCCTCCCCCCCCGTCCGTTCAACGATCGCTGCCTGGCGCCGGCTCCGGAACCCCCCAGGAACCAGCCTCGGCTACCGGGGCTCAACACAGCCCTACCCCCGGCTCGCCTCGTAGCGAGTAGCCCGCTCCCCTGCCTCAAGCCCCCACCGCGCGACCTCGTCCGGCCGCCTCTCCCCCTCCCTCTGATCCTTCCCTTCCGCGCTCCTCAGCGCGACTGAGCCAGCAACAGCTCGGTGTCCGCCTTATATAGACTCGCCCCCTCTTTTCGCCGGCCACGGGGCCGAACGGGCTCAGAGGCAGGGGCAGTAAGGGGCGTGGCCACGCCCGCTCCCTGCCAATGGGCGGGAGGTGGGTGTGGCTTTTGAGAAGAGTTAAGGGGGGAGAAGAGCCGTACGAACTTTCACAATCAAACAGGGGAGACTTTTTTCACTCGACCGCCATATTTCGTTCGGTTTTTTAACCCAAATAATGTTTTTCTCCTTAAACATAGCGGAATAAGTAAAAATGCTCCTTAATTATGCATAAAATACCCATTGAAAAGCTTTTCTTAACCTTCTGCTTACCTTCCTGCAATGGTACGGTCCGCCCACTTCCGTGTGGGCGTCTGCATCCCTAATGACGCCTCATGAATATTGATGAGACCGATGGCGTTCCGAAGGTTGACGAAGGCGGCCGAGAGGACGCGAAGGGGATAGAACGGCGCCTCCTCCGCCTCAGTGGGTGCTCCTGCCTGTGGAGCGAAGTCGAGGCGCGCCGAATGCTCCGGGGGTGGGGCCTGCGGAACCTGCGGAGCTTCGGAGCTCGAGTGGGAGACGGAGCCGCGGAACGTGTGCCTTGGCCCGGCCGCTGGTGCTACGAGGGGCCGGGGCTTTGGGGCCTAGCCCGGAACTGACTCGTCTTGTCGGGCTTGGGAGCTGGAAGCGGCCCAGGGGGTACGGGGGAGAGCGGGGGGAGGCTGCCACGGGACCGGGACCGGGGTGGGTGGGAATCCAAGTGGGTCAAGTCGGGGGGGGCAGGGATTGGGGGTCTGGGTAGATCAGGGATGCTGATGGGAGGGCATAGGCAGCCAAGAATTGAGGGGGCAGGGAAAGGGGCCTGTAGCACTAGGAGCTGGGGGCAGGGCTGGGGAGTTGGGATGGTCAATAGCAAACGGGGGGGACTTGGGAGCAGGAGGAAATAGATCAGGGGCCTGGAAATATGGGGGGACTTGGAGGCCTTGGCTGGTGTATGGGATCGGGATCCAAGGGGGTCGAGCTGGGGTGAGAGAGCAGGAGTGGGGAGAGATGGGAATTGGGGGGGACTTGGAGGCCTTGGCTGGTGTATGGGATCGGGATCCAAGGGGTCGAGCTGGGGCGAGAGAGCAGGAGTGGGGAGAGATGGGCATCTGGGGGGCGGGGGGCTGTGAAGCAGGCTGAGGAAGATCTGGGCCCAGAAGCCCAAGAGGGTAAGGGGCTGGGATAGGGGCCGATCCGGGGAAGGGACTGTCCAAGGGGGGGTCAGGTCAGTGACTGGAAATGTTCTGTATTGATTAGGCCGTTTGGCCCATGGTCGGAGACATAAGAAGGACGAGGCCTGAACCAATTCAGCTCAGGTAATTTGCTGCCATAAGCCTCAGGCTGGCACAAATCAGGAAGGTCCAGGAGTAACTCTTACTCTAGCGGAAGAATGTGTCTTCCCAAGGCCGCGATAACGACCCCAGGCGCCGCTATCTCCAACGAAGAAGGTCGGAGAGGAAGGGAGGTCGCCTCAGCAGGTCAGACCGACAATTAAGCCGTAGAGAAGAAAAACTCCCCAAAAGCAAAAGCCGCTTTAATGGCTCTGCTCCAAGTGCGAGAGAAATGAATGGCCGGCTTATTTCTGCACCTGGCATGTTCAAAGAGGGGACCCTGCAACATGTATTCTGAATAAATAAAGCTATAAAAGGAAACGCCCAGGCCCTTATCGCTTGTCACTGGTACTCGCGGCTACTAGCGTTGCAGTGAGCCTGCGTGGGGCCTCTGCCCCTCACCATCGCCCTCAAAGATCCAGAGGCTCCTGCCCAGCTCTCTGCTGGGCCCCCTCCGCTGAACCAGCCTGCGTCTCCGACCGTGGCCTCTGACACAAGAGATCCTAGCTTGGGTGACGGGTTCGTAACTGGTAACGCTGCCGTGCCCAGATGTTACGCGTCTAGCCAATAAAATTGAGTTGTACCCACATACTTTGGCTTGTTAACTGGTGATCTCCGATCCCGTTTGGGGTAAACTGAGGTACAGCAAACTCATTTATTTCCTAACAGAAGGTGGGACTTGGGGATCCAAGGGCGGGCAGGAGCTGGTGGCCAGAGATTGGCAGGGCCACTGATAGTTGAGGGCAATTTTCCAGAAACGTCTTTCTTTATGAATCAGGAGGCATTTTTGGTGAAAAGTTGGTAAACAGTGTTTTTACCATAATTTGAGTGCTGGATCCAAATAGTCAGTTTTCCAAGCTGAATTCCCACAGGAAGACCTAGAAAATTGGAATTCAAAACGGCCACCTCATATAGACAAATATTCACATATTTTGTCATGTACAGATACTAGTGAATAACAATTTACTGAATCATTCATGACTGTTGTTGCAACTGCGTAGGCTTCTATCAGTGTAATTTTATATTTATTTTTATTGCTGTTTCAGGCATTTATAAACCATGGGGCCATTACTACTGTTGAAGAGGCCAGCAACAGTGTTATGAACAGTGCATTCTATGCTAGCAAGTGAAATATGCTTCTGTCTTTTGTGCAAGTGAAAAGGGGTTATCTACAATACAGGAGGCAGCAAATGCAAGGCACAAACAGAAATTCAGCGTACAAGGAAGCTATTGAACAAATCAACACTGCTTTGCAATCCGTCGGAGGCAAATCCTTGGTTTGGCATAGATATTGCTATGCACAATTTACAGATAAAGGAAAAATCAACAGGTTACAGAAACGATGTTCAGAAAATGCCCGGTCAACAAGTAAGTGTGATTCAAAATCAAGGGCTCAATCTCTTTCCCCAAACTTCTGAATCAGGATTGAGAAGTTTCATACAACAATGAACTGGAATGTCTGTATGTTCTGTCAGAAGGAACGTTCTAAAGAAGAGCTCTCATCTGTAACTACATTCAATACAAGTCGAAGAACACTGGAAGCAGCCAAATATGACCATGCCTTACGTGTCAGACTATCTGTTCTAAACGATTTAATTGCAGCAGGAGGCAAATACCATCCCAATTGCTACAAGCGGTTTTTGAAGAAAACATCCAAAACTGAAGGGGATGCACAAAACACTGATTGTGCAATTGTGTGGCTTATCAAGGCGTTAAAGTACTCTGCTGAACAAAATCATGTTCTTTGGCGTATGGAAACGTTTCTGTACTCTGGGGCAAGCGAAGCTGGCACAACAATCCCACACTCATTTGTTACTCGAATGCACACATTTAAAGAGAAACTTGCCCTATATTGATGAGGGGTGTGATTTTATTGTATTGCGTGATCAATCTGCTTCTGAGAGACAAACCGTATTAGTGCCCATCAAATGTTGTCACATCCCCATCTCTGGTATAGACAAAGGTGGTGGTTCATTCACCATTCTAGTTTACAAGCCCGATGAAGATTACTTTCGATGGTAAGCATTGCACTCAAACGGAGGTCCGATATACTCGCCCAGCCTGCATACGTGGGTCTAACTGGAACGAAGGAAGAGGCAATAACTCGTGGGCCAGACCAGCCTCTCTATGTTTTTAAGCCTTCTGTTTGGTGGCCAATCTCTTTCAGAACTTCAGGAGGAGGAAGTGAATGTAGAAGACGATGATCATGATAGTGATGATGAACCAGCTGGATACATCAGATGAGCAAGATAAGCAGGAGTCCTTCCGGTTGCTCAGTATTGCACAAGATCTACTATATTGTGTAAGCGGTGGAAGGAGGTGAACACTTAGGCATGTTGGCCTTGGGAGCGCTTTACATCAGACTACAAGATCCAAGCAGTTGGTAGATTTGTTTCACAGAGCTACGATTGGCTACAAGGATATACTGAGGCTTGACACAGCATTCGCTAAGAATACACTAACATCTATGGATCTTGAAAATGGATCCGTGATCCCCCCGATCCATGGCTAAAGGGCGATTCCTTCATTTTACTGCAGACAACATATGAATGACTCTACACTTGATGGAAACTACATTTCATGCCGCACAATATGCTGCTTTGTCAGAGAGGCCCGCCCCCCACTGTTATCCTGAGTGATATTACAGCAAGTAAGCATGCACCTCTGAGAATTTCCGAGACAATGAATGCCATCTTTCCTCCTGATATTGTGGAAGCTGCCAGTGAGCCAAAATTTGATGACTGTGTTAAAGAGGAATATCAATCTGCTCCAGTTTTGAAAGCACAGGCAACAGATATCGCCGCCTTTCTTAGAACACAAAGTGAAGACCCCAAAACCAGCTGGACTAGTTTCAATGCAAAGTTAAGCCAAACCAACCCAGAAGTAACAGCTCTTGGTTATGCCCATTATCCAGGCACCTGCCCATGAAACTGACACCTTAAATACAGTTGTGAAAAGAATCGTACACGTTGCCAACAGAAACATGTAGTACTAACTGTTGATCAAGCTCTCTTTCCTCCGCTGATGGAGCTAAAGTGGAAAGTACCTGCGTACAGGGATGTGCTGATCCCACGCTTAGGAGACCTGCTCACATCCATGAACTTCTTGAAAGTAATAAGCCAGCATATGCAGGACTCAGGATTGTCACAAGTGTGGACAGAGAGTGGACTTCTAGGTGAAAATACTGCAAAACACGTAATGGCAGGAAAGGGCTAGGCCAAAGGAACTCATGCTCACAAGATCACTCTACAAGCACCGTGGCAACTGCTGCCACAACTTTTGTCCTATATGCAGGAACACGATAGTGATCTTAGCCAGTATTCGTTGACTGCTGCACAATCCCATACAGATGAGGACTATGCTGAGCTTGTAAAAAACTTTAACTATGGCAGGATTCTGTGACCAAAAGGCAGCATTTTTGCAGAGCAGAACAGCCAACAATCCTAATTTTCAGTTCTTCGTAAGAGCTCAGAGACGCAATTTGGGATGCATTCAGAAGAATGATTCTGTATTTTCACAGATACGAACTATGTTAGATCAGGAGTCGTGTATCTTGCCCAAATGCACCAGCTTCCGCAGGAGGGGTTCCTCAGCAGTTCTAGCAGGACAACTTGGTTGCAAAAGGCCCAGGTGGAAGGTTCAATCAGGTAGATCCTGACCGCAGCCAAGAGTGGCTGGATGCCACAGGAAAGAGGGGAGGAGGAAATGTGGGAATCGCAAAAACACATTAAGCACTCTGTAGGTGGGCACTGTCCTACAATTTATGTTCCCAGATTGCAGCCTAAACAAGGACAATGCTTGGACTTGATGATCAAATGACCCGCAATGCATCTACTCCTGCAAGACAACAGCGAGATCATTGTGATGAATGTAAAGTGCTCCAGGCTTTGCAAAGATTCACTATATTTTCTCCTGACTCATCTATCACAACTCCCCATGCCACCCCCCTCACTCCTGCAAATACAGCCTAGGCTCTCCATGCCACCCCCCTCACTCCCGCAAATACAGCCTAGGCTCCCCATGCCACCCCCCTCACTCCTGCAAGTACAGCCTAGGCTCTCCATGCCACCCCCCTCACTCCTGCAAATACAGCCTAGGCCAACTCTTCATGCCACCCCCCCTCACTCCTGCAAGCACAGTCTAGGCCTCTGGGCCCCAGCATTCTGGCTTTTACGGGGAGTTTAAGAGTTTGTCTCTGGCTGGATTTGGAAATTCCCGATGCCTGGAGCAGGGGATGCTCAGGGACGTGGGAGAGACTGGGGAACCAAAGGCTGGGATGGCGTAGGGCACCGGAGAAGAGAATCTGCATGTAGAAGGCTACAGGCGAGCAGTTTATTATAATTTTATTATTATTTATTATAAACATTTATATAGCACCAGCAATGTCCCTGGCACTTTACAGAGAATAAGATAGACACGGTCCCTGGCCGAGAGCTTACAATCTACAGACGGGGAGGGGAGACAGGGAAGGGGGAACAGGGAGAGACAAGGGATGCGACAATCATTTATTTTTTATTTATTTATTTATTTAGTAGATTTTTATACCGCCCCATCCTGCACAGCAGCTCGGGGCGGTTTACAACAATAAAAACCATTTAAAACATTTAAAATACAATTATAAAACATATCAGTAAAACAGGGTGGTATAAAAATAAATATACAGGTGGGGGATTAAAAATCAC
>QEPC01011486.1:134151-147986 GCA_003113815.1 Sphenodon punctatus
CCTGGCTCCCATCCCCCCCCCTGCTCTAACCCACTAGCCCCCACTCCTTTCCCAGAGAACCCAGGAGTCCTGGCTCCCAAACCCCTGCTCCAACCCACTAGCCCCCAAACCAGAGCTACAACATAGGAGTTCTGGCCTTGCCCCTCCTGCTGTGACTCCTGGATCTCCCACTCCATATTTTTTGCTAAAATCCAGGCGTCCCAGTTTCCAGGTTAAGGGTTAATTCCCCAGATGACTGGAGCTGAGAGAAACCTTGTTGCCCCTGTCCTGCAAGCGGTCAAGTATTCTGGAAACCGAGGGCAAAGCCCCTCTCCTGCCAAGCCCTTGACTCCCCACTGTTGCTGCTGCCAAATCACGGATGTTGAGGAGCTCTCCGATCAATGGACCCAGCGCTGCAGACATCCGAGCAGGATCCGAGCTCCCACGATGCTGGGTGCCATGCAGGCACATGACTCAGACCCCTACAGTACTCCTACAGGTGCTGACCCCAGCAGAGTATGCCGACCTGAGATCATTGTCGGGGCCAGACTGGGTCATCCGTCCCAGTATCCTGTCTCCAACAGCAGCCAATCTCCGTCGCTTGGGAGACGTGCCCACCGGCTCACAATGGAGCAATCCAGCCCCTGTTGTTCACTCCCAGTTTACGTCACCTAAACCGTCTTGGGCAATAGCTGTTCACCTGGAAGGAATTACCACAAACATGATCTTTGTTTTACTGTAAAGTGTATCTTTTGTAAGTTAACATAATAAAAATATAGGAATCTGTGTGCAAAACCAGTCTAAATTAGTGCACTCTCTATTTTTTTAGTGTGTTTTAAGGTAAATCGCTGTTACCGATACAGATGTCTACAGGTTCTTATTCTGGAAATGCCCATTTCATGTACTCGTCTGTGTTTCAAGTTATAGCTGAGTGGTGTTTCTATGCCATCGGACTGTTCAACAGTGGATGAAGACCAGAGTTTGTTGTCCTCCGAAATCCTGGCTAAAGGTGTGGAGTGCGTGACGCCGGCTACTAAAGGCAGAAATGGGATTGTGCGTGCAAGCAAGCTTAGAGGGGACAAAGAGCATGCATTTTTAATCCCATACCTGCTCATCCAGTGAAAGTTCATGTAGTCTGCTGTTGTGTGTACACAAACCGTTGCAAAATACAAAGCGATATCAGAAAAGTCGTGTTTTGCGCTCTGATATGTCAGCATTCAATTTCAGAAATAATTGTTTATTTTGTGGCCAGGTTATTACAGTGAGAAAAGGCTGAAATCAGCAGTCATCCTTGTTCAAACTTCAGTCTTGTGAAACTGTCCCCAAAAGTTTGTGACAAAGATGATTTAGGGGCAGCAAGTGTCCATGCAAGATTATTTTCTGTTGTTGACTTAGCAACAGATGCACACTACCATCAGTCCTGCAGTGCTAGAGAACACAAGTTGTTTAATATTGTCATTGCGTCACCCACCTGACAAAATGAGACATGGTGCCTAAAATGATTAGCCAGTATCAGTGAATGATCATGCAGAAAAGTTGAGACTTTCTCCCAGAGGGGGCCGAATTTTACAGTATCCCTTACTTCAAGGAGAAGTCAGAACAGTTTTATGGGGGGGATAACAACGTGATTCTAACTATTGAAGGAAGACCAAATCTGGTGACTTTTGGTGAAGCAGTTGCTGACATTCTGTTAGATTCTCTTAAACAAAATCGACTTGATCCTGTTGCAGAAACGTTTTGCCTCATAGGGGAGCAGCAGCAAAGGTTATTAGAAAGGAGCTTCAGCAGTTACTGAGATATATGGTTTTCTATCCATCTGCTTCAGAAATGGCTTTAATAGAGGACAATATTAAGTATTTACTAGCTTTCTTGGACACCCATCATACTGGAAAAACTGCTTCTTTGAAAAAGTTGTTGATAGGTCAAGCTTTAGCGCAAGCATCAAAACCTAGATCCTTTATATGCCCTATTCTTCTGGTCTCGGTGTACAAGCACACCAAGATTTTGGTTCTTGACTACTGATAGAAAATGTATATAAACTTGGCTTCTGTGTGGCTTGAGGTGCAGAGGTATTCCCAGTCTGCAGTAATGAATCAGTTGTGTGCTAGCATCAGGTCAGCATGGGAAACATGAGGAGGTTGCTGACCCTGATCCCACATTCTGGGGGGGTGGGAAAAAATGTCAGCGGAGAAGTACAGCCATTTGAATCCTGTACCGGCCGAATCGGGGAACATGGTTGGTTGCACCTGCAAAACTAGTGTGGAAGAACCACACGGTATGAGATGTACATGCCCAAGCCACAGGCTTGAACGTACAGTGGTTTGTAAGAACTGCAGTGGTAGAACTTCACAAGTTACCAGCAATGAGGAAGAGCACTTAGCGATGGTCTTCTCCTTGAATGATCTTTTATAAGCCCAAGTTTGTTGTGTTTCTGCACATGTACATTCTTGGATAACAGTTGAGTGTTGTGCTTACGAGATGTTATGAGGCCTATTTTGGAACATGAGGAACCTGAAATTCAATTTTTTAAAAAACAAACTCACCCAAAACTTCTATGAAAAATGTTGACTGGTTGACACAGTTACAAACTGATAGTAAAAAAAGGTTTTAATTAAAATTATATTAAAATCCTGCACCATTTTTTGGTGCATAGTTGTATTGCCCTATAGTCTAGAGAGTGCATACAGTAGATTGTCCTATGGGAGATATTTTTGCAGGAATTGGTTCCAGGTTAAGTCCATTTGTTACCTGTATCTAAACCCACTTATGCCGAGCCTGACCACCATCCACCTCTGGCAACCAATTCCGCAAGATTATTGTGCACGGAGTGAAAAAATACTTATCTGTTTTAAATCTGTTGCCAGTTAGTTTCATGGCGTGTCCCCTAGTTCAAGTGCTCTTAGAGAGGGTAAATAACCGCTGCCTGTTTACTCGTTTCAACTTCTATCCTGACGTCTCTAAGCTGAAGAGTCCCAACCTAGCAAGCCTCTCCTCGTACCAAAGCCGTTTCAGACCTTTTACCATTTTTGTTGTCCTTCTCTGTACCTTTTCTAGTTCTACATCTCTTTTAAGATATTCAAGGTGGGGTCACTGTCACCGGACACCTTAGTGAATTTGTAGGAAGCCAGTGTCCCCTCTGGGATTGGTTTATGTGCCAATATGCAGCGAATCCCTGCCCTTGCTTCTTCCCTTCCCTCTGTCTGGGCAGTTTCTCTTTATGTGCCCTGGCTTGTGGCACTGGTAGCAATTCCCCTGGGCCCCCCTGGAGGTCTGAGATGAGTTTGGCCCTTGGGCCTGGGGATCTCTGTCCCAGCTTCCCCCAGATGCTCCCCCGGGCTTGTCTTGTGGGGACCTATTGTCTCCTTCTTGTCGGGGTCTGTTTCCCCCTTGGCCTCCTCCCCCCGCTTGGGTTGCCTCATGACCTTCCCAGTTTTGTTTGGGCCGGAAGCCTTTTCTATAGTCCAGGTTATACCTCTTGTTCCCCTGGGGTTTGGGTTGTTCCCCCTCCCCCTTTGGTGCCTTGGATTGGTATAATGCTCTGGTACTGACAGAATCATCCCCAATCTCTGCTGCCGTGTCCAGAGTAGTTACCTTTCTTTCTATGACACGTGATTTAACCGGTACAGCACAGACCTTCAAAAACTGCTCTAACGCCATCAATTCAAATAGTGTCTCAAACATTTGTGCATCCCTCCCCTTCACCCATTTGTGAAAGACATCTTTCATCTTACATACATATTCTTTGTGTGTTATTCCCTCCGTTTTAAGAGATCTAAAACCTTCTCTTTGCATTTCTGGTGTCACTTCATAGTGAGCTAGAACAGCTGGTTTAAGGCAATCAAAAATGATATTACCCTCTGATCCCTCGGCTGTGTTTGACCCCTCTAGTGTATTGTACACGGACATTGCTTTCCCCGTCAGTCTCGAGACGATCGCTGGCACCCACAGCTCTGCTGGCACCTCGTTGCGTTTGCAGATCTTTTCGAATGTGGAGAAGAATTCCTTGCTGCACGTCTTCTCGTCGAAGGGTGGGATCAGCTGTGTGTAACGCTGGATTCGTTGTTCTCTTGTGTTGGTTGAGACGGTCGGTGCAGGACGTGGCTGAGGAGGATTCCCCGTGGGTTGTGTTGCCCTCTGTTGTATTACTAGCAGTTCATGCTGTCTTTCTTTTTCTCTTTCTTGTCTTTGTCTTTCTTTTTCTTCTTGTTCATGCTGTCTTTGTCTTTCTTTTTCCTCCATTCTCAGGTGCTCCCTTTCGTTTTCCTTTTCCAGTTTCATGCGCTTCATTTCTAGTTGGATCTGCAGTTTCTTGAGTTCTAGCCTCTTGCTGCTGGTTATTGGTGTCTCTTCCTCATCGGAGAGGGTTCCTGCATCTGGTGCTTGTAGCTGCTCATGCTCTCTGAGTTTCTGTTTCATCTGTTGTACAGTGAGGCTGGCTGGATCTATGTTCCTTGTTTCGCATTCCCCAATAAGTTAATTCCTTTTCATGTTTTTTAGGCCTTTTATTCTCTGAGCCATCTTTGCTCAGTTTTCTATCCCCGAAATGAACGGGGGGGAAAAAAAGACCTCGCGTTGCACTGAGATCAGTTCAGCCCTCTGATGCCACCTGGTGGCTCTTAGTGGTCAGTGCAGCTTATGCTTCTTGACTCACTTTTAATTCAGCAGGTTTAGACTACTTTTTCTCTCTAGCTCTTTTCACTCTCCTTAAGTGTTTTACGGGGTTCAAATGGGGTACTCCGGAGTACTGGCCTGGCTCGCCACTGTCACCGGGGTTTGTGGTTTGGGGCCCTCTCTTTGTTTAGAGGCTGCCCCTCGTTTGCCCACCAGGCAGGCTGCAACCCAGTTGCCTGTGCCCGTGTGGGTCCCCCACGTGATCAGAAAACCTTCACTGCAATGAGGGAGCTTTCAGAGGTCTGCACCCCTACCCAAGCCTCCCCTTGATCTCCCAGCCCAGCCGTAACGCAGAGAACGTTCTCTGGCCACCTGTAGCTTGGAAGACTTTGCAGTGGGGTTGTCTTATATGAAAAAGGTTCGTCTAGACTCTCACCTAGATAGGAGTACCCCCAAGGGAATTCCCCAAGGCCAAATAAAGAGACAAGCATGCTAGGCTTGGTTATAAAACATATATTGAGTACTTACAAGTATAAGGCTGTTGATCAGATCGTGCAAGTCAATAAATCAAACATAAAGTCCACGCATTCTAAATCCACTGATATTCCCTGACTGTCTCTTACCCTAAGAGGTGCAATACAGGTCCATCAGATGCTGTCTCGGTCTGGAAATTGAAGACCGGGTTCAAATCTTTGTTCATGGCAAAGTTTCTAGTCCATAGTTGCAACAGCTTCTACTCTGAGTTGTTCACTCCTTCAAGTCCCAGATGGAAGAGATCTAATTATTGAAGAAGAACTTCCTTCTTCTTCCTCGCTGGAGGCCTCAGGTCACTTCCTGGGTCTCCTGGCCACTGTCATTTTAACAAGGTGGCAGGGTGACCTGGCCGTTGCTTGGCAACAAACTGCCCACTTGCCATACCAAAGGGAATCTCCCACCCCCCACTCTGGCAACTGGTTTCATTATGTTGCTCCCACTGAGCTTACAATCTGTTAACCCTTTATATTACAGTACACATATCTCCCCCAAATGGGTGTGTTGCCCCCATGTCCCCATGACAGTCACACTATAGATTTATATACGATATTTTCAGTTTTATTCTCTGTCCCTTTCAGAATCATTCCTAACATTCCGTTTGCTTTTTTGACGGCCGCTGCCGCACCCTGAGCTGAGGATTTCAATGAATTGTCCACAATGACTCCAAGAACCTTTTCCCGAGGGGTAACTCCTAATTTAGAACCCAGCATTGTGTACTCATCGTTTGGATTATTTTTCCCTCTGTGCATCACTTTGCACTTGCCGACATTAAATTTCAACTGCCACCTAGTTGCCCAGGCACCCAGCCTCGCAAGATCCTCCTGCAGTTCCTCACAAGCTGCTCGGGTTTTAACTATCTTGTATAATTTTGTGTCACCTGCAGATTTGATCCCCTTGCTCTTTACTCCTTTTTCCAGATCATTAATGACTATATTAAACACTGCCCCCACTACAGATCCCTGGGCCACCCCACTATTCTCTCCATTGCAAAAACTGACCATTTTGTTATACCCTTTAACCAGTTCATGATCCACACTACGACACTGCCTCCTATCCCATGACTATTTAATTTCCTCAAGAGTCTCTGGTGAAGGACCTTATCAGACACTTTATGAAAGTCCAGATACACTGAACCAATGGCCTTGCACTTATCCACATGCTTATGTGGCTGAATCCTGACAAGACGGAGGTGATGCTAGTGGGTGGGTCGGAGGAAGTGACGGCTCCATCGATTGAGGGGGTCTGACGTCCCAGGTGCGGAACCTGGAGGTGCTCCTCGACGCACGGCTTGGTGGAGGCCGTGGCAAGGAGCGCCTTCCGCCAGTTACATCTGGTGCGGCGGCTTCGGCCGCTGGTGTCAGTTCCAAACCTGGCCACGATCATCCAGGCTTTTATTATCTCTCGATTAGACGACTGCAACGCGCTCGACGTGGGGCTTCCCATGGTGACGGCTTGGAAGCTGCAGCTGGTGCAGAATGCGGCGGCCTGACTCCTGATGGGGCTGGGTCGCTGGGAGCACATTACACCGGTGCTCCGGTCTCTGCACCGGCTGCCAATAGTCTTCCGGGCCCAATTCAAAGTGTTGGGTTTAACCTATAAAGCCTTACACGGCCTGGGCCCTGCCTATTTGCGAGCCCGCCCCACCCCACCTCCCGGGTTCTAGATCAGCCCCCGCGATCGTCCAGGGGCGCCCTGGGTTTCCCGGGGGGCCACGCAGGACAGGGCGTCCTCGGTGGCTGTGCCTCTGGAACTCCCTCCCGGTGGGGGCACGTCTGGCTCCGGATCTTCCGGCCTTCCGCAGGAACTGCAAAACCTGGCTGTTCCGTCAGGCCTTTGGCGAGGGAGAAGGGTGGGGTTGGGCGGGGTTTTTGTGTTATGATGAATTATGTTTTATAGTGTGTAAAATTGTTTTTATATTTATTATGTGTTGTTAGCCACTCTGGGCTGCCTGGGGCAGGAAGAGCGGGATACAAATTCAGTAAATAAATAAAATATTATTGACACCTTCAAACAATTCCAATAGATTAGCGAGGCATGAGTTCCTCTTCCCTGCTGCGTCATGTTTATCAATATGCCCAGTCATTCTGTTTTCACAGCCATTCCCACCGGTTTGCCCACCACTGCTGTCAGGCACACCAGCCTATAGTTTCAAGGATCACCTCTGGAGCTTTTTAAATATTGGCATCCTATTCGCTACCTGTCAATCCTCGGCTACAGAGGCAGATTTCAGCGATTGATTACAAATGACCAAATAGTAGGTCTATAATTTCATAATTGAGTTTCTTCAGAACCCTGAGGTGAATACTATCTGGTCCTGGTGATTTGTTACGATTTAGTCAATTAGCTCTAGAACTTCGAGTCATGTTGATTTGTGACAGTTCTTCCGATTCATAACCTACAAACGATAGTGCCGGCATGGGTGTCCTCCCAACAGCCTCTGCAGTGAAGACCAAAGCAAAGAATTCATTCAGCTTCTCTGCAATGGCCTTAATCCTCCCTGAACCTTCGCCCGCTAGTCATCTAATGGCCCAACTGACTTGCTAGCAGACTTCTTGCTTCTGATGGACTTAATAAAGATTTGATTATTGTTTGCATCTTTAGCAAGTCACTCGTCAAATTCCCCCTTGGCCTGCCCCCAGGGGTGCAGAGCCTCAGAGCTGGGGGACTACAAATGTAGCTTGTGGCTAGTCTTTATTTGGCCCCTTTCCAATTCCTAGAGCTGGCCCTTGGATCCAATTCCTAACCCTCAAAGACTGACCAAGTGAGCTCCGGGGAAGGGAGTAGAGATGAGGGCATGGCACACAAAGACGGGGGTGGATCCATGAGCTGGACCCTCCTCTTCCTCAACATAACCCTCCCCAATCCCAACTTCTATGTGGCTCTTGGAACTTGCACTGATTTTCTGGGTGGCTCCTAGGAAGGGAAAGGTTCTCCACCCTTGCTCTATACCGTAGTAATGTCTAGTCACCCATTCCCGCACACTTCTCTCTCCCCTTAGCCATCTCTCTCTCTCTCTGTACACCCCGTCCCTAATTCATCCATCGATTTCCATATACATCTCTTCATCCCATGAACTCTATCCCTCCATCCCCCCCCCGACACCCCCTTCTCCTCTAGCTGCATAACAATCTCCCCCCAGTTCTCACCACACTGGGCCCTGGCATCCACAATGAATTCTTTTTATTCCTCCATTTCCTCCCCCCACGTTCCGTGGGCATTCATCAGCTCTGGGGTCAACCATTTCTTCAGGCATCCCACCAGCAGGCACTGGGATTGAAGGCCACTGCTAGGAGGCGGCGGGGGGGAAGAGAAATGACATTTGGAAACACCCAACTGTCTTGTCCAACAGGTTTGGGAGTAGGAGGGACCTACTCTTTAGGGAAACCCAGCAGAGCACCTTGCATGGAGGTTTCAGCCTTTGACGCTCCTTGCCACAAGAGCAAAATAGGAGGTGGTCTACTCTCGGTCTCCTTCTGCAGCCCTGAGGAATGGTCCTTTGGCGAAATACCCCAGTAGACTGGAGGAGATGGGGTCCAGGCCTCACTTCTCTTTTAGGTTGGCTCAGAAACAGGAGGTGTGGGGATTCCCAGTCCCTCCCCATCTCCCTGAAGCTCTTTCCAACAAGAGACTGCAATGGAGAGAGTCCCAGCAGAGCATGGGACAGTCTTGTTTGTGAGCTGGATTCCTGTGCAGGGCCCGTGGCAAGAGGGACTCCTATTGGAACGGTCCCATGCGACGGGACGTTGCGTTGGGGAAGCTGAGCCTTCAGCCGTCACTACGGCACTGGCTCCGTTCAGAACACATAGCAAAGATCCCACGCTCCTGCCAACGGAAAGACCCATCTGAGTGTGGTGGATGGAGGCTGGGTCTTCTGGAGGGGCCCCAGGATCATGTTTCACGGAGTTCCAGTGTTTGATACTTCGTCCAGCGGGTCATGGCAACGGGAGAGCCCTGCAGAGCTTAGCGGACAAACGTTTCAGCTCCGATTCTCTGTCCAGTGCGTCTAGGGGCCTAGAGAACGGCAGCTCAGCTTGTGCGAGGGGGATGGGTGTCCTCTCACCTCCCTGTCTTTTCTCCCATGTGGGCATCATCGGCTGGCCTCCCAGATCTGGTATTAAGAACATTCAAACATAAAGGGTCACATCAAAGACAATAAAGGGTCCGGGAAGCAAGAGTTATGAGGAAAGGCTGAAGGAGCTGGGTATGTTTAGCCCAGCGAAGAGGAGATTAAGGGGGGGACATGCTAGCAGTTTTCAACTATCTCAAGCACGTCCACTGAGAAGACGGCCCGGAACCGTTCAGAGGCCAGGACCAGAAGTAACAGGCTCTTCCCTCCTTTCCACAAAAGCGGGCTGTTCCGCCAGGCGTTCGGCGAGGGGTGGGTTAGGGCAGGAGGGGGATTTCTTTTTTACCCCCCCCCAGTTTAATTTCATTGGTTGTACATTCTTATTACCGTTATAATATAGGTGTGATTGTATTTATGTTTTATTTTGTTGCTGTTAGTCACCTCGAACCGCTGTGAGCAGAAGAGGTGGGGAATTTTTTTTTTGACTAAATCAATAAAGTTACAGGAAGGGAGATTTCATTCGGAATCAGGAAAAATCTCCTAGCAGTCAGAGCCAGGCAGCCATGGGAACAAGTTGCCTAGGGAGGTCGTGGGCTCTTTGTCGCTGGAGGTTTTTAAACCGAGGCGAAGCAACCATCTGTCGGGGAGGTTCTAGCTGCCGTCATCCTGCAGCCAAGGCGCAGGGCGCTGGACTAGATGGCCCTCAAGGTCCCTTCCAACTCGGATGTTCTATGATTCAATGGGCCATCTGGCCCAGTATCCTGTTCCTGACTAGAACCAGTACCAGATGCCCAAGCAGGAGAGTACATAGATTCTGGAGGGATCCATTCCTTTTGGTTCAGTCTCCACTCCCGGCAGACAGATGCTGCATCCCCTGGTCTATCATAGCATGTAGCCACTGGGGCACGTATCCTCTAGGGATTTGCTTAATCTTCACCTAGGTATGCTACTGCCTTCCATAACATCCAATAGCAGTGAGTTCCGCAGATTAACTATGCATTGTGTGTAAAAAAAGGGGTGGGGGGAAGCATTTGGTTTGTTTTAAATCTGGTTCGGTAGTTCTCAACCAGGGGGAAGGTCTTGAGTGGGGGGTGAGCAGCAGCCTGGAAGGGGCCAAGACTCATAGACTAGTGGATCTGCAGCACATCCCCTGTAGTGTCCCTTCCCACCTGTGTTGCTGAGGTCTGGAAGTGGGATAAGGAGAGAGAGGGAGCCATGGCGGCTTCCCATAGCTTTCCTGCCTCTCTGACTCCCACATCCTGCTGCTCGTGCTCCCTGCCCACTTCTGATCCCGGATTATTATTATTTTTTTAAAACGATGGGTCCTGAATCCTGGTCTGTCTCGTCCGCAGAAACGTTGAGAATCATTGCCCTCGTTCCTGCCTAAGGGGGGAAGGGTAAAGAGCAACGGGCACACAGTAGTGGGGAGCCTTGGGGCCTGGGTGTCAAACATGGGCCTTTTTAAAGTGAGACGCTCCCACTCATCTCCCCCCAGTGGGCATGCGGGGTGCGCTCCTGTGACCCACCCATCCTGCAAGCACAGAGTGACTGGCGAACCCACCCATCCTAAAAGCACAGAGCCACTGGCGAACCCACCCATCCTGCAAGCACAGAGCGACTGGCGAACCCACCCATCCTGCAAGCACAGAGCCACTGGCGAACCCACCCATCCTGCAAGCACAGAGCCACTGGCGAACCCACCCATCCTGCAAGCACAGAGCCACTGGCGAACCCACCCATCCTGCAAGCACAGAGCCACTGGCGAACCCACCCATCCTGCAAGCACAGAGCCACTGGCGATGGGCGGGCACCTCTCTGCACCCTCCCCATATGCACGGCCCCCTGCAGCGGAGCTCCCCCTGCCGCATTCACCACCACCACCACCAGCATCCGGTGGCCTTTCCAGCCCCTGGATCGGGTTCCTCCCCGCAAGCACCGACAGGGGAAGGGAGCAGAGAGGAGGGCAGGCCTACACGGAGACCCTCCTTTTCCGGAGTGCACACGCCCAACTTCTGGGAGGCCCTTCGAGATGGTACTCAGTTTCAAAGTGGCCCTGGAGAAGCAATAATCATTTCAAGCCTCTTCCTGGCCTTGCATCTCCCTATCTCTGCCCTCGTTCCCTCCGCCTCCCCTACCCCCACATTGCCTGTTCTTTAACCCTTGTTTTCCCCTTCTCCCATGCTGCCCCCTTCCCCAAACATTCACTCTGCTCCCTCCTGACCTTCAAATCCCTCCTGAGAGAAAGCCTCCCCTTCCACCGAGCTTTCTCCTAGCTCCTCACCCTCCAGGATCCCCCTTCTCACTAAGCTAAGCACGTCGCCGTCCAACGTCTGTGTCCCGAGGGCGCTAGCTATGTATGTGCCCCCTTCCCTTGGCCATTCTAGGCTGGAAGTCAAGAACGGGGAAGCTTTTCCTCTCTGAAACTAGTACAAGCTCCGAGTCCAGGAGCCACCAAAAAGCTGGGGGCAGGGTGATTAAGGCAGGGGAGGATCCAGATTAGGGATGGGCATCTCGAATTCATTCGTAACGGGCAGTTACGGATGAATCCATATCAATCTGTACCAAACTGCAACAGACGTGTTGGTTTAAAATCTTAAATAAAAAACCCAACTCTCTGTGTGTGTAAAATGGCCGCCAGAGCATTGCCGCTTGTGCAGCTTTTTCCACGATGGCAGCGGCACTGCTGCCGCCATTTTGGAACCGGCCACACAAGCACAGAATGGTCCAGTGGCCATTTTCTATAGGCACAACTATTTATTTATTTTTAATTGTGAATCCGGAATTAAAGATCCAGCTCCGTAATCCATCTGAATACATAATTCCCTCCAGACATCCATCCCCTGTCCTCGTGTGGAGGGTCTCATTCGACTCCCTTCCCCTGAGCTCAGTCTTTCAGTGTTTAGGGGTAGAAGATGGATTCGGGAACTAGAAAGGGGTGAAATAAAAACCAGTCGTGGGATGCATTTGGCCTCTAGGCTTCCCACCTCCATTGGTCCCTCCATTGGCAGGGACCTCCGAGTCTCTAACCACAGATGTTCAGTGCCAGCGCACATTGCTGGTGCTACATTAAATACTAAGTTGTCCATCATCATCCCAACCCCTGCTCACCCGGCCTGCTTCTCCTCTCCCGGTGTGGTCCCTTCCTCGTCCTCGGCAGCGTCGCAGCTGATGTTTTGGGCAGTGATGATGGCGATGCTGCCCAGAATGACCCCTGCCCCCATGATATCGAAGGGTGTGACAGCCTCGCGCAGGACGTAGTACTGAATGGCCAAGGTGACCACCACCTCGGAGTGTAGCACTGCACAAACAAGGGCCGGGTGGGCCTTGGTGACGGCGTAGCTGGAGCACAGGAAGGAGACCAAGGCCAGTACGGTAATGGCCACCACACAACTCCAGGTGAGGGGGTCCACGGGCAGCACGGTGTCCTGCAGAAGGAACATGGTGGGGGCACACACCAAGCTCCCCACCACCCCAAACATGAAGGCCACTGTCAACAGCTTGGCTGGGAAAGCCAAGGCCCTGAAGATGACCAAGCCTAAGGCCAACGCCAAGCCACCCAAGCAAGCCAAGGCGTAGCCAAAGGCATCGTACAGCCGGGTGCTCTCATCCAGGTTCAGTAAGTCAGGGATCACCATGATGAGCAAGCCCAGGGTGCTGCCCACCAGCCCGAACCAGTCGTAACCCGTCAGGCGGCTGCTCTCGATGCAGCAGGCCAGGAGCACCGAGCAGATGGTGGAGGAGCCCTTGCGCACGGTGGCTGCGTTCCCACTCGGCACCACCATGAAGGAACTGTAGGCGCAGCCGATGGAGACGACGTTGATGGCGGCATGCAGGAAGACGCGGCGACGGGCCTCGCGGGGCCCGAAGAACGGGGCTTGGCGGTAGCGGATACAGCCGACAAAGGAGAGGTGCAGCACGCAGCGGAAGAAGAGGATCTCCAGCGAGGGGATGGACGAAGCCTCGTTGGCCATGCGGGTGAAAGGGGCCACAAAGCCGGCCGGCACCCCGCCCCCCAGGAGGGCCACTAGAAGCCCCTTCATGCTGTCTGACAGGCGGTAGCGGTTCCAAGCTGGCCGGCGTGGGCGGGGGGGTGGGGAAGGGGAGCAGGGTGGGGAGAAGCGCAGCAGGTCAGCCATGCTCCATGCCACCAAGGAAGGAGGCGTCGGGCTGGCTACCATGATGCTGGCTCCCTCTGGGGGTGGGGCCACAGGGCATCAGCCGAGCTGCATCACGGCCTACGAGAGAGGAGAGAAAATGGGGTGAATGGGAGATCCCCTATTTATCCCTGTTCAGAGCGATCCGTTTCATCCCCATGGAGACCTTCCATCTATCCATCACCCGCACCTCCTCGTGGAAGATTTCCTGAAGGGTAGGGAGCTGCCTAACTGAGTCAGACCATGGTCCATCTTAGCCCAGTATTGTCACAACCTGACACGGCAGCAGGGTTTCAAATCCAACTCTCCGGCAGAGGCTGCACCCAGGTGCGCTACCTGAGACCCTCCAGGAGGCCTCACCCAGGGGTGCTACCTGAGACCCTCCAGGATCCCCGGCAGAGGCCTCACCCAGACGTGCTACCTGAGACCCTCCAGGATCCCCGGCAGAGGCCTCACCCAGACGTGCTACCAGAGACCCTCCAGGATCCCCG
>QEPC01011486.1:190690-219060 GCA_003113815.1 Sphenodon punctatus
AGCTGCCTCTGGGGTGGGAGCAGCTGTTTATACAGGGATCCCTCACCCAGGGCTGAAATGCAGCTGCCTCTGGGGTGGGGGCGGCTGTTTGGGGCATCCACACTGCTCTCTCCTCCAAGTTTCCTTTCCAAGAACCCAACAAGCCAGTCTCTTTAGCTTTCAAGAACAGCCAACCAATGATCCTGCTTAACCACAGATATGGATCTTGCCTGGCCCGGCTTTCCAGGATCTCCATGTTTCCCAGAGAAGAGAACTGGACAACGGTCATCTGCATAAATCCAACCGCATTGGTTTATGTAAGTTTATGCAAATTGGAAATCTCATGGGTTACTGAAAGTGCTGCATAAATGGCAGCCCCCCCCACTAGCCCCCACTCCCCTCCCAGAGAACCCAGGAGTCCTGGCTCCCAGCCCCCCTGCTCTAACCCACTAGCCCCCACTCCCCTCCAAGAGCTTGGTCAACCCAGACATCCTGGCCCCAAATCTCCAGACGCAAGCCAGCAAAGGTGCCCTTGTTTCCCAACTAGATTTGCCACAGAGAAAACAAAACTCTGGACAGTGTATCCGCATGAATTTACATGCATTCATTTCTGTCAGTGCCTCCTGACAGAAAATTTATCCATTGGGCTTAAAAATCCTGAATCATTCTGCTCCAGTAAACATCTGAGGCCCTGTTCTGATGACTAGTTCATTCAATGTCATTGGGCCCTTGGTTTTACTCCTGAAGCGTTCAGACGAACAGAGCACTAAGCCGACATTGTTCAGGAGTAGGAAGAGAAGGATCCTGAAAACGAGTAGTACCGACTTCCCTTTGGTTTGTATTTCAAAGTAATTTCATGTGAACACTTACCAGCGTGTGTGTGTGTGTGGGGGGGTCAACCACACTTCAGCGATTGTTCTGTCTCTCAGTTGGGGGGTGAGGTGGATTCAGTAATACTACTCTGCTTTGCCCTGGTCATCTGAACATTAGCGTAGTGGAGTAGTTACTTCTTAGTTCAAGCTTCCGTTTACACTGTTCCTCTGAATTTTACCAAAGTGGAGTAGTTACCGCAGTTTAATAAAAATCAAAGTAGTTACTTCCGTTTACATGTTTTGAACGTGGCCTGATAACTCACAGTCTGGGATTCCTTTGGCGGTGGGACCCCGGGATGTGGGAGGGTTACTAATCTCCCTTCCAGAGCCAGTGATTGCTAAGAAACTTGGGATGCCCCCCTACCAAGTTGTGGCCTTCGCTCTGCCTGTCTGCCAACTTTAGCTGAAGCCAACCCGTGGGACAGAGCGGCCATCGATGTACATTTTAAAAAGAACACTTATGGAAAAATACATGGTGCAGGGCGTGCATTGGCGCTAGTTCCCAAGTGATGAAGAGGACACCCAGCCTGCAGTCCCCCCCCCCCCCCCTTTGGCACCCCGGCGGGACAGATGCCAAAAGCAGCACAGCTGCAAAAGGGGCAGCCAGTGCCGCTGTATTGGCGGCTGGGGGGGTTCTGCCCCAAGGCCCATTCCAGCCAAGCTACACCTCTGTCACATGCAGCTGGTGTTGGTGGGAGGGAAGCTGTTTGATGCCCCCTTTGGGATCAGGGATGTGTGTATCAGCAGGCAAACACCACCCCCACCCCCAAAGTAGCAGCTGGTACTAGTTAAGTGTGTGCAGGGTGCTATTGTAGCTGTTGTCCACCAGAGGGCAGGCCAGGCTATGCTGTTTGTAAGGGGGGCGGGATGTGCGCACGTTTGTGTGTGGTTGCGGGTCAGTATTTGTGATTTTTCTCTGCATAGATGTAAAACAACATGGGGGCTGTGTTGTGCGTACACATCTCTCACACGTTCATTCATTCCTGTGTGTGTCTCTGAGCATGTGTGTTTCTGTGTCTAACTGAGGGTGTGCCGCAGACAGTGTGTGGTGTTTGTGGGTTTCTGTGTGTAACGGTGTATGTCTGTGTTCCTAGTTGTCTGTGTGTCTGCTTTTCTCTGGGTTTCTGTCGTGGGTTTTTGTATGTGTGCCTGTTGCTTTGTGCGCTTGACAGTGGTTGTGTCTGTGCTTGGGCCTGTCTGAGGTTGTGGGTCTCTGTTCCGTGTGTCTCTCTCTCTCGCTGTCTCAGCTTCTCTGTGTGTGTGTGTGTGTGTGTGTGTGTGTGTGCAGGCCTGTATCTGTTGTGTCTTTGTCCGTACATGTCTGTGCGTGCCTAAGTCTCCCTATCTGCCTTTTTGTGCAACTCTGAGCTTGTGTGTGTGTGTGTGTTTGTCATCTCCATGTCTAGATTGTTTGTGAGTCTTTGTGTTTGTGTGCCTCTCCCCTGTCTCTGTGTGTGGGGGTGTCTCTCTCTATCTCCATGTGGGCATATCTGATTTGTGTGTGTGTTTCAGTGTTTGTGTCTACATTGTGTGTGTGTGTTTCTTTTTGTTGTCTGTGTCTATATTATGTGCCTTTATCTGCCTCTCACTGTCTCTATATGCGTCCGTATGTTTCTCCCTGTTTCTGTCTATATTGTGTGTTTGTGTACATGTGTGTGTGTTTCTCCCTGTCTGTCTATATTTTGTGTATCTGTGTCTGTCTTGCTGCCTATATGGGTGTGTGTCTCCCTGTCTTTGTGTCTGTACTCTGTCTGTCTGTCTGTGTGTGTTTGTCTCTGTATCTATATTGTGTCTCTCTCTCCCTGTCTCTGTGTCTAGGATTGTGTGTGTGTGGTTTTTGTGTATCCGTCTTTCCCGGGCCCCAGTCTTCATTTGCAAGTTCAGTCCCTGTCCCCGCACCTCCACCCCATAGGCCAACCCCCTGCCCCTCTCCCACTGCAGTGGGCCTGCCCCCCTGCCATCCCAGTGACCCCACACACCTCTGGGTGTTGTAACACTCAGCAAACAGAGCCATTCACCTCTGCCCTGGCTGGGTGGGAGGGGTGGGGGTGGGGGTTGTCTATTCGATATAGGATTTAGCCCCCCCCCCCCCAATCTAAAAAAGAGCTCTGGAACGGCTTACAATTTTAAAACACTAAAATATTTTTTTAAAACCCAAATTACATCTATAAACTCCTCCCCCGCCCCTTTACCAAAGCATCATACGACATATCAAATGCAAAACTAACCCATTCTAAACAGGGGTACTAGTCCCCCCCCCCTCGGACCCCATCCTCACTGGCGGTCACGGTACCCCCTGTCACGGCAGGTCACTCCCCTGCCTTCTGGCTGGTTTGGGGTGTTCCTGCCCCTGCGTGGAGTTCACAGGTTGGGGTACCATCCTGCCCTGCCCCCTGCTCATACACCTCATCTCACTGGAGATTGTGGTAGACACCCCCCCTTCCTACACACACACCCCGCTGGTCCTAGGGTTCCCTACTAGGCACATTTAAAGGAACACTTATGAAAAACACATGTTGCAGGGCCCCGCACTGGTAACTAAGGCGCCACTGCAGGGCCCTGCAACATGTATTTTCCATAAGCGTTCCTTTAAATGTGCCTAGGTGGCCGCGCTACTGGTCCCCCATCATCCTAACCCCCCTCCTTTCATTCACAACCCGATCTCTCCCTGGGAAACCCCCCTCCCCAAATTCCCCTGGTACTCATAGATGCCCCTCCGACCCCACTTCCCCCCCCCCAGGTGCATGAAGAATACAGAGGAAAACATCCTTATTTCATAGCCCCCCGGCTCTCTAGGAAGTATGGGGTACGTACCCCTTATCCTGACCCCGCAGCGGAACAGAGGCCCCTTATTTCAGAATGTTGCTTTGGGGGGGGGGGGCTGTTGTTCTCCCAATATTTTAACCACTAAATGACTCTCCAGAGAGAAGCCTTCCCACCCCCGTCCTGCCAAGGATCCCAGTCCTGTGTGGGGTCGGTGCCAGGCTAAACGGGAGGGAACACACGGCCTTCGGTTTCTCCCTTTGCAGATTCTTGCTGAATCCAGAGGTGGCCTAGTCTGAACCCAGAGAGAACTGGACCAGCCCCCAAAGCCATCCTGCCCCAGAGGCTGGCATGGACTCACCCCAAGAGCTCCCCCGTTTCCTCCCCCACTGCTGGGGTGACCTAGCAGTGGGGAGAGGATTAGTCTGAGCTCAGACTCAGGGAAGGGAGAGGTCAGAGGGGAGCCCCCCCTCATCTCCCTGCTCCCCCCTTCAGAGGGGCAGGAAATGAGGGGGGTGGAGGGAAAGAGGGAGAGAGATGTGACCCCTGCCTGTACTTGGGGTGTGGGGTGACCTAGCAGTGGGGAGAGGATTAGTCTGAGCTCAGACTCAGGGAAGGGAGAGGTCAGAGGGGAGCCCCCCCTCATCTCCCTGCTCCCCCCTTCAGAGGGGCAGGAAATGAGGGGGGTGGAGGGAAAGAGGGAGAGAGATGTGACCCCTGCCTGTACTTGGGGGGTGGGGGAGAGAGACAGGCCCAGCAAGTGCTGTGGGTAGTGCTGCAGGGCAGTGTGTGCGCGTGTTCATGAAACTGCATGCATGTGTGTGTGCAGTTGTGCATGCGCGTGTGTGCTCATGCATGTGTGTGCAATGTGCATGTGTGTGCATGTTCATGCATGCGTGTGCATGTGTGTGTTTGTTCATGCATGCGTGTGCATATGTGTGTGCAGTTGTGCATGTGCGTGTGCGTTCATGCATGCGTGTGCATATGTGTGCGCAATGTGCATGTGCGTGCATGTTCATGCATGCGTGTGCATGTGTGCGCAATTGTGCATGTGTGTGTTCATGCATGTGTGTGCAATTGTGCATGTCCATGCATGTGTGTGCATGTGTGTGCAATTGTGCATGTTCATGCATGCGTGTGCATGTGTGTGCAATTGTGCATGTGTGTGTTCATGCATGCATGTGCATGTTTGTGCAATTGTGCATGTGTGTGCATGTTCATGCATGCATGTGCATATGTGTGTGCAACTGCATGTGCGTGCATGTTCATGCATGCGTGTGCATATGTGTGTGCAATTGTGCATGTGTGTGTTCATGCATGCGTGTGCATATGTGTGTGCAATTGTGCATGTGCGTGCGTGTTCATGCATGCGTGTGCATATGTGTGTGCAATTGTGCACGTGTGTGCATGTTCATGCTTGCGTGAGCATGTGTGTGCAATTGTGCATGTATGTATGTTCATGCATGCATGTGCATGTGCGTGTGCAATTGTGTATGCATGTGTACACGTGTGCTTGCATGTGCATGTGTGTGTGACAAGTCCCGACAAGTGCTGTGGGTCCTGCAAGGCTCTGTGTGTGTGTGTGTGTGTGTGTGTGTGCGCGTGCGTGCAGCGGTGCCCCCACTTTAGCCAAGTCCTGCTCCCCCCGGGGCATTGATTTACACACACACCCCCGACTGTCTGTGACCCTACTGGGCTCAAGGGTCAGTAAGCACGGCAGGCCATGTGACCAGAGATAAGCCGGGCACAGACCCCGATCCCCCCCATCACTCCCGGGCGGTTCCCCTCCATGGCCTTGACCTTTGCTCCTCTCGCAGCATTGTCCGGCGCGGCGGCGGTCAGTGCGGTGCCGCTTTGTCCAGCCGCCTGTCCCTGCATCATTCTCCGCCGCCCGCCATGTGGGCATTGCTCGCCTTCCTCGCCCTCGCTGCGCCGCTGCCCCCGGCTTCTGGCAAGGGGGGGCTGCCCCAGGAGAGCCACGCTGGCCCCGCCACCCAGGTGAGTGTCCCCCGTCTGCCCCCTGGACCAGCCACAACCCGCTTGCCTGGCTCCACGTGGGGGCCCGAGGGATCCGAAACCAATCCCTGTGATCAGGGAGCTCTTGGTGGCCCGCAGCTCCAGGGAGCGCCCCCTTTACCTCCCTGCCCCGAGTGCCCCCTCTGACCCCTGTGGCCTGGAAGGGTGAAGAGCAGGTTCGGCGAAGTGTTCACCTAGACAGAGTATTCTGAACCCCGGTGCCAGGCTAGATGATAAGAACTATCCTGAGTCCATTTAAGAATAAGGCTGCGGATTCAAGGCGTGCAAGGCCAAACGAGAGCGCATTCTAAGCTTCCCCATCTGCCCTCTTGCCCTGAGGCTCGGTCTAGACAAGCCCCGTTCGCCTCGGCCTGACGGCGAAGCCGGGTTCAGTTCTTGGAGAGAAGTTGGGAAATTCTTAGTCCATGTTGCTCCCGGCCAGGCTGTTTGTTCCTCGCTTGCAAGATGGAGAGTGTCCTCTTCCTCCTCTCTGGGTGGGTGTAGGTCACTCCCTCCTGGCTGCTTCCAGTGTCATTCTGGGGACCTGTCCTGGGCGGGAGGGCTAGCTGTTGTTACCTGGCAAAGAAATCACTAGCTTTTTTGGGCAATGAATTTCCTGTCCCCACCCCTGGGCTGGGTCGCCCAGGTTGGGGCTCACAATCTCTCCGCTGTAATATCCTAGTTGCAACATTCCCCTAGCCTATCCCCGAATTTCCGTGGTGTCCCATGTTCCCCAGGACAGTGAGTGAGTTCACTGTTGTGCATGTGTGTGTCAGGGCTTTTGTGGGAGCCTAGAGTCTACTGGGCCGTGCCATCGACTTACATTGCTGCGTTAGGTAACTTTGCTAGGGATCCATCCATTGAGGGCTCTTGTCCAAGTGACTTGGGGGAGGACTGGGAGCCAGGAGGGAATGACAAGGTTTGGGTCACTCCGCATGGGTCATGTCTCTGAGGATGAGCCCCATTGCCCCCCCCCCCCCCCCGTTGCCATGGCTTACAAGTTTTGAATGATGACGTGCTTACGAAGATCCATGCTAACACATGTGCTTTGTACAGAAAAAGCAACATTTCTATATTTCCAAATGGATGTATGCGTCCCCAATGGAATGCAGCTGCAAAAAATGCTAATGCAGTTTTAGGCTGCTTTAACAGAAGCATCGTCTCCAAGTCAGGAGGGGTAATAGTTTCACTCTGTTTGGCACGGGTCGCACCTCACTTGGAGTATTGGGCCCAGTTTGGGGCCCCGCGTTTTAACAAGGACATCGAGAAATTGGAGCAGATTCAAAGGAGGGGGGTGAAGCTGTTAAAGGGTGGCTGGAGAGCAAGTCTTATGAGCAGGGCCCTGAGTCTTCTGCGCTCCCGCGAATCGCGGGATTTGCGCAGAATCCTGCCCTAGACAGGAAAGGTTGGTTTGTTTATTTCACTACGTGACCAAAGTCATTGCAGACAAAAAACAGAGAATACAAACTATAAATATAGTCAACAAGTAATATAAATAATAAACCACTAGAAAAGATCAGGAAATGCTTCCTTCGTACGATAGTCAATATATATTCAACACTTTCACCCAATCTTTACCTTTAACTCAGAAAAATAAAAACTCTTAATCACATGTCTTATTTAGGTCTATTACAGAAGGGTCCTGGGTGGACATCAAAGAAGGGAATCAAAAATATAAAATAGTCACCAAAGTGAGGGATTGGATATACCCCAGGTAACCCATTCCCTAAGAGTTTCTAGCGCAGCAACGTCTAAGGGAATCCGGGGGTATAATGTAGGTACCAGGGTAGAAATATGGACCTGTATCCCGTCCCGCCGTTACTTTGACTGATGTTTAGTGAGGAGAACTTGTCTCGAAAATTGGGCCACGGATAGCGATTTTCCAGCAGTAATCGCATATAACGGGTTCCAGGTCTGCCAGGGGAGAGGGCTATCACCGGGAGAATATACCTCCTTCATGCATCCTCGTAAAGAGGGCATTCAAGTAGGATGTGTGCCCGAGACACCACGAGCTGGAGGTGGCATTGGCATACCCTCTGCGCTAGTGGGGTATCTTTGTAGCGCCCCTCTACCATGGCCGATGGAAAATGATTTGTCCTTGCAAGTAAGAACAGTCTTCTGTTCTGGAGGCCGAGACCCTGATTCAAATAGGGGGATAAGACAGCAGTGTCGTTTGGCCCATTACAGGTAGGAGGCTTGGGAACCAAGTTCCCCTATTGCTGACCTCATACCCTATCGCTCGATGTCTGCCAACCTCCTCAACACCAATCTTTTGGCAGCCCTTATAGCCCAAGGGAGCAAGGGTTGCTGGGCAGAAGCCCAACTCATTTACCTTTTGGTTTATAGGTATTATCCAACCGTTTGGGGCCCCTTCCTTAGCTGCCATTAATGTTAAGGGGGCAGCTAGCCCAAATTGCAACCTGAGCCAGTGGTTTAGAGCAGCAGACCAGACCCGACCCTCTCCTGGAGTGTTTGGGCCACATTCCATGAGCAGCACCATGGTACTAGCCCCCGGAGGGGCGGCCAACAGGGCACGGATAAACCCGGCTTGGGCCCTTCCTAGATTTTTCTCCTTTCCTAAGGCCCAGAGACGGGCCCCATATAGTAGTGAGGGGACCCCTTTCTGGAGGAAAATCCTAATGGCCGGGTAAATCATCTGGCCTCCCCGAGATCTAAAGAAGGGCAGCAGGGTTTTCGCAAATGATTTTGCTTTGTTCAGTACGGCCTGCACCTGCATCGCCCAACCTCCCTTAGCCTGAAACCGAAGACCGAGAGACTCGTAGGTCTTTACTTGCAAGATCTCTCTTCCCCCCCCCACTCGGGAATCAGTTTCTTGCGTGAGAAAACTACCACCTTTGTTTTCTCATGGTTCAGTTCGAGAGAATTTGCACGGCAATAGTTCCCGAAAATCTCAAGTGAACGCTTCAACCTGAGACGCTTGGGTAGTCAATGGCTTCGGCGGAGACACCCCCCTATTGAGTTGTTAATCGGCTTTGTGGATTCAACCTGTCCCTCAGACAGATCTCTCTGCTCTTGAATCCCGCCCCCACTCACTCCTCCTCTGCCCTCAGCCTCGCCTGCTTGCAACCCCCCTGCTCCTTTAGACATCTTCGCCCCTTCTCTCTTGCTGCCCCCCTCCCTGGAGACGTTCATTAATCTGCTCCCTCCCAACTTTCAAATCCCTCCTGAAAACCTACCACAAATGCCAGATTCGAACCCTTAAGGACTAGGGCGCTCAGAGGGGCCGGGGTGCACTGTCAATGTGCCTCCTGAATGGCCTCCCTCGCTCTCCCCTCGACCCCCGTGCTTCTGGTCAGCGTTCCACTGCCAATAGGGTTGCCAAAGATGCCAATGTTCCCAGGACACTTGTGAACAAGACACATCCCCCGAGTCCTGGGAAAATTGGCATCTTTGGCAACTCTTAACTGCCCCGGCCAGTCACCTCACTCCGAGGTCATCCACCTCGTCTGCCACTTTGACCCCCATGTTTGACCCTTTCTCTGCTCCCTCCCCCGTCGGCTCCCTCTCCCCTTTTGCATCCAGCAGACGCTCCTCCTCTTCACCGTCAAGCCTCTTCATGGCCTTGCTGCCCCTGGTTTCCTCATCCCTAGTCCCCGTCCTTCCCCGATATAACTACATAGCTAAGCCGGGCGCGTGTACCTGCAGTCGCAACCCTTCATGTTTGTATCCTCGTCTCTACCCCTGTTGCCCCCATCCTTCGTCTCCCCTCCCTTATCTTTCATAGATTGTAAGCCCACTGGGGCAGGGACCTTGGCTATTTTCAGCAATTGTAAAGCACCAGGTACATTGCTGGTGCTATATAAATAAATAAATAAAACAAACAAATAAATAATAATAATATAATTAATAACATAGTCAGCGTCCTACTGGGTTAGACCAATGGTTCATCAAGCCCAGCATCCTGTCTCCGACAGTGGCCAATCTTAGACACTTCGGAGAAGTCCCCAACAGGTCACAACGCAGCGATCCATTCCCTGCTGTCCGCTCCCAGCAGGTTTATGTCCCCCAGCCTGCTTGGCCAATAGCCAATAATGGACCTGCTTTCCAAGAATTTATCCAATCCTTGTTTAAACCCAGCTGGGGCTACTGGCCTTGACCGCCTCCTCTGGCAACAAATTCCACAAGTTTAACTGCGGGTTGAGTGAAAAAAATAATACTTTCCTTTGTTTTAAATCTGCAGCCAGTTAGCTTCCTGGAAGTGTCCCCTAGTCTTAGTCCTGTGCGAGGGGGTAAATAACGGCTCCCTCTACCCCACTCACGGTTTGATAAGCTTCTGTCCTCTCTGTCGCCTCTTCTCCAAGCTGAAGAGCCCCGGCCTCTGAGCCGCTCCTCGTACAGAAGCCGTTCCAGACCCTGCATCATGTTTGTTGCCCTTCTCTGTATTTTGTCTAGTTCTGCTAGATCTTTTTGTAGCTGAGGTGATCAGAGCTGCACCCAACACTCAAGCACCATTGAGTCCTACGGAGGCATTAGGATATTTTCTGGTTTTATTCTCTGTCCCTTTCAGAATAATTCTGAACATTTTGTTTGCTTTTTTGACGGCCGCTGCTGCACCCTGAGCTGAGGATTTCAAGGAATTGTCTGCAAGGGCTCCAAGGTCCTTTCCCTGCGGGGTAATTTAGAACCCGGCATTGTGTACTCATCGTTTGGATTATTTTTCCCTCTGTGCATCGCTTTGTACTTGTCAACACTGAATTTCATCTGCCATTTAGTCACCCAGTCTCACAAGATCCACCTGCAGTTCTTCACAGTCCACTCTGGTTTGAACTACCTTGAATAACTCTGTGTCATCTGCAAATCGGATCACTTCACTCTTTAGTCCCTTTACATTAAACAACTCCGGTCCTAGTACAGACCCCATGGGCACTCCACTAGTTACTTGTCTGTATTGTGAAAACTCACCATTTAGTCCTACCCTTTGTTTCCTAGCCTTTAACCAGTTACTGATCCACAATAGGATACTGCTTCCTATCCCATGACTATTTGATTTCCTCAAGAGTTTCTTGTGAAGGATCTTATCAAACGCCTTCTGAAAATCCAGATACACTATAGACTGGCTTTGCCCTTATCCACATTCTTATTTATACCCTAAAAAAATTCCAATAGATTAGCGAGGCATGACTTTTCTTTGCTAAATCCATGTTGACTCTTCCCCATTATGTCGTGTTTATCAATATGCCCAGTAATTCTGTTCTTAGTAACCGTCTCCAGTTTGTCCGGCACCAACATCAGACTCACCTGTCTGTAGTTTCCAGGATCATCTCTGGAGTCCTTTAAAAATATTGGCATTACATCCGCTACCCTCCAATTCTCTGGTAGAGTGGCAGATTTAAGTGATAGATTAAAAATTACCAATAGTAGGTTTGCAACTTCATATTTGAGTTCCTTCAGAACCCTGGGGTGAATACCATCTGGTCCCAGTGATTTGTTACTATTGAGTTTGTCAGTTTGCTCTAGAATCTCCTCCAGAGTCACGGTAATTTGTGACAGCTCTTCTGATTCATCACCTACAAAGACTAGTTCTGGCACGGGTATCTCCTCCTCAACATCCTCCACCATGAAGACAGACGCAAAGGATCCATTTGGCTTCTCTGCAATGGCGTTCTCCTCCCTGAGCATCTCTTTCACCCCCTGCTCATCTAACGGCCCGACTGACTCTCCAGCAGGCTTCCTGCTTCTGATGGGCTTTAAAAAGTTTTTATTAGTCGTTTTTCATCTTTAGTGAGTCGCTCTTCAGAGTCTCTCTTGGGCTGCCTTATTCCTATTTTACGTCTAATATGGCAATGCTTATGCTCTTTCCTGTTTTCCTCATTAGAACTAGCTTTCCAGTTTTTAAAGGATGCCCTTTTGGCTCTAAAAGCATTAGCCTCATTTATCCACACTGGCAGATGTTGGCTCCTCTTGATACCTTTTTTAACTTGTGGAATACATTTAATCTGGGCTTCCAAGACGGTGTTTTTAAATAGAGTTCACATCTCTTGCAGACATTTAACTCTCACAGATGCTCCTCTTAGATTCTCTCTAACTAATTCCCTCATTTTTGCATAGTTCCCCTTTTTTAAATGAAACATTACTGCAGTAGTTTCAGTTGTCATTCTCCCTCCTATAAGCATGTATTATGATGACTATTGGCAAGTGGCTCCACTACCGTTACCCTCACATGCTCAAGAGTCTCCTGCTCTCTAACCCATCGTTGCCTCTTCTCCCCTGCTGTCCCCCATGCCTGGACTCCCTCCATGAACATGTTCATTTGGCTCTCACACTAGTGAAGCTTAAAACAGAATGATCAAACAATCATTCACAAGTGTGTGTGTGTGTGTGTGCGTGTGATAGCTTCCAAAAGTCCTGACTTAGGAGGGACAAGCCCTCTGGATGCTAAATCCCACTGTCCCTCTTTTTTTGGGGGGGGGGAGGGAGAGAGAGAGAGAAAGGCTGGGATTCCTTCCCACTGAGAGGCCAATGGGGAGAAGATGAAATGACAAGAGATTCCGTGGGATGAGAAGCAGCACGGCGTCTGTCCCGCTGCGTGCACTGGGAATGTAGGAAGGTGCACGCATGCACATGGGAAAGTCTGTGAAGGGCAAAGCATATTCACCAAGAGGTGGAGCTTATTTGACAAGGGGCGGGGTTTCCCCCTCCGACTGCTTAAAATGTTGTGAGATATTATTAATAATTAATTATTATTATTATTATTTATTAAGTATTTATATAGCACCAGCAATGTTCCTGGCACTTTACAATAATAAATTATGGAAAGGTCCCTGCCCCGTGGGGCTTAGCTAGGCTGCATGGGGTGAAGGGGAGAAAGAGCTTCAGACTGTGCTTCTTCCTCATTGGCTGGAGGACGTGTTCTTACCGCTCAAGTGTCCCTGATTTGTCACCTCTTTATGGGAAACTGTGGTAGCATCCCCTATTAGGAAGGGAGGGGAGAGGGAGACCAATTTGCAGCCCATCAATGGGATAATGAACGGAAGTTTCCACTCTGAAACGGTCAAAGCAGCTAAGCAGGCTTTCCCCCCCAGCAAGCGCAGAGCAACCCCTCCCATTCTTCCCCACACTTTTGGAAATCTCCAGCAATGTTAACCTGCGGAACTCACTGCTTCAAGGTGGGAGAGTTGTGCAGGGGCTGGGCATTTACAGTGGGTGGTGAGGCCACAGATAGGACAGTAAACAACACAGAGAAGTGGGGGGGGGGGGGGATTTGAATTCATTATTTAAATAAATGAATTAATTAAAGTTTGCATGAGATGAATTGCCATGGAACAGCAGCGCTGCCCAGTAGCCGGTTTGACTAATCCACATTGTATATTATTCTCACTTCACCATGGAGCAGCCAGGGTAACGTGTAGGGTGCATTTCCTGCTTTTAGGACCAGCAGTGCCACCTGCTGGCCAATTGGGGGAACACAATTTATTTTGCCCTGCTGCAACACTGCCATCATGTGGACAGTGTTGGTAATGCAACCAGTGTGTTTCCCGCTAGAGAAACAGTAGTGAGAAGCAGCAGTGCCACTCAGTGGCCAGTTCAGGTAATGCATAATGTGTATTCCCTGCCAATGAAAAACAGTGCCACCCACTGGCCAGTCAGGGTGATGCACAGTGTGTATTTCCCCCCCACGGAGCAACACCTGGGCCAGATGGGTTAATGCACCTCTACCTTTCTCTCCCAGTATGATCAATGTTTCCACCTACTCTCCCATGAGCCAGGAGCCTTGCACATTGGACATCGCTGGGGAGACCCCACCCCAAAGGCCACACTGCACATTGACCTGCGCACAGTAGCAAGGTAATGCCACACACCATCATGATTTGGGGGAAAGGGAAGGAAGGCTGGGAGCCAGGACTCCTGAGTTCTCTGGGAGGGGAGAGGGGGCTAGTGGGTTAGAGCAGGGGGGGCTGGGAGCCAGGACTCCTGAGTTCTCTGGGAGGGGAGTGGGGGCTAGTGGGTTAGAGCAGGGGCTCTGGGGGGCCAGGCCTCCTGGCTCCTCTGGGAAGGGGAATTGGGTTACTGCAGCTTACTGAAATGGAGAATGTGGTGTGGCTGGGAGCCAGGATTCCTGGATTCTCACAGGGAGGGGCATGGCAGAATCTAGTGGATTACAGGGTGGGAAAGGGCAGGGAGCCAGGACTCCTGGGTTCTATCCCTTTTCTCTTCCCCAGCGCTGCCTCCTCCTTCGACTTCCGCACCTTTGACCCTGAGGGGGTGATCTTCTACGGGGACACAAGCGCAGGCACCGACTGGTTCATCCTGGGGCTGCGTAGGGGGAAGCCGGAAATGCAAATTCACAACAGTGTCAACAACATCACAGTCTCCGGGGGGCAGCGACTGAATGACGGGCAGTGGCACCGGGTAGACTGGGGGGGGCACTGTGGGGTGGGTATGGGGGGCAATAGCAGTGCGATGTCATTGTTGGGACAGTGAGGTCTGTGGGGAGACAGAAGCCCTCCAACTCAAATGTATCCTGCAGGGGAGGGGGACAGTCTGGTACATCTACCGCCCCCTCCCAAGCCCCCCAAAAGTGATTGCTCTGCCATTGGCATCTCATGCAAATTATGCCAGGTGCTAATTTGCATATGATTTGACTGCAGCTCCAGAGTTCCAGTTAGCGGGGCTTATTTATTAGGTATTTATCTATGACTAACAATGTATCTGGCACTGCACAACCGCTAATTATTAGAAACAGCTCCCTGCCCCAAGGGTTTGAGGCTGGGCGGCTGCTGGATCGGAGAGGCCCAGCGGACAGTAGGATGTGATTCAATGCTGAATGAAGGGGGAAATAGCATGAGCCGGTCTCCAACCTGCGAATTTGGGATGCATGAAACTTCCTGAGCCACAACTGCCCCTGGTGGCCAAAACTGTAACTGCAGATAAATTGCTGTCCCACCCTGATCTCACAACGGCGCTACCTGATCCACAGCGCCAGAGAGGCCCCCAGTGGCTAAAAGCTGTAACTGCCGAACAATTGCTGCGTAGAACTTTCAGAATCATAGATTTCAAATTCTGGCATTTTAAAGATGCCCATTTTGGAATTTTGAAACTCAAAACTTTTTTTTTCTACTTCAGGAATTTGGAAACCCAGATAATGCAAAAAATGAAAATTGAAAATGTTTCAAAGTTTGGGTTTTTTTTAGTCAAAGTTTGGGGATCTTGAGATTCAAAATTGGAAATATTTGCCATTTGGGGATTTTGAAAAGGATAAAAAAATTAAAATTTAAATGTCCAAAAAAAGTAAAAATCAGTGTTTTTGAATTTCAAAATTCAAAAAGTTGACAATTTGGAAAAGATACAAAAACCAAAATTAAAATCTACACAAAAACCTCAACATTTTTTAATTTTGAAATTTAAAAATCTGTTATTTTGGGAAATTTTGAAACAATGCAAAAATAATATTTGGAAAAAAGCGATTAATTTTTATATAATTTAAAAAATAGTTTCTGAAATAGCAATCTTTTTTAATTTATAAAGTTCCAAAAAAGTTTGAAATTTCTAAAAGGTCTGAAAACTGACTCTTTCTAAAAATTCAAAAAGTTCTGGAATTTTTAAATTTCAAAAAGCTTTGCTCCTTCCAAAATTTGGAAATCCAAACAATGGGATGCATTATGGCTGAGGTGGATGCAAGTTTTAACTGCTTTTATTGTATTTTTGGGGTTTTGTTTGTGACCTGTCCTGAGCCCATATTTTGGGGATAATGTGGGATAAAAATCAAATCAATAACCCCCCCACCAAAAAAAAACAGGGGGTGGGGACTGGAATCTCAGAATGATACATTAAAAAAAATTTTTTTAGGAATTTCTATTTTTTGCTGATGTGAAAATGAGATTGTTGTCCCTCCCCCATGCACTCCAGTTCCAACTTGTGTCTGTCCATCCATCCATCTCCTGAGGAGGATTTGGGGGCTGAGGGAAGGGGCAGCAGTGGGGGAGGAGGATGGGGAGGGAATAAGGCCCCCTGTCCCCCTGTGCTGCGCTGCCCCCTCTCCCAGTCGCTGATGGGCAGGGACCAATGGGGTGGAGTATTTTGCGGGGGGGCTGGAAGCAACGTGCTCCCCCCCTGATGCTGTCACTGCCCCACAGCTCATGGTGAAGAACGAAGGGAACAGCGTGGTGCTGGAGGTGGATGGGGACGACATCCTCACCCTGGGCCATGTCTCTCACGCCATCATCGAACAGCCCTCGCCCTGCATGCGCATCGCGGTCGGAGGCCTGCTCATCCCACCCGGGGAACTGCTGGAACCAGTAAGAAATACCCCCTCCCCAACACAGATGGGGACAAAGACTCCTGGGTTCTCTGGGAGGGGAGTGGGGGCTAGTGGGTTAGAGCAGGGGGGCTGGGAGCCAGGACTCCTGGGTTCTCTGGGAGGGGAGTGGGGGCTAGTGGGTTAGAGCAGGGGGGGCTGGGAGCCAGGACTCCTGGGTTCTCTGGGAGGGGAGTGGGGGCTAGTGAGTTAGAGCAGGGGGGCTGGGAGCCAGGACTCCTGGGTTCTCTGGGAAAGGGTTGGGGCCTTGTGTGTCCAGCTTCCTCCCAGTCCCACTATGTTTCAGATGAACACAGTCATGGATGGCTGTATGCGGCGCTGGAATTGGCTGAACCAGAGCAAGGGCTGGCATGAGGGGGCCGCCCTGGAGGAGAGCGCCAAGGTCTGTTTCCCCACCATTCGCAGGGGCAGCTATTTCCCAGGGACTGGCCTGGCAAGTTTCTCCCTGGCAGGTATGGCTGGGAGCCAGGACTCCTGGGTTCTCTGGGAGGGGAGGGGGGCTAGTGGGTTAGAGCAGGGGGGGGCTGGGAGCCAGGACTCCTGGGTTCTATCTCCCCCCCCACTTAGGAACTGCACCTCTCTAATCTATCCCTTTGCTCTGTCTCTTTCCCCACCTCAGGGCTCACCCCTAGAGCCACCCCATCTAATGGGAGCTGGTCCCTGGTCGTGGAGATGTGGGTCGCTGCCCCCCAGCAGGTGGGGACGTTGCTGGCTGTGTCTCCCCTAGATCCAGACCCCCTGCTGAGCCTGACCTTGCAGCAGACGGTGAGGGTGTGATGATCAGCTCCCCCGGGGGCACTTAGCGAGAAGGCACTGACTATCAAAGGTGCTGGTGGTGGGTGTCCCCTCTAGGAGGGCACCTGTGATAACAGATCCACTCACCAGGAGGGCACTAGTGTGGGATCCGCTCACCAAGGGGCTGCTGGACCGGGATCCATTTGCCAGAAAGGGATCCGCTCACTGGTGGGGAAAGTACTGGTAGGGATCCATTCCCCAAGAGGGCACTAGTGAGAGAGATCTTCTCTGAAGTAGCGGTGGGATGGGGATCCATTGTGACAAGAGATCCTCTTGTGAGGGAAAACACCCATAAAATGTTACTCATCAAGTGGGAAGTAGCAAAAGAGACCCCCTCACTATATAGAGCCTCTAGGGGTCTGGGATTCCACCTGCCCTACGTCACTAGCTCCAGGACCCATTCACCAGGGTAGCAGGGATCCACTCACCAGGAGGGTTCTATGGAAATGGATCCACTCACCGGGTGGATCCCTGGCACCAGGGATTCGTCTGTAGAGGGCTTCTGATGTCTGGGAATCCACTTACCGTGCACAACTAGTGCAAGAATCCATTCACTGGGTGCACTAAGTCTGAGGGATCCACTCACTGGGAGGCTGCCAGGGCACAGGATCCACTCACTAATCCATCGCTCCAGGGATCTGTGAAGTTTAGAGGCCTCTAGTGATCAGAGACCGACTCATCAGAGTGGCTTTATTCTGGAGGCTGCAATAGCAGGGGCCACTCACTGGGGGAGCAGTGGTGATAAGGCCCTTAGCTCCAGGGATCCACTTGCCTGGGGATCTGCTCACCTGGGGGCCCTTCGCTCCAGGGATCCACTTGCCTGGGGATCTGCTCACCTGGGGGCCCTTTGCTCCAGGGATCCACTTGCCTGGGGATCTGCTCACCTGGGGGCCCTTCGCTCCAGGGATCCACTTGCCTGGGGATCTGCTCACCTGGGGGCCCTTAGCTCCAGGGATCCACTTGCCTGGGGATCTGCTCACCTGGGGGCCCTTAGCTCCAGGGATCCACTTGCCTGGGGATCTGCTCACCTGGGGGCCCTTAGCTCCAGGGATCCACTTGCCTGGGGATCTGCTCACCTGGGGGCCCTTAGCTCCAGGGATCCACTTGCCTGGGGATCTGCTCACCTGGGGGCCCTTAGCTCCAGGGATCCACTTGCCTGGGGATCTGCTCACCTGGGGGCCCTTAGCTCCAGGGATCCACTTGCCTGGGGATCTGCTCACCTGGGGGCCCTTAGCTCCAGGGATCCACTTGCCTGGGGATCTGCTCACCTGGGGGCCCTTAGCTCCAGGGATCCACTTGCCTGGGGATCTGCTCACCTGGGGGCCCTTAGCTCCAGGGATCCACTTGCCTGGGGATCTGCTCACCTGGGGGCCCTTAGCTCCAGGGATCCACTTGCCTGGGGATCTGCTCACCTGGGGGCCCTTAGCTCCAGGGATCCACTTGCCTGGGGATCTGCTCACCTGGGGGCCCTTAGCTCCAGGGATCCACTTGCCTGGGGATCTGCTCACCTGGGGGCCCTTAGCTCCAGGGATCCACTTGCCTGGGGATCTGCTCACCTGGGGGCCCTTAGCTCCAGGGATCCACTTGCCTGGGGATCTGCTCACCTGGGGGCCCTTAGCTCCAGGGATCCACTTGCCTGGGGATCTGCTCACCTGGGGGCCCTTAGCTCCAGGGATCCACTTGCCTGGGGATCTGCTCACCTGGGAGCCCTTAGCTCCAGGGATCCACTTGCCTGGGGATCTGCTCACCTGGGGGCCCTTAGCTCCAGGGATCCACTTGCCTGGGGATCTGCTCACCTGGGGGCCCTTAGCTCCAGGGATCCACTTGCCTGGGGATCTGCTCACCTGGGGGCCCTTAGCTCCAGGGATCCACTTGCCTGGGGATCTGCTCACCTGGGGGCCCTTAGCTCCAGGGATCCACTTGCCTGGGGATCTGCTCACCTGGGGGCCCTTAGCTCCAGGGATCCACTTGCCTGGGGATCTGCTCACCTGGGGGCCCTTAGCTCCAGGGATCCACTTGCCTGGGGATCTGCTCACCTGGGGGCCCTTAGCTCCAGGGATCCACTTGCCTGGGGATCTGCTCACCTGGGGGCCCTTAGCTCCAGGGATCCACTTGCCTGGGGATCTGCTCACCTGGGGGCCCTTAGCTCCAGGGATCCACTTGCCTGGGGATCTGCTCACCTGGGGGCCCTTAGCTCCAGGGATCCACTTGCCTGGGGATCTGCTCACCTGGGGGCCCTTAGCTCCAGGGATCCACTTGCCTGGGGATCTGCTCACCTGGGGGCCCTTAGCTCCAGGGATCCACTTGCCTGGGGATCTGCTCACCTGGGGGCCCTTCGCTCCAGGGATCCACTTGCCTGGGGATCTGCTCACCTGGGGGCCCTTAGCTCCAGGGATCCACTTGCCTGGGGATCTGCTCACCTGGGGGCCCTTAGCTCCAGGGATCCACTTGCCTGGGGATCTGCTCACCTGGGGGCCCTTAGCTCCAGGGATCCACTTGCCTGGGGATCTGCTCACCTGGGGGCCCTTAGCTCCAGGGATCCACTTGCCTGGGGATCTGCTCAGTCAGGGGCCCGTAGCTCCAGGGATCCACCCACTCAGGGGCAGGGAACCAATCGGGGTCTCTCTCTCTCTCCCCCACCTTTGACCTGCCCCCCTTCTCCCTCCAGGACCTGGTGGTGCAGCTGGGGAACAAGAGCGCGCTGCAGCTGCTGCTGCCCCCGGGAGGTTGCCTGGGCTCCCGCCTGCTGCTCCGTGTCACACCTGCCCGCCTCACCCTCCAGCTTGGCGACACCCAGGCCTCCACGCCCGTCCAGACCTTGGCTTTTGAGGGGTTGCGGGGCCTCTGGCTGGGCGAGGGGGGGCGGCTCTTCCTTGGGGGCCTGCCAGGTAGGTTGCCCACCTGGGACAGAAGGTGTCCCGCTGCCCGGGGCCAGTCTGAGCATCCTCTCCCCCCCCCACCCCCAGCATTAGTCTGGTCTGCCACCTCCCCCCCTGGGCCAGGCTGGTCTCTCCTTCCTCCTCACCCCGCCTCCGGCTGGGAATCCCCTCCCTCTGAACTGGTCCAGCCCGATCTGGGTGTGAGCACCCCCCGCTACTGGTCCAGGCTCCCCCCACGCCTCTCTCCTGCCCCCCACCTGGGGGCACCACTAGCACGGATGCTGCCACCCCTGCCTAGCTGGGCTCAGTCCCTGGGAGAGGCTGTTTCTCCCTCTTCCCCATGGTGATCCCCTCTTTGCCTTCCAGGCCAGGACGCATCCTTCCGGGGCTGCCTACGTGGGATCCAGGTGCAGGGGCAGGAGCTGGAGCTGGACTCGGCCCTGTCCCGCAGCAACTCCATCTGGGCTCACAGCTGCCCCGGCAGCAACGCCGACGACAACAAGATCGGGCTGGGAGACAAAGCTGGCAGGGACGGGGGGAATTAAAGTGTATCACAGGCCTCCGCGACTCCCTCTTTGCACAACAAGCGCACACAACCTGCCGCCGATGGTGAACGAGGCTCCGGCGTGATGTGTGTATGGATGTGACAGCGTGAGAAGTTTTGATAACGCTGGGGGGGTTGGGTGGCTGTGGCAGCGAGGAACCGGTGATGCTGTAGAGCTGTGACTATGAATGTGTGTGCAGCTGTGACGGTGTAGGGCTGTGACTGAGTGTGTGCAGCTGTGACGGTGCAGGGCTGTGACTGAGTGTGCAGCTGTGATGGTGGGTGTAGGGCTGTGACTGTGTGTGCAGCTGTGACGGTGTAGGGCTGTGACAGTGTGTGCAGCTGTGATGGTGGGTGTAGGGCTGTGACTGTGTGTGCAGCTGTGACGTGGGTGTAGAGCTGTGACTGTGTGTGCAGCTGTGACGGTGTAGGGCTGTGACTGTGTGTGCAGCTGTGATGGTGGGTGTAGGGCTGTGACTGTGTGTGCAGCTGTGATGGTGGGTGTAGGGCTGTGACTGTGTGTGCAGCTGTGACGGTGGTGTAGAGCTGTGACTGTGTGTGCAGCTGTGACGGTGTAGGGCTGTGACTGTGTGTGCAGCTGTGATGGTGGGTGTAGGGCTGTGACTGTGTGTGCAGCTGTGACGTGGGTGTAGAGCTGTGACTGTGTGTGCAGCTGTGACGGTGTAGGGCTGTGACTGTGTGTGCAGCTGTGATGGTGGGTGTAGGGCTGTGACTGTGTGTGCAGCTGTGACGTGGGTGTAGAGCTGTGACTGTGTGTGCAGCTGTGACGGTGTAGGGCTGTGACTGTGTGTGCAGCTGTGATGGTGGGTGTAGGGCTGTGACTGTGTGTGCAGCTGTGACGGTGTAGGGCTGTGACAGTGTGTGTGCAGCTGTGACCGTGTAGGGCTGTGACAGTGTGTGTGCAGCTGTGACAGTGTAGGGCTGTGACAGTGTGTGCGCAGCTGTGACAGTGTAGGGCTGTGACTGAGTGGGTGCGCAGCTGTGACGGTGTAGGGCTGTGACTGAGTGGGTGCGCAGCTGTGACGGTGTAGGGCTGTGACTGAGTGGGTGCGCAGCTGTGACGGTGTAGGGCTGTGACTGAGTGGGTGCGCAGCTGTGACGGTGTAGGGCTGTGACTGAGTGGGTGCGCAGCTGTGACGGTGTAGGGCTGTGACTGAGTGGGTGCGCAGCTGTGACGGTGTAGGGCTGTGACTGAGTGGGTGCGCAGCTGTGACGGTGTAGGGCTGTGACTGAGTGGGTGCGCAGCTGTGACGGTGTAGGGCTGTGACTGAGTGGGTGCGCAGCTGTGACGGTGTAGGGCTGTGACTGAGTGGGTGCGCAGCTGTGACGGTGTAGGGCTGTGACTGAGTGGGTGCGCAGCTGTGACGGTGTAGGGCTGTGACTGAGTGGGTGCGCAGCTGTGACGGTGTAGGGCTGTGACTGAGTGGGTGCGCAGCTGTGACGGTGTAGGGCTGTGACTGAGTGGGTGCGCAGCTGTGACGGTGTAGGGCTGTGACTGAGTGGGTGCGCAGCTGTGACGGTGTAGGGCTGTGACTGAGTGGGTGCGCAGCTGTGACGGTGTAGGGCTGTGACTGAGTGGGTGCGCAGCTGTGACGGTGTAGGGCTGTGACTGAGTGGGTGCGCAGCTGTGACGGTGTAGGGCTGTGACTGAGTGGGTGCGCAGCTGTGACGGTGTAGGGCTGTGACTGAGTGGGTGCGCAGCTGTGACGGTGTAGGGCTGTGACTGAGTGGGTGCGCAGCTGTGACGGTGTAGGGCTGTGACTGAGTGGGTGCGCAGCTGTGACGGTGTAGGGCTGTGACTGAGTGGGTGCGCAGCTGTGACGGTGTAGGGCTGTGACTGAGTGGGTGCGCAGCTGTGACGGTGTAGGGCTGTGACTGAGTGGGTGCGCAGCTGTGACGGTGTAGGGCTGTGACTGAGTGGGTGCGCAGCTGTGACGGTGTAGGGCTGTGACTGAGTGGGTGTGCAGCTGTGACAGTGCAAGGCTGTGGCTGTGAATGATTGTGAAGCTGTGATGCACACCGTCGCAGTGTGGGGCTGTGCCTGTGAAAGTGTGCAAGGCTGTGATGGTGTAGGCTTGTGGATGTGAGTAGCTCCGATTAATATTATGGTGTAGGATATGACTGTGAGGGGCCGTACGATAGTGAACGTGTGCACAGCTGTGGTAACGGTACAAGACTCTGGCTATGATGGCAAAGGGCTGTGAATGGTTGTACCACTGTTACAGTGTAATGTGTGACTATGAGGAATTGTATTGGTGGTGAGTGTACGGCTGTGGCCATGAGTGATTCTGATGTTGTGTAGGGTGTGTCTGAGCAGTTGTGTGGCTGCGATTGTAAGGGGTTGTGATGGTGGTGACAGTATAGGGCTGTGATGTGTGATTGCGACTGCTTCTGCTGCCATGACTAGGATGGGTGTGATTTTCAGAGGTCATGTGGCTCTGAGTGGTTGTGATGGTGTAGGGCTGTGACCCCCAGTAATTGTGATGGTATAAGGCTGCATCTGTGATGTGTGTGGCTGTGATTGGTTCTGTGGCTGTATGGCTCCAACTGTGAGAGGCTGTATCACTATGATTATAGTCCTGTAACTGTGGGACAGTAGGCTGTTCCAGAACTGCAGTTGTGTAGCACTGCATGACTCGTATTACTGTGTGGGTGAGGCCGACTGTGAAGCCTTCCTTCTTTTCTCAAGCATCAGTGGCTTGTATGCGTGAGAGGCTGTGATTGTGAGTGTGTACAACTGCCTACTTTTCTGACTGCCAATCAATGTGGCGCTACCTGGCTATGACCCTGGGACTCCTATTCTATACCTGTACTAAGACTGCATGAACTGTGACAATGTAAATACAAGTAGCTATTGCTGTACATGTGACTATGCGTGAGAGCAAAAGACTACAACTTGGTAAATGACTGTCATTGTGAACCTGTACAGCTGTGAACAATTGTAGTTGTACATGGGATTCAGACATTTTACAGGTGTGAAGGTGTAGCTGTGAATGACTGTTAGGAAAATGTACAGCTGCAATCATTTAATGGAGAACGGTGGTTGCTGGGTGTGGGGGTTTGAGTGACTATAGTTGTAACAGTAACTGCAAACAACTGTCATCTGCACGTGTGGTAAAGAGTGTAGAGCTATGCTGTTGTAGTTGTGGGTGTCTAACAGTCTGCACAGTTGTGATGCTATGACTGTATTTTAGATGTTAGTAACAGACTGTAAAGCTGTGCTAGTGTAAAACCCAAATGATTGTCTTCTGTAGAACTGTATTGGTGTAACTATGGGTGTGTGTGTGTGTGTGTGTGTGTGTGTGTGTGATATTAAGAAACTGTAGGGTTATGTAACTGTAAGTGGCTTCAGTTTAGGTGCTATTAAAAAACTGTTGACCTGAAAGGTGAATGATGGTACATAGGTGCACGATTGAGAGACTGTGAAGTTGGAAAGTATAATCGTAAACAGTGTAGTCTCTGTGTATAGTTAAGAAATTATATAGCTATGATAGCATAAGCATGGATGAGCGTAGCTGTGTGTATGTGTGTGATTAAGAAACGATAAGGCTGTCTAACTGAGTGGCTGTATTTTTGTGTGTGATTAAAGGATTGTGACTGCGACAGTAGCTGGATGGGAGGTGCACTTTGAGGAGATGGTTTAAGTGTAAACAACTGTAGCATGTATTTGTGTGTTGCAACAATCCCCCCAGACACACCCAATGCACACCACAACCTCCGCCTCAAGTTCAACCACCAACTGAGGTGTCTGTCTATGTGTAGCGACGACAACACAGTTTATTACGATTCTTCTTATATACAAAATTGGCTAGGAGCGCTACACCTACACCTCCTCCTCCCCCGGACGGAATGTCAGACAAAATCCAATCTACAATCGCACTGACTGACAGGGTCTCTTGAGATCGAAGAGGCGGAGCCCCCCTGCTGGAATTCCAGGCACAGAAGACAGGACTCCTCTGATGTGCCGCACGCACGCACGCCGCCCGATTCATTTTCACCCACTCCCCTCCCATAAAATACTGGGGATCCGGAGCTAGTTGCCTAGGGGGGTGGGCAGTAGGGCAAGGTAGTTAATGAGATAAAGTGCTATAGAAACGCAACGTCAATTATAGAGTAATAGATTCCCAGGCTGGAATCCAGTGGGGTGCTGCCATGTGGAACCCAGGAGTCCAGACGTGTAACATACCTCTGCTTGTAACCCCTAGTCTCCAATCCCTTCCCAGAGCTACAGATGGAACCCAGGAGTCCTGGCTCCCAGCCCCCCTATTGTAACCCACTAGCCCCCCCCCCCTCCCCCCAGAACCCAGGAGTCCTGGCTCCCAGCCCCCCTGCTCTAACCCACTAGCCCCCACTCCCCTCCCAGAGAACCCAGGAGTCCTGGCTCCCAGCCCCCCTGCTCTAACCCACTAGCCCCCCCTCCCCTCCCAGAGAACCCAGGAGTCCTGGCTCCCAGCCCCCCTGCTCTAACCCACTAGCCCCCCCTCCCCTCCCAGAGAACCCAGGAGTCCTGGCTCCCAGCCCCCCTGCTCTAACCCACTAGCCCCCCCTCCCCTCCCAGAGAACCCAGGAGTCCTGGCTCCCAGCCCCCCTGCTCTAACCCACTAGCCCCCACTCCCCTCCCAGAGAACCAGGAGTCCTGGGCTCCCAGCCCCCCCTGCTGTAACCCACTAGCCCCCCCTCCCCTCCCCGAGAACCCAGGAGTCCTGGCCCCCCCCCCCCCTGCTCTAACCCACCAGCCCCCCCTCCCCTCCCAGAGAACCCAGGAGTCCTGGCTCCCAGCCCCCCTGCTCTAACCCACTAGCCCCCTCTCCCCTCCCAGAGAACCCAGGAGTCCTGGCTCCCAACCTCCCTGCTCTATCCCACTCAACAATTCTGTCTGTATTATCCACCTCACTCTGAGGTCCAAATATATAATCTTAGGAGGGATTAGGTTAGAAGTTATTGATCCTAGAGTCTTGCCTCCAGCTTTTGGGGGTGTGGTGGAGGGCTAGTGGGTTAGAGCAGGGGGGGCTGGGAGTCAGGACTCCTGGGTTCTCTGGGAGGGGAGTGGGGGCTAGTGGGTTAGAGCAGGGGGGCTGGGAGCCAGGACTCCTGGGTTCTCTGGGAGGGGAGTGGGGGCTAGTGGGTTAGAGCAGGGGGGCAGGGAGCCAGGACTCCTGGGTTCTCTGGGAGGGGAGGGGGGGCTAGTGGGTTAGAGCGGGGCGGGCTGGGAGCCAGGACTCCTGGGTTCTTCCCTAGCTCTGGAAGTCCAGTGTGGTTTAGAGTCAGAGCAGTGATTTGAAGACCTTGTGTGGCCCTTTTGCAGCTCCCGAGGGTCCCTGACTCTTGCGGTTATGGGGGCCCTAGCAGGCGTCCCCAGTCTCAGAGCAGGAGGCAGGTGCCGGATTTGCTGGCGATGGCGTTGGGATCGACGTTCCGGTCCAGGTCTCGAGGAACAGAGCCCTTGGCCCCCCAGACATTGAGCTCTCCGAAGACGCCCGTCTCGATCATCTCTTCCTGCCAGGGGATGGGGATGTTCCCGGAGGCGAAGTCATCATAGAACTCTTTGTCCTGGTCATCCAGCAGGACGCCCTTCACCGTCGAGAAGGCGCCCACGTCCTCGATATCTTTAGCGTAGACGGTCTTCGGGTCCGGCACGAAGGGTGGGTCCACCAGGCCTGGGCAGGGGGGAGAGGGACAGCTGGGTCCACCGGCTTCTGCCTGACACTGGTGTGAACCACCGTGGCTGGGATAGGCAGACACCAGCACACAACACAACGGCAATCTCCATCATACAACTGCAGGTACCCACTGCCAATCTCCATCATACAACCGCAGGTACCCACTGCCACACAACACAACAGCAATCTCCATCATACAACCGCAGGTACCCACTGCCACACAACACAACGGCAATCTCCATCATACAACTGCACGTACCCACTGCCACACAACACAACACCAATCTCCATCATACAACTGCAGGGAGCCACAACCACAGGCACACACAGAATGACAATCTTCCCATCACACACAGCAATGCCAACCCTCAGTACACACAACCACTGGTACACACTACAGTGGCAACAGTTGGAACACACAACATAAGGGAAACTACAAGCACACAACACAGTGGCTGGCACAGGTGGACACTGGGACACAACACGACAACAATCTCTACAGTGTCAGCTGCTGCTCCGTGCAACCACTGCTGCACACCACAGCCACACGCTGGAATCCAGAAGCACACACAGCCAGCGGCACACACCACAGCAGCAACTGCTGGCACAAACAGTGTCGTATTAGTTCCCAACAGAAAGCACAAATTTAATCGCTTACACGTGCAGCTGCCTGCGCACACGAAAGCCACAACAGCCAGCCCACGCAGTGTGCCCGAAACCATAAACGTACAACTGACAGCACAACATCAGCTGCTCATACGCACAACCACAGACAGACAACACAATGGCAAACCCCTAACGCTCAGTACGATTGCTAATCTGCACAACCACAGACATTCAGCCCAAGATCAATCCCACCAAACAGCGCAACCACTGTATGCACAACTGCTGCCCTGCAACACAATACCAGCCTCCAGCACAACCACCACCACTGGCATGCAACTGTGGCAAAGATCAGGAAACCAACCTACATAACACTCATGAAACATACGCACATATGATACCAGCACTGCGTGTTAATATTTGGGAGCCATGTTTGGTGTCGTACCACTCAGAATTAAGAGGAGAATATAAACATGATAAAATATCAAACGGAAATTTTGTATGTAAGAGACATGAAATGAGAATACATTGTGAGTTATGGAACTGGAGGGAAATTCAAAGGAAGACAGTCATGCTGTCTGAGAGGGACAGGTTGAATCCACAAAACCAATTAACGCAACTCATTCAATAGGGGGTGACCCAGGACACCACAGCTAGGGAAACTCTGGAAGAACTGAGAAAGGTATTTAAGGGTCATCAACAGACAAAGGAGAGAGATTCAATCCTCCTGGAACTGACCAACGCTGCAACTGCCAGTAAGAACCTGTGCCCAGCTTTCAATATCAGGGGCTGCAAAGAAAAACCTGTAAGACTGAACTGAACTTTAAGCAGACAACTGCCTAGGGGAAGGTTAGCTTTGAACTAACCAAGTAAGTTAGAATTGCATTATCTATATTGGTTTATTGCACTTTCGACATAATCTTGCACTGTATCTTAATCTTGATTCACAAATTAGATTTCTTTTAATTAAGGCTGATGTGCTTGTGTGAATCCTGACATTGGGGTGACACAGTGGAGGGAATTTCTGAGTCAGAGATTCCAATGAACCTTGTCATTCATTTCGGTGCTTTGGGAAGCTCTGAGGTAGAGGTGACAGAGAACGTTAACCCCTATCGGGCTGGAACAGTTTCGGAGGGAGCTGGTCCGATGGGCGCTGTAAGCGGGGGAAACTGAGTCACAGCTAGTCTCGAGTGGGGCAGAGAGATCCCAGTCCCATGCCAGCAACACAGTATCAGCCTCCAGCACAACAACAATCCCTGGTATGCACAACTGCTGGCACGCAACACAATCTCAGCCCCCCACCACACAGCACAACAACTGCCGGCACATCCCATCCCTAGAATGGCCAACACATGCAACGTGACACTTACACACAACCGGTGACACACCCAACAGACACAAATATCAGCATACAACCTGGCAAGGACCCGCACTGCACCCCACAACACCAGCCAAGGGCAGCTGCCTTCACACACACACACAAGAACCGGCAAATGGCGGCACATGCCCGGCCAGGTAGCTACTAATGGTGTGCAATGTGCCGGCATGAGCCAGCACCAACCCCAGCCAAAACAGCCAGCCCACACCACGAGGGGAAGGACCTACCGTGCCTGCTGTAGTGAGAATCGCCACTTACCTTAACCGCAAGAGCCACGCACACACACCCCACTGGGGGAAAGCCTCAAATCTACTAGACTTTCCTGACTCCCAGCCCCCCTGCTCTAACCCACTAGCCCCCCCTCCCCTCCCAGAGAACCCAGGAGTCCTGGCTCCCAGCCACCCCCCACGCTCTACCCACTAGCCGAGAACCCAGGAGTCCTGGCTCCCAGCCCCCCCCCCCCCACCCCCCCACCCCCCCCCCCCTCCCCGCCCACCCGAGCAGCCCGGCCCCCCGGCCCCCCCCCCCCCCCCGCTCTAACCCACTAGCCCCCACTCCCCTCCCAGAGAACCCAGGAGTCCTGG
>QEPC01011486.1:262566-289334 GCA_003113815.1 Sphenodon punctatus
CAGCCCCCCTGCTCTCACCCACTAGCCCCCACTCTTTCCCCAGGCTAGATTGGGGGTTACTGGGCTGTTATGCAAGGTCCCAGGTGGGGGTGGAAGCAAAGAGATTGGTATCTTTGGATGGATGACTAGATGGGTGAACTGACTGATGAAAGATAGAAGGACCATTGTTCTGGTCTGGGCATGGCAGAAGGGGTGGGGGCGGAGGGCCATTAATTTGACTTCTGTAGCAGGGAAAGAGGTGAGGGAGGGGGGGCACCAGCAGATAGGGGAGCGGGGTGGAGGGGGGGCAGATAACAGGCGCTGGCTTTAGGGCTACATATTGACTGGGGAATGCTTTCAAGTCTGAATATGCTGTGATTCAAAATGCAGATTTCCCTTTCTCTCCCTCAACAGCTCTGCCCCTAAGGAGGTTTCCTTCCCCCTCCCAAATGTCCTCTGGAAAACCCCCAGTGTGGCCTGAAAAGTCTTTTCTCTTGCAATGAAATCGACCCATTGACCCAGTAAAGAACTGGGATCTCCCCCCAGATACCGGCTTCCTTCCCACCAAGCGGCTGAAAGCTTTGTCTGGAAGAAGGCAGTGAAATTTATTATTATTGTTATTATTATTTATTATTATTATTTTATTAACGTGGGACCAGCAATGTGCCTGGTGCTGTATATTGTCATGAGTTTATGGGGCGGAGTGGGGGGTGGGGGGTTGAAATAGGTCTCTGCCCCAAGGGGCTTACAGCCCATTAGTATGATCTGGGGCGGCGGCTCCTATGTGGCCACCACAGAGATTCTCTGAATAATTTATTGATGACTTACAATTGGCCAGGCTCCCAGGCTAATGGCTCCTAATTCCTGCCAAGTCTCACCCCAGAGGCTAGGCATGGAGCCAGGCTTCCATGAGAGGGCCTGATCCCCTCTAACCTCACGTAGCCTGTTTTCAGAGTCTGTTTTTACACGAGCATTGATCCAAATTAAGTGGCTCTTAATGCGGATTAAGTTGATCATGTGAACACTTTAGTCCAAATTAATGACCCTGGATTCAAAATTGAATGCGGTGGCTCGTCTCCTTGTGGGGAAGGGCCACAGGGAGCACATAACACCGGTGCGCCAGTCTCTGCACCGGCTGCCTATAGTCTTCCAGACCTGATTCAAGCTGTTGGTTATTACCTTTGAAGCGCTAAAAGGTCTGGGCCCCGCTTACCTGCGTGACCGCCCCATCCCCCGTGTCCTGGATTGGCCCCTGCGGTCGGTCGGGGGGTACTTTCTTGGCGGTCCCACGGTTATAGGATACTGTATTTCATATTTTATACTCTGTATTTTACAGAAAATTGTACACTGCCCTGAGCTGCCATTGGGCAGGAGGGGGGCGGTATAAAAATGGCGAAATAAAAATCAATCAATAAAATTTAAACCAGGTTCCAGAAACCTAATTGTTGAGGTTTTATTTTAATGCGGATTAAGCTCAATCCAAATTAGTGATTGTGTGAACAGTTAAACCAGAGTGAGTCCCAGGTGCTATAGAGTGCTGCAGGTAGACATGTCTCCCTCTAACCCTCCGTATCTCTATGGTATCCCACAGGTTTCCCAGCAGTCTCTGCGCGGTGCGCCAAATTGAAATTCCACCCCTCCATTTTGCAAGCTGACTGCTGTCTCTGTTGCTGTCACTGCACTTCCAGAAATCAGAGCGGAAGAGGGTGCTGAGGTCTGGTTGCGCTGCACCATGGGATTTTGCAGTCTTCCTTGTGACTCCTAATCTGGATTAACCTGTTCACACTGAAAATCAGGATTAAATGTTATTCCTGATTAAAAGTTATCATATAAACAGCTACTCCTCCTGAATAATATCCCCAAATTAATGGATCTGAATTAAAATTTGGATTAACTGTGATTGTGTAAAAACAGACTGACATCAGTTGGGTCCCACTGGCCTTGGAGTTTATGGGTCTTTCTTTAGGGGGACCCGCTGGAATCCTCTGCAGTTCCCTCTCTTTTGGGGATTCTCTCAGGTAGGAACCAAGGCACGGAGGCTGTTGTAGCCTCTCATTCTTTCCTCCTTCCAAGCCCGGCCAGGCTCTGCCCTTGAGGGCTAAGAGGACAGCAGAGCCTTCTAGGCCCCTTGATTTCCCCTAATGAGCAGGTGGAGAAATCTGCCTCCGATAAGAGCTTGAGGGCTGGGGCCCACTCGCAGCCAGACACAGAGAGAATTCATGGCTGAAGGACAAGTCCAACCAGCTCAGCCAGAGTGGAAAAACACCTGAAGGTCTTAACTGGGACCAGTAGACCTTATAGGGGATAAAAAGAACAGGAGGAGCACGGCAGAAAAAGATCTAGGTTGCTCCCAGAGAACCCAGGAGTCCTGACTCCCAACCCCCCCTGCTCTAACCCACTAGCCCCCACTCCTCTCCCAGAGAACCCAGGAGTCCTGACTCCCAACCCCCCCTGCTCTAACCCACTAGCCCCCACTCCCCTCCCAGAGAACCCAGGAGTCCTGGCTCTCAGCCCCCCCTGCTCTAACCCCCATTCCCCTGTTATAGAATTGAATGAACATTTATTTAGTTCAATTTTTTACACACACACACACACACACACACACACACACCATTCCTAAAAACATCAAAAAGATATCCATACAGTTGTACAACTTCATTAGAAATTAAAGAAAGCCAAATCAAAGTTGTTCTAAGATATTATTTAACCCTAACACATTTCAAAAAAAATAGGTGGCTCGGGGCTTGACCAGTGTGGAGGGGTTGTGGAGAACGCGGCACCTACTTGCATTGCTGGTGGTCATGCCCCACGGTACAACAATTACGGCACACAGTTTGGACTCCTTACGGTGCCTTTCCAACCGGAGACCGCATTGCTAGGACCGTACCCAGAAATAATACTTATGAAACACCACCAAGAGACTTGCACGCCAATGATACTAGCTGGGCTGAAGAGTCTATTACGAAGCTGGAAAACAGCAACGAACTTAGTAGAAGTCGAATGTGTCAAGAGACTCTGGTACATGTACTCAGTGCAGAAAATAGGAGCGACACAGGAAAACAAATCGAAAAAATTCACCCCAAGATGGTTCTCCTGCATAGAAAGTGTACAAGGACACACAATCGAAGAAGAAACAAGCTCTTACCTGGTGGACTATAATATATGAAAAGGTCAACAAAAATGTCTGGACAGACTTTGTTAATTTGTTAGTAGATATAGCTATGTATATGTGAATGTTGAATGTTTAAAATTTGAATAAAATATATATATTTATACACATACAATTACCGAAGTAAAACCCATCAAACCCATATAAAATATATATAAATTACCCCCCAAATCCTAACCCTGCTTGTTCAATGACTGGCCAAATAAATAGGTCATGCATTACTAATGGGAGATGCTCAGGCCTTGGTAAACAACTGGGGAAAGTGAGTTCCAGAGCCACCCAGAACACCACTCAGTATGTCCTTGATGTACGGGCACGATGCCATGATAGAATTTGCAAGAGGTCCCCATGGGTCATAGCAGAGGGGAATAGTCCTTGAGATATGTAGATCCCAGGCCATTTATAGATCAAAACCAGCACCTTGCTTGAGTTGTGCCCGGAACGCTATTGGCAGCCAGCGCAGACTCTGAAGCACCGGTGTAACGTGTTTCTAGTGACCCACATTCTGCAGAAGAGGCAGGCCACTGCGTTCTGCAATCTGCAACCGTGTTCAAGGGCAGTCCTGCAAAGAGCACACTGCAGTCAGCTAGTCTCAAGGTGATGAAGGCATGGACGATGGTGGCCAGGTCCACATCTGAAAGAACATGAGAAGTGCTGTACCGGGTCAGACCAATGGTCCGTCCAGCCCAGCATCCTGTCTCTGACAGTGGCCAGTCTCAGTTACTTCAGTGATGTACCCAACAGCTCATAACTAAGTGATCTGTTCCCCGATATAAAGAGCTGCCTGAGTCAGACCATGGTCCATCTTAGCCCAGTATTGTCACAACCTGACACAACAGCAGGGTTTCAAATCCGACTCTCTGGCAGAGGCCTCAACCCAGGCGCGCTACCAGAGACCCTCCAGGATCCCCGGCAGAGGCCTCACCCAGACCTGCTACCTGAGACCCTCCAGGATCCCCGGCAGAGGCCTCATCCAGACCTGCTACCTGAGACCCTCCAGGATCCCCGGCAGAGGCCCCACCCAGGCGCGCTACCTGAGACCCTCCAGGATCCCCGGCAGAGGCCTCACCCAGGCGCGCTACCGGAGACCCTCCAGGATCCCCGGCAGAGGCCTCACCCAGGCGCGCTACCTGAGACCCTCCAGGACCCCCGGCAGAGGCCTCACCCAGGCGTGCTACCAGAGACCCTCCAGGATCCCCAGCAGAGACCTCACCCAGACCTGCTACCTGAGACCCTCCAGGACCCCCGGCAGAGACCTCACCCAGGCGCGCTGCTACCTGAGACCCTCCAGGACCCCCGGCAGAGACCTCACCCAGGCGTGCTACCTGAGACCCTCCAGGACCCCCGGCAGAGGCCCCACCCAGGCGTGCCACCAGGGATCCTGAATCGGAGGTGCCAGGGATTAAATTTGGGTCCTTATACCACCTGAGCCACGGCCCACCCTCATCCCCAGCCCTCCACAATCTGAGGTTACATCCCTCAACCAACTTGGCCAATAGCCATTGATGAATAACAGGTCCATAGCCTTCTCGCTGGGTGGAGTTGGTGACAAGCCCTTTTGGCCACCACACAAATCAGCTCCAGGAGCACCCTGAGGCCACCAACCTGAGCCACCAGGGAAGGCTGTACCCCAGTATCGATGGGAGTCCCAGCCCCCAAGTCACAGGGCGGACCGCCATGAATCATGGCGTGATGCATTTGCTAAGGAGGCTCTTGGACGTGGAGGCTGCATCAACAGAAACATTGTTTGCAAGACACGGGGAGGCCATTGTGCCTCTCTGCACAGCAGAGTTAGACTCCAGCTGGACAAGTGCGGTCAGTTTTGGGTGCTCCATTTCCCAAAGGATGTTGAAAAGTTGGAGAGGGGCAGAGGACAATAAAGGGATTGCAATACAAACCCTATGAGGAGAGGTTGACGGATTTCTCCAGTCCAAGCTTGGAGAAAAGTCGACAAATAGATCAGTCTATTATTATTATTATTATAAGCATTTATATAGCGCCAGCAATGTCCCTGGCGCTTTACAAAGAATAAGATAGACACGGTCCCTGCCCGAGAGCTTACAATCTAAAGACAGGGGGAGGGGAGAGAGGGAAGGGGGAACAGAGGGAGAGACAAGGGGTGCGACATTCACGAGGATGCGGGAACTCAGGTACAAGGTCTTGGCTTGGTTACAATACATTGGGAGTTTGCAGATAACAGGTCGGGCAGAAAACAGGACAGATGCTGAAAGTATTGTATAGTACTACAGGGGTCCAAGAAGAGTCAGGCAGTCACAGTCATTAGAGGCTAAAGGACATGGTGGCTTGTCGCTTGAACCAACGAATGGAAACCAAAATGGCGGTGAGGAGAAAAGAACAAAGCAAGCAGAACTGCTGTTGTCCACAATTCACCCTTCGTGGCCCTTTCCAGTCATAGGAAAAGACTCGGGGACCTGTCCATCCTGATCCTGGGGTCAGCTGGCCATCACTTAAGCAGATTTGAAAAGACAAATTGTGGAATCCTAGAGTTCGAGAGCCCCTCAAGGGCCATCTAGTCCAATGCCAAGCAACAAAAAAAGGCGACAGTATTTAATCATACAGCGTGTAAGAACCAACCTCACGCCAAACTGGTACAAAACGCTAATGCAAAATGCAAACAGCATGAATGGAACAATCACAATGTGCCTCAAGGCGTGTATCAATGTATACAAATACCATGAATTGCCTTGGGGGGAAAAAACCAAATGCGTTTCCGGGACACAGGCCCCCGCTTCTTCAGTGGCAATGATTTGCTGTTGCAAGCATACGCATGCAGGCAAAATCTGGAAATGAATGTACTCAGAAAAGGAAGGCTACCATCCAGTCCTCCCCCTCGCGAAAGAGCAATACAGTCATATGCTCTTGCACAAAATTGCAAGGGGTTGTGCTAACTCCCCACATGGCTTCTCACAACAGCACAATAGCATATCCTCAGGATTAATCCTGTGTGGCTGCAGGAGGACAACAGCTATAACATCCCGATAGATATCTGCGCAGTCTCTGTCTGAAAACCTCCAGCGATGGAGAAAGAGAACCTAAGCAGCCACATGGCTCTTATGCTTAGGAAGTGTGTCCTGATCTCTAACTGAAATCTCCCATCCTGTCATTTTGTCTGTAGCCGCGCAGAACAGTTCCATGCCATCCCCTTGAGGGAAGCCCTTTAGATATTAGAAGCCTGCTATCATGTCTACCCTTAGACTTCTCTTTGCTAGGCTAAACACACTGAGTGCCTTCAACCTTTCCTCACAAGACTTGCTTTCCATAGGAAAGGATAGGACCGTGGCTGCCCAAACCATGCCCACTAGATTGAACATCAGGGGGAAATTCCTCACTGTCAGGGCAGTTGAAGCTGTGGATTCTCCATCGTTAGAGATTTTGAAGAAGAGGACGGGGGAGCATATGTCTGGTGTGATCTAGGGATGGCAGATCCTGCACCATGCAGGGGTCTGGATGCGATGACCCTCACAGTCCCTTCCAACTCCAGGATTCAATGACCTGACTCTGAAGTCAGTTAACAGCATCATATCCCATGGAAAGTATACTGGGGTGTAAGAGAAGAGAGCTAAACCTATTGGCTACAGTTCAGTTATTTCTGGTTTAGACTGGGGTGTAAGTAAGAGGAGAGTCAGACCCATTGGCTACAATGGAGTTACTCCTGGTTTACACTAGATTGTAAGTAAGAGAAGAGCCATGTCCATTGACTACAGTGGAGTAAGTTACTCTCGGTTTACACTTGGGTGTGAAATTGAGAAGATAGCCAGGTTCATTAGCTCCAGTGGGATAACACATTATTTACACTGGGGTGTAAGTGAGAAGAGAGTTAAATCCATTGGCTCCAATGGAATTACACATGATTTACACCGGGGTGAAAGCGAGAGGAGAGCTAGGCAAGTTGTCTCCGAGGGAGTTACTCCTCATTTACATTGGAGTGTAAGTGAGAAGAGAGTGAGGCCATCGCCTACAAATCAGTTATTCTTGGTTTAGACTGGGGTGTAAGAAAGAGGAGAGTCAGACCCATAATTGGCTACAAATGGAGCTACTCTTGGTTTACACTGGGTTGTAAGTAAGAGAAGAACCGGGTCCATTGACTAAAATGGAGTTACTCTTGGTTTACACTGGGTTGTAAGTGAGAGACGATCCGGGTCCATTGACTAAAATGGAGTTACTCTTGGTTTACACTGGGTTGTAAGTGAGAAGAGAGCTAGCGTCATTGGCTCCAATGGAGTTACTCCTGATTTACACTGGATGTAAATGACAGAAGAAGCACTGCCTCACTCCTGGGAAGACCCTCTGTCCATTTGTCATGGGGCGGCCCAGGCTGGACAGTGTGTGAAATAGGAAGCTGGGGTAATGGTGACTACTTCTGTGCGATATGAGGTAGGATGTTATTAATTGCATAAGTCAATTCTGGATCCTAAGACTCCTTGACTTGTAAAACCCGGTACCAACTGTAACTCTGGACAATGGACTGCGAAATACCTGGGCAGTGGAGTCCCGCCTGCTTGGCGGATGGGCGCTGCAGTCCCGCTCTCGATCGGGGGTTGCCCCAGCAATGCCATAGAGGTGCGGGCGATCTGCCCCCAACTCTATGGTGTGAAGGCGAGGAAGTGCCATGTGGGCGGGTCCATTTAAAACAGACGCAGGCAGGAGTACGAGGAGGCAGAGACGGGGGGGGGGGGCGCCCCTGCATCGGTGTGAAAACACCCATTGTCGTTCAGAGACAGACTCTTATCGACCCAACGTTCGGGCCCTTCCTTGGCTGTACGAGGAATCAGAGCTGCAGACGGAGCGAATGGCGGACAGTCGATAGATCAGGCTGGGGAACCTTTCCCCTCCCGTGGCCCACTTTCAAAATTAATCCCAGCCTCAGGGGCCAGATAGTTGAGAATGCTCAAGATGGGGGAAGGAAGAGGATCTGTCCCCTCTCCTTGTGTTCGTGCCCTCAGCAATGCTCCCTTCCTCCGAGCTCGCCCCTTCATTGCTTGAGGGTACGAACTGGATCCAGGGGCCAGACCTCCATCTCCAGCAATTCCATTGGAAGACTAGCTCATCTCTCACTTACACCTCAGTGTAAATCAGGAGTAACTCCATTGGAGCCGATGGGACCAGCTTCCTTCTTAATATTTACACCTTAGGGCTAGTGCCTCTCCTGTTATTTACACCCCACTGTAAATCAGGAATAACTTCACTAGAGCCAATGTAACCAGTTCTCTTCCCACTTACACCCCAGTGTAAATCAGGTGTAACTCCATCAGAACCAATAGGTCTAATTCTCTTCACACTTGCACCTTACTTACTCCACTGAAGCCAATGGGCCTGATGCGCCTCTCGTTTACACCCCAGTATAAACCAAGAGTAACTCCATTGTAGTCAATGGTCCTGACTTTTCTCTTGCTTCTCAGTGTAAAACAGGAGTAATTTCATTGTAGCCAATGAGCCTGCCTTGCTCGTTCAGTGCTTGAGGGGAAAGGGTGGGGACCATGTCTATAGGCCAGATCTAGGAATTAGAAGGAAGCCAAGTAGAAATAACAACAGCCACGGATCACAGGTTTCCCACTCCTGATTATAGATGAAAGCAATCACTTAGGAGGGGGTTGGGTTGTAAGGGGAAAAAGTTTGGCATGAGAAGAATTTTGGCCGAATGATAAATGAATATAAAGGCAGGCTAGAAACTGTGCAACATGGTAAATCGTGGAGGGAGCTTTAGGGAAGGAGATGAGAGGAGCGCGTGGGTGTTAAACAAACAAGACTTGTAGGCCCCCGTGGAGTCCGGGTTCAGTCCGTGCAGCGTGTAGAGCCTAATAAACGGGCAGCCCCCCCCATGTGTGTTTCTCGTGCATTCGGGCAGCCCCCACTCCCAGGTTTAGCGGGACCAGTCTAATACACGGGCATGCGTTCTTCCCCACCGTGCTCCGCCCAGCTGTTCCCAGTATCCCGCCTCTTGTCCAGGACTCAGCACCGCGGCGACCCATGGGAAGCAGAAGCCGCCCCAGCTGTTTCTTTCTTCCAGGCGGTTAGGACTCCGGGAAGGCGGTCCCGCCCACCCACGGAGGGGCATACCTGGGTTTCTACCTTGGCGGCTGGAAATAACCTTTCCCTGTGCCCAGAAGGTGGAGTTGGCTGAGCAAGCGGCAGCCTTGCGAGTGCCTGCAGCGAACACTGACAGGGAAAGGAAACATTGAAATCGAAAGCCATCCATCTTTGCATGTTGACAATCCTGTTTTCCGCATCCGTGGCTCACTGTTCTGTACAGACGGGCAGCAAATCGTATTGACGTCTCGCCCATCGTGTGGCTGGAAATATCTCTCGGTTCGCACAAAACGCCCCCGAGTCAAACCTGCAACTCTTGCACCCCCGTCTCTAGCATCCTCTGCATTCCTGTACAGCGGGGCCGTGAACCTCCCCGCTCCCCAGGTGCTTCTCCCAGCGTCTCAAACCTCGTTGAGGGCAACAAGCTCTCCGCCGGTCAGTTCGCATCCCCTGCACCCTGCGTCACGTGTGTCTAGGGCGGCTGCCGACGCAAGATTTCGAAAATCCACCCAGATGGGGTTGAGTGGATTCCCAAAGTGGTCACGTCCTGGGAAATCTGGACGCTATGGTAACCTAGCACGCCCCCACCCCCCAGTGCTGGGACCACTGGCTCACCTCTGCGTCCACACGCTGCCGGTGGTGGTGGATAAAAGTGGCATCAGCAGCTGCGTGTGGAAAATACAGGACAAAACCGCCTAAATAAAGGACAACAAAACAGGACCGTCCTGTCTAAAACCAGACCAGTGGCCACCCTACCTGTGTCCCGCCACAAGAGAGTCACCTCCAGCATCTGATGGAGGTGGCCCCGCGGGTATCCTCTCGCTGTCGTCAGGGCAGTGACAGCGTCAGGGAAGAACCAGCCTCCGTTACGTCTGGCTGGGCACAAACGTCTCGAAAAGTCAAGGCCTCGTTTGCATCCCACTCGCTCTGTCAGGGGCCGGGTCTCGAAACTCCAGCCGTGGATGGTGCTGGCTCTTGCCCCTGCACCAGCCCCTGGCTGTTGCCTTGGCAAAGGGTTTCTGGGGTTGCCAGCTAGGCACATTTTTAAAGAACAGATATGAAACGTCCATTTTGCGGGGCCTGCATTGGGGTTAGCAGACCTTCCCTTTCAAAGAGGACACTTATGAAAAGTCCATGATCCTGAGGTAAAGCCTTGGTCTCCTGTTCCTTGAGCTTCCTTGGTTCAACTAAGTTCTGCTCTTTCCCCTTGCCCAGAACCCCTGATGAGAGCCCCAGGAGCCATAGCTTCCTGACACGCTCATCTCGTCCCGGGCTCCTACTCTTCCCTTCTGCTGGAAATGCCGCTTTTAGGGTTGGGCGGTGTCTGCAGTCCATCATGGACTGCACTGTGTGCATGTGTCACCCCTATAAGTGTCTAAGCTGCCTCGGAGGATGAGTACCAGTCTGAACATGCATCCGACAGGCTGGCTGGTAACTGCGGGACGGCTTGGCAGAGCCAGCCTAGTAAAAGCAGGAGGAACCCTGTAGCAGTGTTATGAAGAGGGGGAGGCTTCCGGCCCTTTAAGACTGTGAGAACCCAGGCCTCACCCCTCCCATTCTGCTGTATAAAGGAAGGCGGCCTACAGGCAGGAGGGCAGTCTGTCCCTGGGGGCTGAAGAGGAGCTGGAGGCTTTGCGAGCGAGAGACGGGCGCCTGCCGTGAAGGTACTTAAAGACCCAGAAGCCTGAAGAGCTCAGAGGGTTGTAATCCCCTCAGGACTGTGACAAGAGTTGCCCAACTGGCTAATGCATTAAAAGAGCGTCTGGAGAGCTGGCTGAACTGGGGTAGTCAGAACCCTGGGGCCGGAGGGGTTGTATTTCCGGCGGTAGGTAGGACCCTCAGGGACTGAGGACTGGGTTTGCATGTGAAATAAAGTTACTTTTATGCTAATTCCCTATTGAGACTGCATAATTTGGGCCCCGATCCTGACAGCACTTATACTTGCCACCGGCCAAGTGACACACAGACAAAAGTCAAAGCCATTGGACTTTCCTGGACAAACAACCTTCCGGAATAGCTTTCTATGGTGTTATGAGCACTCATGCTCGTTGCAAGCAAAAAATGTTACTTTCAAAAGACAGGAAAATATATGAGTAGCTTTTAACCAAAGGGCAGCCCTGCTCCTGCATACATTCCTTCCAAGCACCGTGACCTCCACTGCCTTGCAGATTCTTCCTCCTTGCACCTGTCCATTTCTTAACATTCAGAGTTTTCACCACCCCCAGTTAAAAATCCCATGCTTCCATGGTGCGAACATTGTTAATGTTTTTAGATGAGTTGGCCTGTGCAGTGTTGTGCTTGTGACAGAAATGTCTCTGAAGTTTAATAGCCACTTGGATTGGCAGTGCCACTGCAGCAACACACACCCAGCATAAGCTTCCCCAAAACGTTTTCAGCCAATAGCAGCCAATATCAGCTGCCGCCACAGGTGCACAGCCAGTCATGTGAGGACACATGACCAATAGTGGCCAATAGTTGCTCACGTGCGGCGCACAGTCAATCTGAGCTAGGCAGCCACCCAACTCTTTAAACTGTTCAGAACATTTGACTCGTGGCCTACAGAGTTCATGGATGCCGGTATCGCAGCTGTGGAGATGCATGCTGAGAACTTCATAGTGCTTGTTATCATGCTTCAGGCCTTCATTACCGCTGCTGCGCACAGCCTGCAAGTCAACCAGCAGATCTAAGTTGCCTGCTGTTGTCGGTGGGATGTGATTTCAAGGTAAAGACAGAGTCTCACTTGAGTTGTGGCCGGGAGAGTGGAGCACACCACACCATGGAGGCAGCGCCTTGCGCTTGCCTACCTCCAGCAACAACGGACCGCGCTGAGGAGGATCGAAGATGTGCAAAGGCAGCTGGTGCGTGCAGAGAGCTACCTGTTGGGAGACATGGCTTTGTCCACCGAGAGGCTGGTCTGGGTGAAGGAGAAAAGCACAGATGGTGGGCGAATGTGCTGTCCTCGCGGGGAGACGCCGAGTGACTCACAAACATCAGGATGCCCTGTCACCTCATCCTGCAGATAGCTGAGATCCTCAGGCCACAACTGGAGAAACAGAGCACGGTGATGCAGTCACCCATCCCCATGGAGAAGCATGCGGCCATCGCCATCTGGAAACTCACCACTCCAGACTCCTGCTGCTCTGTTGCCCGGCAATTTGATGTTGGAACCCCCATGGTGGTTACCATATTCATGAAGGTTTGCACGGCGATTGTGGAAGTGCTGCTGGACGGGGTGATGCAGTTGGCTGACCCCGCGGAGGTGATGAAGGGTTTTTGGTGGGATAGGTTCCTGAAATGTACAGGGGTGACCGATGGAAGCCATATCGTCATCATCTGCCCACCCCATAGCAAGAACCGGATGTTTACTTGAATCACAAGGGGTTCTTCTCTGTGGTTCTCCAGGCCATAGTGGACCACCATGCCTGGTTTGTGGATGTGCTGACCAGATAGTCTGGGAAGAATCACAAAGCCCACTTCTTCCGTCAATCCCCCTTCTTTGGCTGCATGTACGCCGGAGACTTTGGACCTTCCACTGAAACATGCATTAAGGGGTTACTCAGGAAGCATGTTGTTCTTGCAGACCCTGCCTACCCATTGAAACTATGGATTATGAAGGCCTACAGCATTGACCACACACCGGAGCAATGTTACTTTTATTTATTTATTTATTTATTTAAGCAACAGCTAGCACCACCCACTTTGTTGCGGAGAGGGCTTTTGGCCTCTTAAAGCAGCGCTGGAGAGCAATAGCTATTAGGGTTGATTTCCAGCTGGATACTGCTTCCCTGCTAACAGGCTGTGTTCTCCACAACATCTTTGAGACTGGCGGGACAACGTTGGAGTACCCACCCACCCCCGCCAATTAGCTCTGGAGAGTCACAGACTATGAAAAATTAAAGAATTGTAATTAACAAATAAATAACCAAAGAAAAATGATCAAACTTTATTAAATTAAAGTTTATTTGCAAGAGTTCTTTACTTCTTCTTGAACCTGCTCCTTTTGGGGGCAGCTGGATGTGCTCGCATGAGTGGTGGGACTGGCAGGGGGACATTTTCCCCACCTTCCTCCCACAGATCCGCCCGGGGAGAAGTGTTTGCAGGAGGCGTGCGGGAATGACTGGCAGGGAGGGAGGCATGCCTGGCCTGGGAATTGTTGGCTGACATAAGCGCAGCTTGGAGAGGGCTTTGGTGCTTTCCTTGGAGGGTGGATGGCTGGGAAACCAGGGCAGGCAGGTTCCATGCAGGAGAGTGGAGGCTGTGAACACTAACGTTCACAGTTGCGACAGCAACATGCTCAAGCAGGGAGCTCTGGAGACGGATGCACTGGGACAGGCTGCTTTGAGTCTGTGCCCACATCTCAACCATCCATGCTGCTTGCTCGCCCACTCAGTCATGCTGTCCGACCTCTCAAATTGCTGCCAGAGGTGGGCCCCCCCAGTGCCTGTCCTCCCAACGGCAGCCCAGATGGACCTCAGCTGTAAAGGCCTTGCATTCTGCTGCACAAGCTGCCTGTGCTCCCGGGGTGTGCACCGAATGGCATCCAGGACCTCGTCAGCCCACGTGTGCTCCCCAAGCACCTCTCTGTGCTGCGGGTTGCAGACCTGCAGGTCCTGGTTCTGCTGGATGCTTGTTACTGGGGGCTCCATTCATGCTCATTGCTCGGGCAGACCTCGAGCAAGGCAACAGGGAAAGCCATTAGTTCAGACTGCCCCACCCACTTTCCTATCCTTGTGTTTCATTCCCCCCCCCCCACCCTTCCTGTCCAATTTACAGCCCTATGCCTGCCCAAAGGGAAGCGGGAATGAGTACCTGGCCTAGGTGGCTGCTGGAGTAGTTACTGCCGCGGGATTCCAGCACCACACAGTAGTCTTCCCGCGATCACTACAGAGGAGTGAAGAACATAAAGAAATCAACCGCCACCGTTAGTGCCAACCCCTCCACGCTCCCAGCCACTATTTTGGCTCCCCCCAGCTGCCTTGGTGCCTCCCGCTACCAACCCCCCATCCTGCCATGGTGCCTCCGTCTTCCCCCACCAGCTCGCCATGGTGCCTTCCCACCCACTTCCCGCACCCACTCTTCCCATCCTGTGATGCTGTGTCCTGGGGGATTTTCCTGCTGCTACTTCTCCGCTCTCCTGGCCACCTCTCAACACAGAGACAATAGAGAACATAAAAGGAAGCCTTTACCATGCAGCCATGTAAACACACACACACCTCCACCCACCGGGCCCCTCCATGTGGAACTTGCTCCCTTCGGATAGTCATCTCAGTTCCTCCCTCCTTACCTTCAAAAAGCACATGGAAGTCTTTTATTACTGTTTTAAATTGGACTACTTCCGTTTACACTGTTCGTCTGGACAGTACTGAATGAAGTAGAGTAGTTACTTAATTCAAAGTAGTGAATTTGGTTTACACTGTTCATATAGACATAGCAAAGTGGAGCAGTTACTTTGGTTTAATTAATTCAAACTAGTTACTTTAGTTTACACTATTCATCTGAATGTAGCAAAGTGGATTAGTTACTTCAGTTTAACTAATTCATTGGAGTTACGTTGGTTTACATTGTTCAACTGAACGTAGCAAAGTGGAGTAGTTACTTCAGCTGACACTGTCTGTCTGAACACTGCCAAAGTGGAGTAATCACTTCAATTTAATTTAATCAAAGTAGTTATTCATATTTACCTCTGTTCATCTGAAGGTGGCCTGACTCTCTTCCCCCCCTAACTACCCCCATCATCTTACGGTGTTTTTAGACAAGCACCTAACAGAGTACAGCCGGTTAGAGCGGTTGGGCCTGTGAGAGAGGCTGACTAGACCAGGCAGGAAGAGGAAGTAGTTGGGTGTGGTTACCCAGCTATATAAGAGAGCTGAGGCAGCCTAAACCTCAGTCTGCTGTTGGACCCCAGATGGGAAAGACCCCCTTGCTGTGATTGTTTTGGGGATTCCTGGAAAGAAAAGTTGCCTGGGACTAGAGGAAGCCTGTTGTTGCTCCTGGCCAAGAGGAGACCTGAGGACCAACCTGGAGCTCGTGGTAAAGACTGTTTAAGCCAGTGGACTGATATCTGGTTGTGCTTGGGCCTAGTTAAGTTAAGGGAGCTGGAGGGGTTGCATACCCAGCATAGTGTTAAGGTGGAGAGCTGTAACTGAAAATAAATGGTTTTTAAAAAGCTAATTCCTGGAGTGATTAAGTACTGTGGACCCTGATCCTGACAACACTCACTGCTAAGCTGTCACACGCCTCCCTCCCAACATATAAGTTGCAGGGCCGCATGCCCCCCCCATTAGTACAGTGCTCTCAAGTCTCCCCTTGCGAGGCTGAGTAGGCCGTGTTCTTGTAAACTCCCAAGACAAGCTCTCTGCCCCTCTGACCACCCTAGTAGCGCTGCTCTTCTACCTGCTTAAGTTCGTCTAAGGTGGCCAGATCTGTGTTTCTCATAAGTGTCCTCTAAATGTTTGCCTAAGTTCATTCTTCTTGAACATCTGGGGTCAAACCTGAACCCAGCCTTCCCGGTGTGGCCCAGGCCCTGCCCGCGCCTTCCACGGGAGCGAGCATTTTCTTTTTATTCCGGCTTGAAACCTTCTACCTCAGAGCTGCACGTTGCCGCTGCCTCACGTTGGTGGTTCCTGGTCGTTTTATGGCTTGCTAAAACCCTCGAGCCGCTCTTTCCCCCCCTCTGTTGTTTCTATTGGATGTTCATTTCATTTCATTTCATTTATTAGATTTCTATACCGCCCCATCCTGCACAGCAGCTCGGGGCGGTTTACAACAATAAAAAACATTTAAAAACATTTAAAATACAACCATAAAACATATCAATAAAGCTGGTGGTATATAAAAAAAAATAGACAGGTGGGGGATTAAAAATCACCCCCCCCCCCCCTCCCAAAGGCCTGGGCAAACAGCCAGGTCTTACAGTTCCGCCGAAAAGTCAAAAGGCTTGGGGCCAGGCGAGCTTCCTCCGGAAGGGAGTTCCACAGCCGCGGCCCTACCACCGAGAATGCCCGCTCCATCGTGGCCCCCCGCTTAACACGGGGGACCTCCAGGAGGGCACCCCCGGCAGACCGCAGGAGTCGTTCCGGGGCGCGAAGGGCGAGGCGGTCCCTAAGGTAAGAGGGGCCAAGGCCGTATAGGGCTTTATAGATCATTACTAGGACCTTGAACCTGGCCCGGCACACTATCGGCAGCCAGTGCAGCGCTCGGAGCACCGGTGTAATGTGCTCCCGGCGACCCGTCCCCGTAAGAAGACGGGCCGCCGCATTCTGCACCAGCTGCAGCCTCCGGGCCAGGAACAAGGGAAGCCCCACGTAGAGCGCGTTACAGTAGTCGAGTCGCGAGGTGACGAAGGCATGGATGAGGGAGGCCAGGTCCGGGCCAGAGACATACGGACGCAGCCTACGTACCAGATAAAGCTGGCGGAAGGCAGCCTTCGCGGCTGCCTCCACCTGCTGCTCCAGCCGCAGGCCTGCGTCCAAAATGACCCCCAGACTCCGGACCTGCTGAGCTACAGGGGGGCAAACCCCCCCAATCAGGGGGGCCACCACCCCCTTCGCCCTCCCCACCACCATTACCTCCGTCTTATCTGGGTTGAGTTTCAGTCTGCTCTGTCGCATCCAATCCGCCACGGCCTCCAAACATTGGGATAGCACCGAGACAGCAGGGTCTGGGTCGGTAGAAAACGAGAGGTACAGCTGAGTATCATCAGCATACTGGTGACACCGCACCCCGAACCCTCTCACGACCTCCCCCAAGGGCTGCATATAGATGTTAAATAATAATGGAGACAAGATCGATCCCTGCGGAACGCCACACGGTAAGGCGCGGGGGCTCGATGTTTCTTCCCCCAACACCACCCGTTGGCTCCTCCCCGAGAGGAATGAACGGAACCATTCAAGAACAGTTCCGTCCAGACCCCCCCGGTCACGCAGTCGTCTCAACAGCAGCCCATGGTCCACGGTGTCAAAAGCGGCCGAGAGATCGAGCAGGATGAGAAATGTCGAACATCCCGCATCCATCTCCCGGCGGAGGTCGTCCACCAAGGCCACCAACGCCGTCTCGGTGCCATAGCCGGGGCGGAACCCAGATTGAAACGGGTCAAGGAGCCCGATATTATCTAGATGACCCTGGAGCTGGAGCGCCACTGCCCGCTCAATAACCTTCCCTGAAAAGGGAAGGTTAGAGACAGGTCGGTAGCTGGCGAGGGCGTCCACGTCCAACGATGGTTTTTTCAGCAGGGGGCGCACCACAGCCTCTTTTAAACAAGGCGACATGTTTAAAAGAGTTCCTGCTGGCTAGGAACACATTTAAACATGTGTTCCTAGCCAGCAGCAGAAAGGCTCATTATGAATCCCTAAGTGCCCAACTTGGTCGTGTCTTCCATTTTTAGCTGAGTGAAGTCATCCACTTCATCCTCCTGCTTAATCTTCCACTCCTCCTCTGGGCTGGCAGCATCTCCCGCATTGGGGCCATCAGCAAACTTCAGTCAAGCTACTACTCCTGATTTCAGTTGGGGTGTAAACGAGAGAGGAACCAATCCCAGTGGATCCAACAAAGTGTCTCTCTCCCTCTCACACACACACTTCCCTCTCTTTACGTTTCCTTCCGTTCTCCCTTCTATTTTCCCGGGGCTCGATGTATTCTGCAATTATTTTTTGCAGACTAAAGCTGCTTTTTATGCGAGTGGGTTGCAGTTGCGTGACCCGCTCACGTGATTTTTTTTTTCCGAATCCTGCAAGGTGGGATTAGACGTGACGATGGACGCTATCACGCGCGTTCAAGGCGGTTGCGCGTTGTACGGTTGGCAAACCGCGCGTGACTGCGACCCGCTCGTGTGAAAGCAGCCTAAGTTGTGCAACGTAACCTAGCCACATTTGGCTCGTTTTGGAACGCTCCTGTGTTTTCCCAGCATGCCGTTCCATCAATGCCATGCCTCTCCCCTCTTAAAAGGAACCCCCAAAATGCAATGCCTGCCTCTCTCGGTGGATCTGTGAAAGGATTTGGTGGAGGTTTTCTCTCCAGGGTGGGTGGACGCTGCTCTTTGGGAACGTGGGGGGTGGGGGGCACCTCCAAGGTGCTGGGATATTTATTTTTATTTTATCAAATTTCTACCCTGCCCCGCCTAAAACCGCTCGGGGATATGTGTAAGGCACACAGGGCTGCCTCTCCATTGGGTGCGGACGTTAATTCAGGCTGTGATTCTGTGCTGCTGGAGAAACGTCTGAGAATTTGCCAAATTCGTGGGTACTTCAGCCAGCCCCCTAACTAGCTATTCCCATAATACCTAACTCTCGCCCTCCCGTCGGCACACCTTCTCTGATCAACCAACCACCCAACTGGCTACCCTCTCTCCTCTGGATAGACTCTGTGATCCCAAATTAGAGGTGTGACCTGACCGGGGAGGCACGAAGCCAGGCTCCAAATCGAGAGAGTTTGTTTAACCGGTGGCACAGTGGAGAAACTGAGTCAGAGAAGCTGCTTCCTGCTCCGGTGTCCCAAATAGGAGGAAGTGTGTGGGCAGTGTGTCTACCGATTGGCAGGCCTGCAATCCTCAATGCAATTAGCTCTGGTTTCAGTGGAAGATTGTGGGTCAGGGTTTGTACACAACATCCCATCATGCTATGAGCTCCCTGATAAATGGGTTAGGATGGCTGTAAGAGATCAAGCCTCACACAGCAGGGCCTGACCCTTCTCCTGAGGGGGTGAGGGCCAGGCTCTGACCCTTAAAGCGCTGGTTTCTCTTGGAAAGAAATTGTAAGGTGTGGGTGTCGTTTAATAACTTTTGATTCCCGCCAGCCAAATTTGGCCGAGGTGTGGAAGTCCTCAAGGCTAGGGGCGACCACAAATTTGAAGGGGACAGCTACATCTGGAGGAGAGAGATGGACTATTTTGTGTCTCCCCAAGCCCACTGACTTCCACCCGAGGGTGTTTTTACACCAGACGTCCCCATGCATACACATCCACTGTCCATGTGGGGGTGCGCTTGTGTGAATTCAGTGTGTGTGTGACCCGCACGCTGGGAAAAGCCAGAGTGTGCCGTACGTGGATGGGGTGGACAGGGCCACTCATTTGAAGCGCTCCCCCATGCACGATGCCCCTGCACCCACCCCACCGATCAACTATGCACCCCCTTGCCCCTCTCATTTAAAAATGCCCAAAAGCTGCTCTTCCCCTTAAATAGCTTGGGATTCCGTTTGCCGATTCAACCAAATTTGGCAGAATGGCGGGAAGTCCTTATTGGAGTAGGGACCCCCAAACTGGTAACAATAGGTGCACCGGGAGTGGGGGAAGGATTTCTTCTTTGGTAGCCCAAAATTATAGGAATGCAAAAAGTGCCAGGCTGGGTCAGATCTCTGGTCCATCCAGCCTAGCATCCTGTCTCTGACAGTGGCCATTCCAGTATCCAACAGGTCACAACGGAGCGGATCCATTCCCAGCTGCTCACTCCCAGCTCCCCAGTTAGAGGTTACATCCCCCAACCTACTTGGCTAAGAGCCATTGATGGATCTGTCCCAGGCGTTGGGGAAAAATACAGTTAACGTTGTTGGAGATGCACATTTTTTCAGGACACTTCTGAAAAATACAGGTTGCAGGGCCTGCATTGGCACCTCAGAAGTGTCCTGGGAAAATGTGTACAACTGGCAATGCTACCTACGGCCCAGGGGCCAAATTTGCCTTGCGGCTATTTCTTAATTTGGCCTCTTTCTAATTCCTGGATCTGGGCCCTTGGATCCAGTCCCTATAGTCAAACACTGAAAGAGGTGAAGGCGTACCCGCATGGATCGGGGAGAAATCCACAAACTCTGGAGCCTCCTCTTCCTTAGGAAGCCCCACACGCAACTTCTCTGTGGCCCTCAGAACTTGGACTGATTTTCAAAGTGGCCCCCAGGAAAAGGTTTCTCCGCCCCTGATTTCATCTCCTAAAGAATTGTATCCAGTTCAAGGGCGTCTGCCTTTGGGAGGGGCTGGGGCTTCTGCCCCAGGACCAATCCAACCTAGCTTATGGCCCTGCTTTGAAACCTATCTGTTTTGGACCATCACAACCTCATTATTAATTATATATTATATTAGTTATCACCAACAATGTGCTTGGCACTGTGCATGGTCTCTCCACTCCAGGTATTTATGTTACCTGTATCCCATGTAACAATCTTTAGTAAGAGAGAGGTCCCTGCTGGGAGGGCCTTGTAATGTGGGAGAGAGACATGAAAGAAGGTTAGAGAGGAGAGGGAGACATTCAGGAAGTTGAGAAGGCGGAGGGGCATGCTTGTCTTAGTGACAGGGGAGGAGGGGGATCCTCAGTGAGAGCAGAGCGAGTATGGTTGCCATGGTCGTCCCAAAATATAGGCCAATAGAGACAAAAATAGTTCGGTGATCTCTTTTATAGAAGCAGCTTCAGTTAGCGGAGGTGTAAGCCTTCGGATCTCGCAGGGCCCTTCGTCGGGCAAGTCAGGAGTCGGAACTGCAGATGGAGCAAAGTGAAGCTAGCATGTAACAGTGTCTGGGAATGAGGGCAACAGCAGCAAGATGGGAAAGGAGTGAAAGCACATTAAGGAGGGGGTATATCCATTTGAAAGAGGGAGGATTGTCATGGGTTGGAGGGTCCGCACCCCCACTTTACCGGGTTTGAGTGACTTAGTTTCCCTTGCGCGCAGCCCACTTGAATCAGTTTCTCTCTCTGGCTAATTCAAGAATGCCACAAAGAAACTCCTTTGTCACCCAAGGGCCCGATCCTTCCCATTTACAGACTCTTTACTCTCTGGGTTCGCAAGAGCTTGAGGGCTCTTGTTGCTCACTTGTGTTCCAATGTTAGACACAGACACTTCTTCATAAAGATAAGAAGTAAGTTTATTGATTATATAAGCAAGATAGCTGATACAGAGTGGTTACTAGAAATAAAAGGTAAGCATAATGCATTCCTGATCTATACTGGTTGAGTTCCTAAATAGGCATCTTACCCTATAAAGGTCCATAAGCTTCTTGTTCCTCACTCATAAAGGTAGAATGACTGGGCACTGGCTTCTTAGTTGGTAAAGAGCAAAATCATCCTCTCAGTTCATGTTTCTCCAGCCTAGCTGCTGGCAGGCAGGCTTTCAGATGTAGATCAGCTCTCAAGATGGCTTTAGGATAGAAGAGCTCCAAGGTGACTCACTGGCCACTTTAAATAGTTTTTCCCTTTTTTTGTGTCTGTTCCCGCCTTTGGGGAATTGTGGGGTCGGTCACGTAGGCAACCCAGGCAAACATGGAAGTCAATCTACATCTCAACAGGGCTGTCTGGCAAGAGTCCTCAATACCCATCCTTTATCTCTCTTTTTGTATTTCCTGGAGCTTGTCACGTGTTACAGCTGTGATATGGGTTTTTCAGTTCTCCATTGTAACATTACATGGATGTGGAACCTTTTGTATTACACATTAACCAGACTTCTTGTCTACACGTATTGCAACATCACATACACGTGGAACCTTTTGCATTACATATTTACCAGACTTGTAGTCTCTATGTGGGCGCATGTTACACGTGTGTGACCCTATGTTCCTCTGTGACAGGGGTTACAACAGGGAGGGTGGAGTAAGAACTAGGGTAGCCGCCCTGCAACGTGTTTTTCATAAGTGTTCCGTTAAAATGTGCCCAGGTGACCCCCCTAGTAAGAACTGCGATCTCAAGTACATTTGATGATTAGTTTAACGGAGACCGCCATTAGACTCTCAAATTCCTGTAGCAACCCACGTCCAAGTTTCGGTCCTTGCTTGTTGGGTCCAGTGGGGCTAGGAGTTTTTGGTCCCCAGGCTTCTAGGATGAGGACAGAGAGGTTGGAAATCAAGGGGTCATGTTGGGAAGAAGGTGCTCTTGTTGGCGATCTCCTCCCCCCACCCCTTCCCCCAACAAGAGTTTGTACGTTTGTTCAGGGGTTGGTGGGTTTCACCCATATAGTTCTGGGGGTTGGGGGGGAGGGTTTGGTGTCCTAAATGAGAGAGAGAGAGTTGTAGGTCCCTGGTGCTGGAGGGTCTGGATGCTGTTCGTAGCGGGGAAAACATGTCTTACAACTTTTGCTCTGGCCTGGCCTTGTTCCAGTGGGGGGTGTCCTGAGTGGTGGGGAGCTTGCTACAGGTAACTAGCTGGGGAAGGTTGCGGGGGTGGTTTGAAGGTCAGAAGTTGGGGGTTCTGGACAAAATCTCGTTTATGGTTGGATCCCCATCCAAGATAGGCTGGAGTTGCTGGATGATGTCACACATGGAATCCAGCTTTTTTTTGGCGGGGGGAGGAGGTAACAACTAGAGGAGGAGTGCGACTGGAGGATTCTTCTTTTGATATTGTAGCAAGTTACCTTGGTTATTTGGGTAGTCCCTTCTATTATATGGTCCACTTCTCTGATGGAAGTGATGCCCTTGTTTGGGAAAGACATGGCAAGGGGAGTATCCTAGGTCTTCTCATCGGAGCAGATTCGGTGGCATCTGAGGACTGATTTCTTGGTGTGGCTGCAGTGGTTGCTGGTGGTTTGTAGGTTTCCAGTATATAGAGCTGTCTGTAGGGATCCATTGTAGAGGGAAGAGCCTCCTTTGGCGGTGAGTTCCACAGGTTAATCCCCTTAACCACTCCCCCCCCCCTCCCCTCCCATTTAGGAACCCTATTCTATGTGTGCGGGGGGGGGGGGGCAGGTATATCTGGTCACTGTCAAGAAACCAAGGAGGCTTGTGCTGAGCCGAGGGAGGGAAATAGCTGCCTGTCTCTTTAACAAAGAGCCGGCTGGAAGGAGATGTGGGGTGGAAATCTTGAATGAAAGACCGGCTCGGGCAGGCTTGGGGAGGGTCGATTTGCATATTGATGCCGTGTGGGCGGAGCCAGGAGGAGGCTCGGACTAGATAAATAGGAGCGCCCTCCCTCCCTCCTCTCTCCTCCTGCACCAGGATCTGTCGGGCAGCATCAGTGGCGGCCCCTCCCCGGCGTTTCCCCCCAGCATCTCCCAGCAACCGAGGCCAGAAGAGACCCAGGGAGCGCCCGCAGCCCGCTCCTGCAAAGCAGCCACTGCCTGCCCCCCTCTCCCACAGCGGATCCCCCCACCCCCACACAAGCCCCAGCGGATCCCCCCACCCACACACAAGCCCCAGCGGATCCCCCCACCCACACACAAGCCATGGCCATCGAGAAAGAGAAGAAAACCTGCGGGCAGGTGATGACCGAGTGGAAGGAATTCGTCTGGAACCCCAGGACCCACGAATTTATGGGACGCACGGGCAGCAGCTGGGGTGAGTGTCCGGACGGGGGGAGAACTGGATCCGTCTCCCCCTCCCCCCGGGGACAAGACGGTGACAAGGATTACCGAAGATTATTATTTAACTAGGGAGGATGATTGTAAGGGAGTCTATGACTTTGGGGGGGGCAGGTGTTACAAAGGGGGTGCCCCTAGCAGAGGGATTACTTTGGGGGGGCAGATGTTACAAAGGGGGTGCCCCTAGGAGAGGGATGGGGGATTATTGGGGGGTAGGTGTTACAAAGGGGGTGCATCTAGCAGAAGGATTTTTTTTTTGGGGGGGGAGGCATATCTAGGAGAGCCTTCTAGGAAAGGGGGCATATCTTGAGGGGGGAGGCAGGGGAGTTTGGACATTTGCAGTTAGCAGCCTCCCCTGGAAAAAGGGGGTGGATCTTGTGGCGTGCTTGGCGGGGGGGGGGGGATGTGTGTGGTTATTGGCAATCCGGGGTCAGAAGCTCCGCTAGAAGGAGGCATTAAATAGGGAGATTGATGCGGAGAGGAGGCAAATTGTATTCCCCTCATAAAATTGTGGGGGGCCATGTGAGTGAATGTTATAAAGGAGGAACCAAGGGGGGGGTACCAGGTAGCCTACTTTAATGAGGAATTATTTAGGGTGTTATAGATGAGATTGTTTATATAGGAATCATTGAGAAAAAGCCCCTTAAAATGAGCGTTATTGGGGGACTGGGAAGTCCTAATCACATCCCCCCCCCCCCACTAAAGGGAGATTGGGGATGCATTACTGATGTAGGACGTTAAATGGGTTATTTTCCTGAGTTTGGGGGATTGTCTCGAGTTGATTATTTGGGGTTCACTGAGAGATCATGACTTAACCCCACAAGGGGTGTGTTATATGGGGGAGAGGGGGACTTACTCCATGATCAAAAGTTTCCCAGAAATTGGGCTTTTGGAGTTGGTGGCACTCTATTGGGGGATGAGAGTGAAGAGACGGGGTACAGGGACCCTGAAAGAGTTTTGAGGAGGGGTGTTGATATAGGGGGTGATTGGGGGAGAGTGTCCTATGGGGGACACCTGTCTGATCATGATTCCCCCTTTAAAAATGAGGTTATTGGGATGGTCCTATAGAGATCAGTATTGGTTGGTTATGGTTAAAATCCCCCTAAAATAAATAGACCCCCCAAAACAGCATCATGGGGAGGGGGGGCATTAGTGGAAAATGATGGTTCAAGCCCCCTCAGAAGAGATTATTTTAGGAGTATCTTCATGTAAAGCCTGACTACTTGTGTGTGGTTGGGGGGGGGCTTTCTAAGAAGTCATAATCAGCTGTCCAAAAATCAGGGAGTTTGTATATTGGGGGGGCGGTGAAGCTCTGATCGTACCCCATTGCCTCATTCTAAATGACTGTTATAAAGGGAGGTTAGTGCTGGGGGGGGAGCAGTGTGTGAGGTGGGATGTGATACTAACAGGGTATTTATTAGCAGAGGGTCCCCCCGCCCTTATAAGGATGATGATTTTGGGTGTCCTATAAGGAAAATGATGGGGGCATTGGGGTCAAAGAAACCCCCCTCCCCGAAATGGAGAGTGGGGGGTTAGTGAGGCAGTTGTTGGCTGGGATATTGGGTGTCAAGAAGTGAGGGGCACCCTATTACCATTGGGGGGGTAGATGCTTGAGTGGGGGGTGGAGGAGATAATTGAGGGTAAAAGTGGGGATGAGAGCAGAGAATGAGGTAGAAACTGGGAAAGGGATGCCTGCTCAGGCTTAAATACTGGGGGGGGGAGGGTCTCCAACTTCAGGGATGACTTTTGATCCCTGTTGGTGTTGGGCCGTAGAGGCAACACTGTGGGGGTCTGGATTGCAGAGCCGGGGGCTGGGGAGGGTTATGGGGTCTCTCTTCGATGCCTGGGAGAGACTGCAATACCAGTGGGGTGGGGTGGGCGGTCTCTTGCTTGGTTTAATATCACTGCAGCAGAAAGTGATGCTGTCTGGAGAGAAAAAGTAGGTCATTTGTTCCTTGGCTGCTGCAGGAGTCCGACCCCCCTCTGCCCAGTCTGTCAGCAATCCCCCTCCCCTGATTTGCAGGGGGGAGGAGCTTTGCATGGCACCTGGTGGCTTTTATTTGCCTCTGCTTCTCAAACATCCAGGCCCTCCCCAATAATATCTTGTAGGGACCCCCTCTCCCATCGAAGACCTCCCCTACACCCAGCCTCACTGGCTTCCTTTGCAAAATTCTAGGCCCCCGTCCAATTTGACCGTAAGGGGGTGCTCCATGCAAGGTTCCGGGCCCCCCAAAATCTGCTTGTAGGGTGTCCCCATTGCAAGGATCCACTCAAACTAATCTTGTGGGCCAGCTGTCAAACCCCCTCCTATGGCAGCTGGAGATCCCCACTGCACGCCTGCAACCACCCCTAAATTGAGGGGTGCCTTGCCACCCCCAAAAGCTAGACTATGGGAGGGTGAAGATAGGCTTTAAATAAAGGCTTGGGATCCCTTAATGGATGCCTCGCGACACCCCTGAAATCAAGCCTTGGGATCGCTTAAATCCTGTTTCCCCTTTGCCCCCATGTAATGCGCTGGGCTTCCCTTTTGCAACCCTCCAGACACCCTTAAAATCAGGCCATGTTGGCCATGCTTGTAAGCACTCCCAAACACTCCTGAAAGAAGGCCTTTTTGCAAGCTTCCAGAGACCCCTAAAACAAGGCTCACAGGGTCCCTTAACTTCTCCAGGCACCCCTAAATAAGGCCTTGGGACCCCCCGATTGCAATATAGGGGGGCAAATCAGGCCCTGTTGCAAGCCTCCAGATACCTTTAAATATAAGGCCTTGGGATCCCCAATTGTAAGTCCCCAGACACCCCCCCCCCCCCCAAGCAGGGGTCCCAATGTAGTTGGCCAGGCTATTTTTGTACCATTCAGCCACAGCATCCAATCCCCCCTTTTTGGGGGGGGGGGGAGGAAGGGGGGGCAGTGTGCAAAACAGAGCTGCCTTCATGGTCTGTCCCCTTTGGAACGGGGTGTCCCCTTTCTGTCCATCTCCCCCCCCCCCATACCCCCCTCCCCCTTGTTAGATTTATTGCGCTTGGCTCTGTGGGGGGAGAGTGTTGGGGGGGGGCCCTGGCAAGGGATTCACCATTAATCTGGCTTTGCCTTCACTGCGCAAAAGGAAGCACCTCCCCCCCCACTGCAGTACCAGAGGCTGGTGCTGGGGGGAGGGACAGCTGGGCCAGGGTTGGGGGGGCAGTGATCTCTCGGCGGCGATGCAATGCGGTAGAGCAGGGTCCATGCTCTGGTGGGGGCCGGCAGGAGGGGGCAGATCTGGGGAGGATGGATTCGGGGGGAGGGTTATGAATCGGGGGGGGGGGGGACAACCA
>QEPC01011486.1:289614-301274 GCA_003113815.1 Sphenodon punctatus
TGGCAGATAATAACACTCATGCCCCAAAGATTGGCTCTCGCAGAGTCTCTCTTTTGCTTTATGCAGACGATACGGCCCTTTTATCACAGACGCAGATAGGGCTGAAAAGAGTAATGCAAATTTTTGCGAATTACTGTCAGCGGGAGATGTTAAGAATCAATTTTGGTAAAACAAAGGTGTTAGTTGTTAGAGCCAGCGGACCTTTGAAAGTACATCATTGGGCAATAGGCAATAATACCATACAACAGGTGCGTAGCTATAAATATTTGGGGGTGATTTTTTCTTCCTATGTAAGTTGGAAAAATCACTATGAGGGAGCATTCTCACTAGCAAGGAAGTCCTCGCAGGCCATTATTAAGTTCTTTTTTCGACAAAACTAGTTTTACCTGCTCTTCGAGTGTTTCAGTCCAAAGTTATAAGTCAACTTTTATATGCCTTCCCAATATGGGGGCCGAGGTATATCCTCCATTTAGAAGGCATTTTAAACTTTTTTCTCCGGTCTATATTGGGTGCTCCTAGAGGAACCCCCCAAGTTATTCTAAGAGCTGAGGCTTTGGTCCTCCCAATCAGAGCCTATGCCAACCAGGTTTTGATTACTTTTTGGCTAAGAGTAATGCTTTTTCCTACTTGTAACGCCTCCCTCCTTGCTATGGCTGTGAGGGATGGGCTAGGAGGGTCATGGCATAGAGTGGTGGAAGAAGAGGTTTTCCGGTTAGGATTTTCTGCTGGGAGCCTGGGGGTTGCAGGATTACATACAGCTAAGACCTTGGTTAAAAGGAGGATTCTTGACCAAACCCTGCAGTCAGAATCTGTGTTGTTGGCACAACAAAAGGTGGCTCCCCAATACTTACTGTTTAACTCCAAGGGCCCTGGCGAATACTATCTTTTTAATTGGACAGACGCAGGGAAACGGAATGCTTTCCTCAAGTTAAGGATTAATTCATTCCCCTCAGGGGGGGCTGGGAGCCAGGACTCCTGGGTTCTCTGGGAGGGGAGTGGGGGCTAGTGGGTTAGAGTAGGGGGAGCTGGGTTTAAGGGGGATGGAGGGTGCATTTGGGGTGTCAGGAGGTGGTGAAGCAGGCTGGAGGGGTCAAGGCTTGGGGAAAGTTGGAGAGGTAGAGGGGAGTGAGTGGAATGAGGATTTGGGGTCAGTGGTATCGTGAAATTTATTTTGGATGCTGATGACCCACATAATCTCTGCCCCGTAAGCGCAAGGGGGAGGAATATATAGGGGGTGCATTGCCATTACGACACCCATGGCTTAGTGTGAGAGAGACTGGGGGGGGGGGGAAAGCTGCTGATATCCAGAGTGTATATTGTAGGGGGGGCTGTCTACGGGGGATGGGGCAGGTAGGCGACGGGCTTCACCTGACCCCAGGGCCTTTGTCTCTGGCCATCGCCTCCCCCAACGCACACACAGCCGGCTTTTCCGAGAACGCCTTTTCTGTCCGGCGTTTCCTGGGCAAGAGCGAACAGGATTAATCCAGCCCTTGCGTGTCAGTGAGACTACTGCTTGCAAAGTGTGTGTGAGGGGGGGGGGCGGGGGGGTTCTAAGAAGCTCAGTTGTTGGCTTTTGAGGTGTGGAGGGGGACCCAGCCAGCAGGTGCGAGGGTCTCCTGGACACTTAGGGAGAGAGGCAAGGGTTGGGGTATGTTTACATCAGGCAGTAGCTGTTTGCCTCTTGAACTGATCTCTGCCCCCTTTTGATTTACACCAGGTTTACTCTTAGGCTTAAAAGTGGGCTGTCTGTCTGAAGTGCAGACCCTTCAAAAGGGATTTGCTCCTCCAGTGAGTAGCTGGCTGGCTCTGGGTTCATTTTAGTCACCTTTAAAATTACACCAAGTTTACTCCAGACTTACTACTAGTTTCCTTACTGTGTGTTGCCTTTGGAGGGCCTGGGTAAAACTATTATTACATTCTGACTCTCACAACAACGCTACGAAACTACAATCCTGACTATTCTTTGCCTCTTTTTATCTCTTGTGAAAAATTGTTACAATTAAAATTAACCTTGAACTTGCTTGTTAAAGGTTCATAGGATCTGAAGCTTAAGGACAGATGTATTTTCCACCAGGGAGTAGCTATGAAAGCAACAAGGTGGGTCTGGCCAGACCTGGCCCCTTGTGGATTTTAGTCTAATTTTACATCACTAGATAACCTTAACCTTACGTTTACTTCAGACTTACACCTAAGATCCTAAGCATGTGACTCTCCCAAACCTCCCCTTGGAAATAGTTGTGTTTGAGTAAGGAGAGTAGCAGAGGCTACTCTGATGTTTCACCTTTAGATTCACACCAGGTTTAGTCTGGATTTACAGGGATTGGGTGCAATTCACATCAGAGAGTAGTGAAGTTGATCTGGATTACATTTACCCTTCACCATACTGTCCCCTTTCAAAGATCCTAGGGGTTTAGGGGTAGGTGCAGAGGGGTTGTGCTAATGTGTCCCGTCTTGGGGTTTACAATTGGGGCTACTCAAAGTTTACATCTAAGCTTCTCTGTACTTTTACCTCCCAAATATTTGGAGAGATGAGGGACATTTACACCAGGGAGTAACTAAGGATGGAGAGGGCATATTCAGCTATGGGTTTACACTGAGGGTACTCTGTACTTAAATTCACTTCCAGTAACTTTTGGAGATGCTGGGGCTAGGATGTTTGACAAGGTGGGACTGTGGGCAGAGGTGACCCACTCGAGGACTCCTAAAGCTTTACACCAGGCTTTCTCCTGGGCTCCTTTGTGGCTATTTCACCCATTTTGGAAGGGCTGGAGTTAGGTTTAGACTTAGATTAATTTACATAGATGAGCTGCTGCCTTTGGGATTGAAACCTACACCAGGCTTACACCCAGGTTTTGCTATACAGCTCGGTTTTCAGCTAAGGGGGTTGGCAAGACAGGAGCTGGTAGGGACAAAATCTAGTGGTTACTCTTTTTTCTTTTTCTTAAATGTTGATCTAAAATAAAGTACTTCTCTGTAGCAGGTTCTTACTCAGTCATGGGTGTAAATCTGGAGTAAGACAATGTTACTGTATTCACAGCTGAGTTTGGAGTAGCAGAAAGCTTACTCAGTTTAATAATTACCCCTGGAAGAAACTGAGATTTGGGGAGAGGGGAGTTGCTGGGAGTAAGGAATGATGGGGCGGGGGAGGAAAAAAAAAAGAGGGTTGCATTAGAGGAGTAGCAGGAAAAGTAGGTAAATTACCCTTCATTTACACCTGGGAGCAGCTAAAGTTTGGGAAACTTTGCAATTATATCAGATAACCAGAGTAACTGGGAGTAGGAATGACTGTTTGCAGTCTGTGTGTAGCTGGAGGAGGTAATAGTATGCATGTTGGGGATTTACACCTGCTAGTGGCAAGTGTCTTATTCTTTCACAATTTAGGAATACGAGATTTGGTTGCTTTTCCGTATTGCATGGGAGTAGGTGTGTGTATTGTTACTCTAACTTTATTCCAAGTAGGAACTAAAATTGGGAGAGAGAGCCGTTTCTGTGGCTTGTATCAGGTGGATGAGAGCAGGGAAAATTGCTTTGGGGCAAGAGATTTATACTGGGGTCAGTTTGGTACAAAGAGTCGCTTGAGGTGTTTTTGAAATTATACCTGGAAGTAGGATTAGGTTAAGATTGGAGGCTACCCTACCCAGCATTTACACCAGGGAGAGTAGCTGTGGCAGGAGCAGATGCTTCCCTGCAAAGTGGGGAGTTACACCAGGAGTGAGTAATCAGAGTAGGGGATTACTCTGATTTTACACATGGGGGTAGCTCAGAGATGGGGCTTTACTCTGTGCTCGCAAGATGGTGGGGGATAGCATGGGAACAGGGACATAGGTGGGGGGATGACACCAAGGGACCAGGAATGGCGTAGTGGGCTACTCTGCATTTACATCTTGGAGTAGCTGGTTACATTGTATAATGAGGGAATCACTTTATTTTTGCAGACAGATGCTATTGGGGTGGGGTCAGGGCTGAGTTGTCGAGAGATTGGGGTGCATGGAATTGAGGCATGGGCGGAGTTGCTGCCTTCACTTACACCCTGCTGGGGGCACTGCCCTTGCATTTGGTAGCTGGTGGGGGGCATCTATTCTCCCTGCGTTGCAGTAGCTGCGCTACTGCAGCAGACTGACTATTTATTTATAGCCTGTGTCCTCATTCCTTGCATCTGCATCCATCCAAGACATGGTGTCCCTGCCTTGTGGCATCCCTGAGGGGTACGTGCCCCCCACATCTGGGCACAAAAGACACCCCAAGGTCTTTCTCCCTGCCTCCCCATTGACCCCAGATCCCCTTCTCCCCACCCTCATCCTGGCTTGATCATTGGTGGCAAGAGCTTGTATTTGGGCTAGAAAGTCTTTCTGGCGTCTGGTGTGGCTCCTCTTTGGGGTTTGCACCTCTGATTCCAGCCCCCCAAATCTGTATTTGGTGAGAGTCTGATGGGGTTTGGGCTATCTTGCTGCAGTGAGTTAGCTGCTGGCCCAGTCATTCTGGGCCGGGAATGAGATGTGGAGAAGGGGCCAACAGGGGCATTAACGGGGATCCCCTTGAGCCCCACCTTCTTGAAATCCATCCCTGTCACTAGAGCCCGCGGCTGCCCTTCTTCTGACCCCTGGGGACACTGAACGGGGAAGGGGGGGGGCGGGTTTTGCAGATTATATTTCCTTCATCAGATTTCTAGTTAAACTGGACTGAAGCCATTTGTAATGGGGGTGGGGGGTTGAGGGAGGTCTGGTTCGATACCAGCCAGGGGGCAAGGGTGGTGTGAGAATCAAGGGGAGCTGGGCGGGGGGGGAAGGGTATTGGGGGACATTTTTGCAGACCTCAAGGAGGTGAGGATGGAGTGGTGTTTTTGTGAGTCTGGGGGGGGGGCTGTCTTTTTGGCGCAGTTAGACCCGCGGTAAGGAGTGTGTTAAGGTGTCTGGTAGGGGAATTCAGGGTGCCATGTAAAAGATAGATTTGGGGGAGATGAAGGGGTAGCTGAATTTGAACGGGGTTGCAGATTAAGGGGGCTGCCAGAAGGGATAGGAATGTCTTGGGTGGGGAGAGGGGATTTGGGGTACAGTGAGGAAATTAAGGGACTAATGGGTCTTGGTTTGAACTTTGGGGGCAACTTGTTTAGGATTTTGGGGGCTGCTAAACAGGAGGGATTGATGGTGGGGAAGGGGGTTGGAAGTCGAATGGGTTGGAGCAAGGTACTGGATTAGGGTGGGGAGCTTGGGGGATGCGATTTGGGGTGAGGCAAAGATGGGAACAGGGCTTTGTGAGCAATCTGGGGGACTATTTGAGGTTCAGTGGATCAGAGGGGGCTGCTTAAACAGGAAGGGGTGGGGGGGTCACATGAGGCAAGGGTGTCATCCCCTCCCCCCCCCAAAAAAAAACAACAACCCACCTCACCCTATTTCTCTTTGGCCCCATCAGCTTTGATCCTACTTTTCTATCTGGTCTTCTATGGCTTCTTGACGGCAATGTTCACCCTGACGATGTGGGTGATGCTACAAACCATGGATGCCCACCTCCCCAAATACCAGGACCGCCTCTCCATCCCCGGTAAGGGCCTGCTGGCCACAAGGGGCGGGGGGGAGGTCTTGCATGTACCCTGCACCCCCAGTTGTGTGTGTGCTGCATTGCATATGGACTCCCTGGGATCAGCGTTTGCGTTGTGTGTGTAAGTTCGCATCTGTGTGCGTCTGAGTTCGATACCTCTGTCCGTGATACAGTGTGTTAGAGCTGCAAGACGTGGTCAATACACCTATCACCTGAATCTACTTCTACCGCTGTCCCCCACCAGCAGACACGAGCGTGAGAGTGAGGTGTCCCTCTTAGTTAACACACCTTACCCCCTGCTCTGACTCCGTCCCTCTTCTCCTTCTCCCCCCTGCAAAGGTATGATGATTCGCCCCAAGACGGATGCTTTGGACATCACTTACAACATCACCAACACCGAGACCTGGGACTCGTACGTCAAGATGCTGAACAACTTCTTGGAACGTGAGTAAAAGTGACACCAACTCCCATTAATCCGGCTAGATGGGGCAGTGGGTCTGATCTTGGTGGGATCAGGCTGTAGGCTGATTTGGGATGTCAAGGAATGGGCGCTCTGTTAATGCTTCCCCCTAGCCAGTACTCAAATTAACAGTAGGTTAAGGTCCTTAAATTGGGTATGCCTTTGGCTCAAGGGTTCATAGACTGAGGCTCTCTTGTGACAAGGAGCATGAGCACATCGGTGGCATGTTAACTCACGGAACTTGCTGCTGCATGAAATGCAGGATAACTTTTTTTCTGTGTCCAATTTCACCCTAGGGTGTCACACCGGGGCTTGTCAACCCATTAAAATATTGAGTGGTTTAATTGTGTTGCTTTTAGCAGATTAATCAACCAGTTAATTAATTTCTCATGCTGCAGGATATAGGAACAGCTGGACAGAACTTCAAACTCTTGGCGGCTGCTAATTTTAGGGGGTTTATTTTTTGATGTTTTCATTCCTTTCTTACCAGCACTCTTTGATCTGTGATTAATTCATCTGCATAAGGGCTGCCACTTAGCTCGATGGACCGTCTAGTCCAACATCTTGTCTCCAACTGCCACCCACATCGAATATATCTGAGGAAACGTCCCAAAAAAAGCATAAGTTAAGGAAGGATCTGTCCCCAAAGTTTCAGTTACTCCCTGATCATATATTCACCCAAGACGCTGAGGAATGCAATAGCCAGTGCTGCGCCAGTCAGTGAATTTGTCTAATCTCTGTGGCCTTGATCCTCAGATGACTTTAGAGTAGCCATACTGAGCTCCTCCAAAGTTAGTGGCTTGAGGATTGCGGTCTACAGATTTAACGGTCCTATCGGGAATGTCATTTAATTTTGAATGCAGTTAATGCTCCTGGTCTCCTGCGGCGAGGAGTTCCGCAGTTTGACTGTGCATTCTATGGAAACAACTTTTTGCTTTTAAGCCGATTTAAAAGCTATCGGCTTCCTCAGCTAGTTCACCCTTGTAAGGACCCCACGAAGTAGGTCATCGTGAGTCCCGTTTTACAGATGGGGAACAGAGACTGAGAGAGCAACTTGCCCGTGGCCAAGAAGGGATTTGAATCCTGGGCTCACAGGTCCAAGCCCAACACCTTCTCCACCACTACAATTAGTTTCTGAGTCCATGATGACTTGTTCACCGTGGCAACGTCAATCTGCTTTCTCCATGATAAAATAATCCGTTCCGGGAGTTCGCAGAGATCACATTCCATCTGACCCGACCCCAGCCAGACGTGTCGATGACAACCATCCCTTCTGTCGCTGCCCTTCAGATGGCTACAATAGATACAAGCCTAGAATGGGAGAGTTGGAAGGGACATCAAAGATCATCTGGTCCAGCCCCCCCCTTTTGCGTGGTTGCAGGAAGTTGACAGCTGTACAGCTTCTCTTTGAAATCCTCCAGCGTTGAGCCTACAGCCCCCCCCCCCCCCCCTTCCTGGGCAGCTTGTTCTCCTGTCGCCCGGCTCTTACGGTCAGGAAGATTTTCCTGATATTTAACCAAAATCTCCCCTCCCGTAACCGAAGCCCACTTTCTAGTCTTGCCCCCTGTAGCGGTGCAAAAGAGTTCCTTGCCATCTTTGTGACGACAGCTCTTTAGACATTGGAAGCCGGCTATCCTGTCTCCCCTTAGTCTTCTCTTTGCTGGGCTAAACACACCCAGTTCCTTTAACCTTTCCTCATAAGACTTGCTTTCCGGACCCTTTAATCACCTTTATTGCCCTTTGAACCTGTGCCAACTGGTCAGTCTACTCCTTAAAATGAAGTCCTCAACCCGAACATGGTACTCCAGGCAAGGTTTGACCAGTGCTGAAGAGAGTAGAATTATCACCCCTCCTGTCCTCGAAACGGTGTTTTGTCTGTTAATGCAGCCTAGGAGTTTTAAGATACATTTGCAACCCCCCGTTCTTGGTCTCTGTAAACCCCTAGGAGTGAATGCTGGGTAAATGACCGTATAAATGCATCTTCTGTCCAGGCAGAATAGTGACCTGTTGTTGTGACCCCCTCTGCTTGTTCTGAGGTAGATGATTTCTTCTTCACTCCAAAACTCAGAGTATAAGCTACCCCTGGTGAAACCAGGTAGCCTAGCTTTAAAATAAGCAGCTACTATAGCAGAGGATTGACTTGGTTTGCAAAGGCAGGTAATTTGGAAATCCAAAAAAGGGGCTTGAAGCTAGGATTCCTGCCCGGACCCTCTGGGTGGGGAGTGGGGGCTAGTGGGTTGGAGCGGGGGGCTGGGAGTTCTCTGGGAGGGGAGTGGGGGCTAGTGGGTTGGAGCCGGGGGTGCTGGGAGCCAGGACTCCTGGGTTCTCTGGGAGGGGAGGGGGGGCTAGTGGGTTGGAGCAGGAGGGCTGGGAGCCAGGACTCCTGAGTTTTCTAGGAGAGGAGTTGGGGGGGCCCTAGTGGAATTCAGTATAGGAACTGGGAGCTAGGACTCCTGGATTCTATCCCCAACTCTATCTGGTCAAGCATGTTTGCTATAAGTTTTAATTCAACTTAAGCTGGATTTTTAAAAACTCAGCTGATTAAATTGTGTTTGAGAGAGGGAAACACAACCTTTTGAATGTTTGAAATTGTAAATCCTGTATATTCTTGGGGGGCTTTTGGAAAGGTGATGGGGGAAGGCTCCAAGGTTGCTTAAAATGTTTCAAAACTATAAAAGTTTTGTGGAAGAATATGCTTCCCCCCCCTTCCCCAAAACAGTACAAATTTGTTTCCAGGGAAATACTGTGTTTTTAACTAGAACTGGGAAATAGGATTGACTCCACAGAAAAGACATATCCCCCAAATCCTTACACCCCCCCCCCCGATAGAATGTCCTTTACTTTACAATTTAGAGACTGATTTCCTGTCTCCCCCCCCTCATACTAGGGAAATATTACATCTGCAAACAGCTTGCCCTGTTGTAATTAACCTTTCCCTTGTAAAACCTAATCGCCCTTTTATTAAGATGAAATGCCCATTTGACAGCCTGTGCCAAGTTAAGATGTGACTTGGCTGTCATTGGCTATGCTGAATGAAAGTCTTCAGCTGTGTGTGTGTGTCCGTCCAGCCTTCCTATATCCAGCGGGGTGGTCTCTCCTACAGATCTGTAGGATTGGGTGGCAAGAGTGTTCCTGTCTTCCCAAAACAGAAGGCAACACTTATGATCTGGGACAGCAGAGAGGGGAGGGGGGGGGATACTGGGATAGAGGGGCTCGTGGGGTTACTGTGTGATTGAAGGTGGCTTCTGGCTGACGGCGCCTCCTTCCTCTTCCCCACTATAGCCTACAACGACAGTATCCAACTGGCCAACAATGATAACTGCACCCCGGGCCGCTACAACGAGCAGCCCGACAACAACGGCGTGCTCAACTACCCCAAGCGGGCCTGCCGGTTCAACCGCACCTTGCTGAAGGAGTGCTCCGGCCTCAACGACACCACCTTTGGCTACCGGGAAGGGCGCCCCTGCATCCTCATCAAGATGAACCGGGTGGGTCCTATCCCCAACCCTGGGAGGGGAGTGGGGGGGCTAGTGGGTTAGAGCAGGGGGGGCTGGGAGCCAGGACTCCTGGGTTCTCTGGGAGGGGAGTGGGGGGCTAGTGGGTTGGAGGGGAGGGGAAGGGAAGGGACTGGGAGCCAGTGCAATGCCCAGAGATGATGATCCAAAACTGAGGCGAGGCAGGGATTCACTGAAACAGGGTAACCAGAGGAAATTACAACTTGGCCACACTTAAAAATCAAGACGAGATTGAATGGGCAAATAAAGAAAATTCAAGTTTCCTCACAGTGCCTGCTTCCCAAATTGCTTATTAATAGCTGAAAACCCTAGGTCTACTGTCTTCTACACCCAACACCAAAATGTCCATTTCCATTGCGTACGCCAGCCATCGCTAAGTTGACTCCCCCCGCCCCTTTCCCAGCCGGGCATGCTGCAGGCCCTCCTGGTTTGCGTCACTCCGAATGCTCACACTTGCTTTCCGGATATTTCTGTGTCTTGCCGCAGTCTCTGGCCGGCCGATACTCGTCTCCTGGCAACCTCCGTGTGCTGTCGATGCTGCCTTTGTCCCAGTATTGGAATCGGGGGAAGTGTCGGGATGTTAGATGGCCTACTGTAGGGCAGTAGGACCAGAGGGTTGGAAGGGACCTTAAAGCTCATCTTGGAGGACGATGGCTGCAGCGTCTCCAGCAGCTGGCGGTCAGCCTCTCTTTGAAGCCCTCCAGTAACGGAGAGCCTCTCCCCTCCTGAAGCCGCTTATTCCATTGCTGCGCGGCTCTGACTCTTCGATTTTGGTTAGGACGTTTTCCCTGGTATCTTGTGTAACGGGAGCTCATTATTTCTCGGTGACAGTCGCTTAGATATTTGCAGACTCCTGCCATGGGTAACTTTTAGACAAGCACGTCCCCGCCAGTCACGCATGTTACAAGCCACGTTGGCACCCTGGGCAGCCCTGCCACATGCATGACGGGTGCGGAGGCGCTAGTCTGACGACACCCCGTGTCTCTCCCTTAGTCTTTTATTCTTGAGGCTAAACAGACCCAATTGCTTCAGCCTTTCCACATAAGACTTGTTTTCCAAACCCTTGATCATCTTTTGTCTCCCTCCTCCGAACCGGCTTCGGTTTGCCAATGTCCTCCTTAAAATGAGGTGCCCAAAACTGGACCCAATCCTCCAGGTGGGGGTCTGACCAGTGGCAAATAGAGGGGAATTAGTAATAACCGACACTTCTGTTAATCCGGCCAAGAATGGCATTAGCCTTTTTTGCCGCCGCATCCCACTGCTGACTCCTGTTTGGTTTGGGATCAACGACCGTCCCTAAATCCTTTTTACACGGGCTGCTGCCAAACCAGGTATATAATAAGATATACGTGAGGGCATGTCATTTTTAAGAGGGGGTGAATGCAGTCCCTTATAGCTGAGACAGGCCCTCTCCAGCCAGGTGAGGATGGAGAATGTCCTTTCCGTTAAGTCTATCGGTTGGAATGGATGGCTTTTGCTGTTGAAGGGGGATGGACAGGTAGCTGCGTGGTGGGAAGTGGGTTTCAGGGGCAGCAGCAGCAGGAGGAGTCTGGGTTATAACAACGTATGGGCCGGGACAGTATTCCAGAGGTAGCCAGGGAGCTAAGCAGTAGGGCATTTAAGAGGTCGGAGCAGGACGCTGCGTTGCTAGGCTGGGATACTGGGATCGAGGCAGCATTCGTGGCGTGCGAAGACTCCAAGGGATGGATGGTGGCCGCTCAGAGAAATGGGGAAAGCAAAGGATGGTTTGGTATCGGCAGGGTTTGACGTTACGCAGGCCGGAAGGACCTACTGCATGTGTGGGGCCAGAGTGGTAATTTCCCCCCATTCAGGGGTGGGTGGGTGTGTGTCAATTTTGGGACTGTATCCCTCTGGGCATTGCACTGGCTTCCAGCCCCGCCCCCCCACTAGAGAACCTTGGCATTAAGAGCAGGGTGGGCTGGGAGCCAGGACTCCTGGGTGGGGAGTGGGGGCTAGTGGGTTAGAGCAGGGGGGCTGGGAGCCAGGACTCTTGGGTTCTCTGGGTGGGGAGTGGGGGCTAGTGGGTGAGAGCAGGGGGAGGCTGGGAGCCAGGACTCCTGCGTTCTCTGGGAGGGGAGTGGGGGCTAGTGGGTTAGAGCTGGGGGGCTGGGAACCAGGACTCCTGGGTT
>QEPC01011486.1:301394-313508 GCA_003113815.1 Sphenodon punctatus
TCCTGGGTGGGGAGTGGGGGCTAGTGGGTTAGAGCAGGGGGACTAGGAGCCAGGACTCCTGGGTTCTCTGGGAAGGGAGTGGGGGAGATGGGGGTGGAGCCAGATGAATGGGAGGGTCTTAATACTGACAATCTGCCTTCTCTGTCTTGCAGGTTATCAATTTCTTTCCTGGTGCCAACCACACCATTAACGTTACCTGTGCAGCAAAGGTGAGTTATGGGGCCCCCCTCTCTTTGCCCCACGTCCCTGCTCTGTCTCTCTTCTGCCGCCACCTCCTCTCATTCACTCATTCATTCTCTCTCTCTCTCTCCCTCCAACACCTTTTGCCTCCAGAAATTCAGGAGTCAGCATGAGGTGGTAAGGGATCACAACAGTGGTGGGTGCGTGGGGTGGTTGGGACTCCCAGTCCCCACTCCCCCCACCACGCTTAAGTATTAGACGTGATTCCTCTCCTAGAAAGAGTTCGTTCTAGCTCCCAGCCCTTCCCCTTAATCGTGAGACTTGTACGATTAGCGCGGCCCCTGAATTCCACCCACCTCCCTGCTTTTTAAAACATTAGTCTCCTCTCCCCTCCCAAAACTGAGGCTAGAACCCAGGAGTCCTAGCTTGTAACCACCGCCTCCCCTCTTGGACATCTATCCCTGGGGGAGTTTGTTTTACTTTTGTGAGAAGCTTTAGTGAAAATTCAGGGGGAAAAAATAAAATAAAAATCCTCCTGAATTTCCTTTTTGGTGTTTGTCTCACCTAGTTTCTAAGAATTCTCCCTCCCCCCCCCCCCCCCCAAGCAAAGATGCTTTTTCTAGAATAGGCTGAAATCTTTCAGCATGAAATGACGTGCGGGGGAATGAACCCATAACCTCTAGCTCGGAAGAGACGCGTCTCGCAGTCACACGCCTTGTGGATCCAATGTCCTGCTCCATCACAATGTAACTCATTCCTCCTCATATTCTACAGAAGAAGGAAAAAACCCACCTTCCAAATTCCACAACCAGGAAATCCAAATTCTGCAGGCAGAATAAATTATGCAAATGAGTTTTCCCAGCATGCCATTCCAGCAAGCTTGGACATATTGCCACAAAGTACCGCATGGACCTCTGTCTGGGCCTAGGCGGTATCTCCTGATGTGCAACGATGTTGGAATGGGCTCTGGTGCAGAAGTTCATGGGTTTGGAAGGGCCATCTCATCTAACCTCCTGCTTTGATGCAAGACATCCACAGCTACAATATCCGCCAAAAAATCTCTGTTTGAAAACCTCCAGCGACTGAGAGCCCACAACCTCCCTAGGCCGCTTGTTCCATTGCTGGACGGCTCGTACCGTGAAGTTTGAGCAGAGAGTGCAGCTTACTGAAGGCCACTCGGGACGTTCAGGGGAAAAATGGGATTTGAACTCGTAACCAACTACGCTCCACCAGATCCAAGATCTCGGCTGCGTTCCCACGAGCCTCTTCTCCCAGCTTTTTAATGGCCTGCGCGAGGACTGTGTTGTGTTAGCAGCACGCGTGAAGGAGGATAAAAATCTCCTTCTCCTGCATTAAATCTTGCATCCTATCGTGCTCGGCAGCTGTTAACTCCTCTTGAGTTTTGGGGAGGGGGGGGGGGAGATTTGTTGCATGACAGAGACGGAGTTAAACATTGGATGTCTTTAAACAAGCAAGGCGATGGCGGGGGAGGGGGTTCTGTGGCCCCCGGGGGGTGCTGCCATGGAGCACCCGTGCAGGTGGAGTGTGTGGGGAGGGATTCAGACAGGCATTTATTTACTTACTTATTTATTTAATGAATGAAACAAATTTAATACCCCGCCCCTCCCGCACAGCGGCTCTAACGAAAAACATCAGATAGGAGAATTAAAACCAATCCTATCCCCTAACCAGACCCACCCAACCCATCTTCCCCACCAAAGGCCATGGCGGGAGGGGCGGGGAGCAGCGGACCTGTCTGCGGGTGTGGCGGGCTGCAGCTGTTCATATGGGCAGGGGCTGTGTGGCTCGGTTTGGCTTGCCCCGTGCAGAGCACTCTGGATTTCCCAGCAATGCTTTGTGCGGGGCCGGGAGTGGGTGCTGGTTACCAAGTTACGCTTACTGTTGACCTAATTTCCAGTTACCACGTTCCAAGGTACCGTTTGCATTGAGTTCTATTGTTGTTGTTAGCAGTTCTTCTCCTTATCAGAAGCATAAACCGACCAACATGATTCATGATAAACACGATAAACCGAGTCTCCTCCGAGATTTCGACACAGAACCGTGAAATCTCGACAGCAATTCTCGGTTATCGCGATATTGCCGCAAGAACCAATTTGGTGGTTGTTTCAACCCTAGTTTGCAGCTCATCAGTTGCGGGTGATTTTAGGACTTGCTGACACAGGATCTTCCCAGCCAAATCCTTTTCATGAACCTTAAGGCAGGGGAAGCAACCTGTACCGCCTTTGACGTCTTGTGCAAATGCAGCCTAAGAGGCAACGCCTCTGCTCCTGGGACCCAAAATCAGGTACAGGTTCCTGCCGATGTAAAACTCTTCCTCTCAAAAGCTGGAGAGCACGGTGTCTCCCCGGAGCGTAGGAGGGCAAAAGGCAATTAGCTCTGAGCTACAAGACGGTCGAGTTAGGACGGACGAAGTATCGAGGACGAGCTGAACAGTCAAGTGATGGAAGGAGCTTGTGGAATCTTTCCTTGAAGACTTTGAAGAGGCTGGATAATTTATCTGGGATGCCGTGATCCCCCTCCAGAGGATCTAGGGAAACGATTTCCACTTGAAAACACAACTTTAATTATTGTTTTTTTCCTCTTTCCCCCCCCCCCCCCCCCCCCCCTTTTTTTTTTTTTTTTTAAAGGAAAACTTTCCCATTCTGGGATTATTATGAGAGCAAACCTCATTCTCTTAATCTTTCTCTCTCTTCCTCTTCTATCTTCAGAAACTCAAACTCCAGACGGAGACAGTAAGCGCCGTTGTGGGAGGGGAGGTCTTGTGGGGTGGGGGAGGCATAGCAGTGGCTGGGGGGGGCATTTGAGGGGTGCAATGTCGGACTTGGCGAGTTGGGAATGGGGGGTGTCGGGAGCTGGGATTGCAGGGGTGAGGGGCTGGGTGTTGGGGCACTGGAAGACCCATGTCGATGGCTTGAGATTGGGTAGGGTTCCTGCTCCTCTAAGCTCAGACTGAAGTAACTACTTTGATTTAATTAAACTGAAGGTAACTACTCCACTTTGGTAGCATCCAGATGAACAGCGTAAACTGAAGTAGGCCTCAATTTTCCCCTTAGCTGAGACATAGTTGCTGAGCCATGGTCTAATCCTACTCCTAAGAGTTTAGTTGCTTGGAGATACAAACCAAAGGGGAGGGGGAAGTAGGTACTCCTGATTTGTTGGAAGACAAAGTAGCTTAGATGACCTTTTATTGGATGAACTTGGGTTGGCAGGAACATGCTTTTGGGCTGCACAGGGCCCTTCCTCCGGCGGGATAACGAGTACAGGCTTGACTCCTTCCATGCGTGAAGAAGGGCTTTGTGTGGCCCGAAAACTTTGTGTCCTCCAACTGAAGTCAGTCGGCGAGATGGGCTGAACTTTGGCCTCCGGCATGACAGCCATGCTTTCCCGCTAGATCAGGGGTGACCAGGTTGATGGCGCCCTTGATCCAGGTGCCAACCTCGGGTCATCGCCCAGCTGTAGGGCACCTCGGCCACTGGTCTCAAAGTGGAGAAGACTCCCCTTTCAAGAGAGCCTGCCCCGCTGCACTGAAGCAGCCTTTCATGGGGATTCTCATTGGGGCGCCGGTCCCACTCGTCTCCCCCTGAGGCAGTGTCTGAGAGGCTGGTCCCCTCACCATACTCTTGGCTACCCCTGCTCTAGATATTTTCTTGGGATACTTGGATATTTTTTGGTTACTGCCTGACAGGCTTTTGTGATGGAACCCCGTTCTTTACAGAGTCATGCCGACATAACACACCCTGACGAAGGGTTGTCGTCATGAGGCCAGTGTTGAGGTTGGGGTGGGGAGTAAGTCTGCGGAGGAGTGGGGAAGTCTCTAAATCTTTAATTATCCCCATATTAGAAAGAGGAGGATGTCCTGAAATTGGGAGACATGGCCATGTACCCCGACAATGGCAATATCGACCTCATGTACTTTCCCTACTACGGCAAGAAAGTTCATGTGAGTAGCCAAGTGCATGCTGGGAAACTGGTGTGTCACTTCCCCCATCACATGGTACCTGGTTTTGGGGGGGGTTGTGGGGGGTAAAGGGAACAGTTGGGGGGGGGGAGAGAGGTCCCCTGGAACACATAACTGTCTTCCCATTTCAGCTGCCGGGGGTGTAGCTACCCCCTTGGCTATGTCCGAGCTGGGGGCCAGGAGACTCCAGGAGGGGGGTGGTTAGCGCAGTAGATGGGGAGCCAGGACTCCTGGGTTCTCTGGAAAGGGGAATAGGGCCTAGTGGCTTAGAGACCGAAACGTGGGGGACTCCCAGGTTCTGTTCCCATCTCCCGGGGAGGGGAGGCTAGTGGAGCTAGGACTCCTGGGTTCCGTAGCTGTGACCTTATTCTTTCCCTCTCGTTTGTCCCTCCCAGGTGAACTACACACAGCCCATCGTGGCGGTCAAGTTCCTGAACCTCACCCGAGACACGGACCACAACGTGGAGTGCAGGATCAATGCCGCCAACATTGTCACTGCCGACGACGACAGGGACAAGTTTGCTGGGCGCGTCTCCTTCAAAATCCGGATTGACAAGGAATAAGCCCTTTGGCTGTCCCTTCCTCCGCCTGCACCCCTTTTCCTCCAGCACCTCTAACGGCACCTCCCGGGCTCGGTGTCGTTGGGAAGGGGTGGGGCTTAGATGGAGACCCGTGGGGTGGGGTGGGCCGCTTTTGAAAACCGCTGCTTGTGACATCATAGGGTGACTAACCTTGGCTATTTAGACAATCCTGTTGTCCCCACCCACCCCCCAACACCAAATCTTGAAGGGTCTGGTACCAGCCACCCAACCCCTCCCCCCCCCAAACATCTGGAATGCTATTTTGGCATGGTCTAATCACCCCTCCCTGCTTTCCCCGGCCGNCCCCCCCCCCAAAGTGGTATTGTGGGGAGGAGCTCAGAGGCTGTTGATCCCCCTCCCCCATTGAAACTTCCTTGAGATGTTTCCTAATAATAAATGTATATAGATATTTTTTATATATATATTAAAAAAAATTAAGGTACTGCTGAGTCCTCTTGGCCCCTTCCCAGCACTGTTCTCCCCCCCCCCCCCCTTTTCTCTTCCATCCCTCCTTAACATGTTAAATGGCTTCCTATGTGGAGATCCGGTGCTTTCCTCGAGGTGGTGGCCATCTTGTTTTTCTGGCCTCCACAGATCATGGCTTGTAGAATTGCACCCATGTTGACAGCTTGGTGGCCATTTTGTTCTCCTGACCTAAATGGCCCTTGGTGGCCATATTGGCTCTGAGGTGGAGGCCATTTTGATTCCTTGCCTACAAGGTTAATGGCAACGATGTTGATGTTTTGGCAGCCATTTTGTTCTTGCGTAGATGCATGCCATGTTGATTCTAAGATGGTGGCCAGTTGATTAATTGCCTACAAGGATAACAGCTAGGGTTGTTAGATCAATTTTTTTTTTAAATAAGGGACACTGTGAAGCTGAGGGATACTGAAATAAGGGCCTTCCATTATGTTCTATGGAGCTGTTCAGAATAAGGGATGTTAATTTGTACTCCATATCCTACAACGGTCTAAAATAAGGGATGCTCCCTTTAAAATAAGGGACATCTGACAACCCTGCTAATGGCAGCTATATTGATTGTTTGGCAGCCATTTTGTTCTCTTGACCTAAACAGCCATTGACTGCTGTACCGACACTGGATTGGTGGCCATTTTGAATAATGGCTTACAAAGCTTATGGCTGGCTCCTTGGTTGTAGCACAGCTGCTGTTTTCCTCTTAACCTGCCCAGCATGTGGCGGTGAGGTGGAAGCTAGAAGGCTCTACCTTGGAATGGCAGACACCTTGGTTTTTCTGTCTACTAGTGTGTGTCGAGTGTAGACCAAGAAACAAAAAGGCTGCCATGATGCAACATTTGGCTGGGCTAGCGAGGAAAACAAAATGGCCACTGATGTCACAAGCGTGCTGGCTGTGGAATGGCAGCAGTTTTGTTCTTCTGCCTAGCCAGTGGGCACGATCCAATGCCCTGTGGGCCGCGTGCGCAGCCACGAACAAGCCGCGCAGATCCGCATTGTGGGCACGTTGTGCCCTGTGGAAACCACACACGCAGTCTGTTGGGCATTGGATCGTGGCCACCAACTGCCATATCTAATGTGGGATATTTACAGTCTTATTTCATATGCGGAAACTTAGCCTTGCTAGCTCTGAAAAGTAGGCCAGAAAACCAAATGGTTGCTGTTTTCCACAGCCAACGAGCAAGTCTTTGGCCATGTCTATGAAAAAACAAAATGGCCACCATGATCAAAAACATCTTGTGTGGGAATGGCAGCCATCTTGTTTCCCTGCCTACATTCTCAATGCCTTGCCAGGCTGGCTGCGAAACGGTGGCTATCTTGACTCCAAACCTGTATGCCTGATGTCTTGCCATGTTGGTTCCAGACTGGCAGCCATTTTGATTTCCCGGCCTAAAGCACAGCTATGTTGGTGGTGAAACAGTGATGCATTTTAACCCGTGCTCTCCGATCCAACCCTTGCCTGCTCTCCATGAATAGCATACCCTCTTGTTTTACGTTATCCTGTTCCTCTTTAATGTACAGTTATTTTTTAATCTGTCCTAACACAGCACATTGCACTGAGATAAAGAATATAAAGTCACAGGAGCCGCAGTCCTGTGGGGAGAAGTCTATTACCCAGTTAATGCCTCTCTAGACACTTTAATCAACTGATGGGGAATTTTTTCCTCTCTAGATCCTTGCCTGTCCTCGCTCTTTCTGTTTTACTATGTCAAAAATGTCGTCTTTTTTTTTTCTTTTTAAAAGGACCAATCCTTATTTGGAAATGGAGGTTTTAATTCTACTTTTTTGTTGGGTTTTATTTTTTAATTATTAAATCCCTCTCCCTCTTTCCTCAATGCTGCATCCTTGAGGAGATGATCACTGTATGAATGGGGAAAAAAATAACTCAATTCTTGGCTTTTTAACGTCTTATTTTTTCTGAATTTTTTTGGTTTTGTTTTTATTTGCAGAATTATTTAATTGCCTGTATCGGATCTACTGTACAAGATGAGAAATAAAAAAAAATTAAAAAAATTAGACCAAGCTTTCAAAACATTGGCTCTGCCAAAAACATGACAAACTATGGGACGCCCTACTGCTCTGCCGTGCCTACACCCTCCACAAAGCAATCCTGTTGTTCCAAAGGTAAAATAGCTACCTTGGAAAATGCAGGAGGAGAAATCCCTTTGCTTCCCACCCCACCCTTGAGTGATTGGCCTTTTGACCCAAGCCCTAGAGAAGGGTCAAAGACCCAATTGCCAAGGAAACTTGGAGACTGGAAGCAATGTTGGGGTGTGTGTGTGTGCACAGGGGGAGGAGGTGTAGGTTCAGGGGGATCTTGGGGGTGACTGGGAGGAGACCTGGAGGGGAAACTGGCATCAAGAGTGGGGAAAGAAGAGAGGTGGAGTCTCAAGTCTGCCCCGAAAGTCCTACCCCTTGACCCTGAATGGCAAGGGGGTGATATTCAAAGGAACTGGTGGAAATTGTGCAGCCGTTCCCATCCCGACACAACCTGTCCAATAGTGTCAACAGGTTGCCATTGCCACTGCCCCCCCCTTTCCAACATTTGCTTGTTTTGGGACAGGTTAAGGTTGATGGTGACAGATTGTGTGGGCTGGCACAAATCGAGCCATTTTTGTGACAGGTGTCGAAAAGGAGGTGTGTGTGGGGGGGGGGGATGTCTATGCTGATAGGGGTTTGCAGGACTCAACCAAGACAGTGTGACTGTTCTGGGGCTGTTGGGGCCACAGGTGGGGGGTACAGAGTGGCTGTTTTGCAGAGAACAGGGTATATCCAGGATGCCCGGTCTCCTCCCAACACCAGGGAGCCCCATGCCCTAGAAACCTTGGCACGGCAGCCCAAGGCCTGTACCCTGTGCCAGGTGGGGGAGGGGAGGTGCTGGCACTGAGCCCCCCTTGTGCCGGCTTGAATGAATGGACTCACTAAAGCCAGCACTGGCTGTCTCTTTATATTAGCCTGATGTGGTGCTGGGGAGGTGTTGGCCGTTCACAAAGCAGCCTCCCCCACCCCCATACACACATGCTACTCGACTCGTTGACAGAAATGTGTGCCCCCCCCTTTACTCCTTGCAGCCAAGGGGCACTTCCGAGGGGGTGCAGGCTGGAGCGGTGGATACTGAGGGAGACAGGCAGAAGTGAGGGGGAACGGTATGGATTAGGGAGTCTTGCCCCTCAAGTGGGGACTGGCTTGGATTTGGACCTAGGATGGAGAGTGGGGGTTAACTCAGTGTAATGGGGTTTTTCCTGGAATGTGTGGGGAGGGGCTGGGAGCCAGGACTCCTGGGTTCTTGAGGAGGGCAGAGGGCACTAGCGGAGCTGGGAGCCAGGACTCCTGGGTTCTTGAGGAGGGCAGAGGGCACTAGCGGAGCTGGGAGCCAGGACTCCTGGGTTCTTGAGGAGGGCAGAGGGCACTAGCGGAGCTGGGAGCCAGGACTCCTGGGTTCTTGAGGAGGGCAGAAGGCACTAGCGGAGCTGGGAGCCAGGACTCCTGGGTTCTTGAGGAGGGCAGAGGGTACGTGGGGAGCTGGGAGCCAGGACTCCTGGGTTCCCTGGCATGGGAGTGGGGACTAATGGGTGGCAGTGGAAGTGGCACGGGAGTCAGGGCCTGGGAACCGGGCCTCCTGCGTTCTCTCCCCCAATGCCTCTGGAACTCAAGCGGGGCAATCCAGTTTCTGCTCCACCGCAGAAGGCTTCTCGCTGGCACCATCTGCCCGGGCTGCTCCGTGCCAGTGCTATTCTTAGCAGGAAAGCCACACACAATCCATCTCTCTCCATCTCTGGGACCAGCTTTCAAATGTTCCCTCAGGAGAGATGAAGAGAGAGACAGGCCGGCGACCTTCACTTGTCCGGCTGCTTTGTGCTGCGTGTGTCCCTCTGGGAAGGAAAGCCCGGGGGCAATTTTATTTATAGGCTGCCCCCTTCTGCTACTGCAGCGGGGGGGGGGGGCCTCTCAACCTATTACAAACACAAGAAAAGACACCCGTCCCCGTAACAAGGTAGGGGGGCCGCCACATTCTGCACCAGCTGCAGTCTCGGAGTCATCCGCAACGGCAGCCCCACGGAAAGTGTGTTGCGGCCTTGAGCTGCCTGGGCTCCTGGTGCATTTGCCCTGAATCGAATCCTGCTGCTTCGAGCGCTGCACAGGGGACTGGGAGTGGGGTTCAGTAGGGGCTGGCAGCAGGGGGGAGGGGTGTAAGTGGGTGGAGCTTATTCAATGGGGGGCGGAGCTTTCCTTCTGCCGCCTCAAAATGTTGGTAGGCATGGGGGTGGGGGTGGCGGCAGTGTCAAAGCCGGGAGCCTGGGGAGGTGGCACGGGAACCAGCAGGCCCCTTCCGCTAGGCCCTGGTACACCCTGCCCTTTCTGCCCGGGTGACTTCATCTTCCATAAGCCGGCAGGGACTCTTGGAGAGATGGGGGAAATAAATAAAATGACATTCCCTCGCCACCCCCCCCCTCCCCTCCTGTCTCAAATCTCATGGCAGTGACTTGGTGGGAAGCAACAGTCGCTGCCAGGAAGCAGGGTTAGCCCTAGCTACCACCCCATGTTGGTTGCTATGACAACGGAAGGCTCCAGTGCAGCAAAATGGTTGCTATGGTAACAGAAGGCACCAGTGTAGTGGGAAGGTGCCAGTGCAGAGGGAAGGTTACTAGGATGAAGGTTCCGGTGTGGCAGTATAGTTAGTTACTATGGTGACAGGGAAGGTTCTCGTGTGTGGGGGGGTGTTCCTATGAGGACAGGAAAAGCTCCAGTGCAGCTGGTGGGTCACTATGGCAATGAGGAAGGTTCCAGTGTGGCAGGAGGGCCTCTCAGGTAATGGGAAAACCCCAGTGTGGTTGCTATGGTGATGGTGAAAGCTCCAGTGCAGTGGGAGGGTCGTCAGGGTGATGGGAAAGGCGCCAGCCTGGTTGCTATGGTGACAGTGAAAGTTCTAGTGTGGTGGGAGGGTTGCTATGGAGACTGGGAAGGCTCCAGTGCAGCAGGTGTGTCACCATGGTGACAGTGAAGATCTAGCATGGTGGCTATGGTGATGGGGAAAGTGCCAGTGAAGTGGGAGGGTTGCTATGGTGATGGGGGAAGGATCCAGGAATCGCTATAGTGATGGGAAGGCTCCATTGTGGCTTGATTATTGCTATGGTGATGAGAGGCCTGAGTGCAAGGGTGGGAGAGGGATCACTATGGTGACGGGAAAGGCCCGAGTGTGGATGGTGGGGGGTCACTATAGTGGGGGAAAAAAAAGACTTCAGCGTGAAGGGAAGGTTACTATGGGGAGGGAAAAGACCAGTGTGGTTGCTATGGTGATGGAGAAGGCTCCAGTAGGGCTGTTGGGGTGTGTGTGTGTCACTATGGCAACAGGAGGTTCCAGTGTGGCTGGAAGAGTTGCTATAGTGACAGGGAGGCCCAGTGTACGACTCCAGCTATAATTGCCATCGATGCAATTTTTAGAGGACACTTATGAGAAATGCAGGTTGCAGGGCTGTAGTGGAGTCAATGCTGCCCTGCCACCTGTATTTCTCATCAGTCCGCCCAGAGCTGCCGGTGGCTGGATGGGCGGGTTATAAATGTCTAAAGGAAGAAAGTGTCCTCTCTGGCAGCCCTCTCCAGGTAGGAGCCCAGCCAGCTCCCCAGCCTGCAGCACCTGAGACAGCTCCCTCGGAGGCTGCAGAGTCCCCAGCCCCGAGATTGGGGGCAGGGGGGGCAGGGCTGTAGGGCCAGGCCGCTCGGAATCCATGGGGCAGAGAGGGCCTGTCCGTCTGGCACATGGACAGAGGGTGCGGCAGCCCTCAGGGCCCCACCAGGGAGACGAGGGGGGGGGGGCTCCCCGTGTACTCCATCCCCCCCTTGGAGAGACCATGTCTTCCCTTCTGCTCCCGGTCTCCCTGCCCAAGAGAGGACCAGGCTGCCCTGCTGGGGGAGGGAGCTTGGGTGCATCAGGGCCCCTGTCCCCAGCAATGGAGGGGGCTCCCTTGGGGGAGATGCCCCCTCATCTCCCCCCCCCCTGGCATTATTTCCCCTAGTAACCTACATTTGTCTCTCCTGATTTCCATTGGTTTCCCTCCCCCTCCTCCCCATCAAAGCCCAGATCATCTTAATCCTCCCTTCCTCTCCCCTGCAGACTCCCATCAGCTGCTGCGGTTCAGGAGACAGATTGTATGGAGGTAATCTCCCGCCCCAACCCAATCCTCTGGCCTGGCCTGGCCTGGCCTGGCCGGATCAAGAGGCCTAGCGGTCCCATCCCCAAACCTCCAAGCTTTGCTCGCTCTGGGGGTGCTGATAGTGCTGTACCCCCAAAGCCAGTTCATCCTGAACTATCATTCTGAAATGGGGTCCCCATTGTGCTGGGAGCGGTGAGCTACTGCTGAGCTATCACTCCGCAGAATGGGGGGCAGACGCTTGGGCCTGAGTAACGGCGCTGGTGATACACGAGTTCGAATGATCTCTTTTATTGGACCCGCTAGTGTTGGTGGAAATATGCACCCCAGGGTCCTTTGCTGGGGGGTGGGGGCAGAGAGAACCCAGGAATCTTGACTTTCAGCACTCCCCACCTTCACCGTTACCTACTAACTCCCATTCCCTGGGCTCCCCCACTACTAGCCCTCTTGTACTGGACTTCCAGCCCCCTGCTCCAACCCACTAACCCCCAGCCCCTCCTAGAGAACCCAAGAATCCTGGCTCCCAGCCCCCCCTGCTCTAACCCACTAGCCCCCCAACTCCCCTCCCAGAGAACCCAGGAGTCCTGGCTCCAACCCCCCTACTCTAACCCACTAGCCCCCCCACTCCCCTCCTAGAGAACGCAGGAATCCTGGCTCCCAGCTCCCCTCCCAGAGAACCCAGGAGTCCTGGCTCCCAGCTCCCCCTGCTCTAACCCACTAGCCCCCACTCCCCTCCCAGAGAACCCAGGAG
>QEPC01011486.1:461128-483069 GCA_003113815.1 Sphenodon punctatus
TCCCAGAGAACCCAGGAGTCCTGGCTCCCAGCCCCCCCTGCTCTAACCCACTAGCCCCCCCTTCCCTCCCAGAGAATACCACTCAGCTCCTCACTCTAAAGCCATTAGCCCCCCCACCCCCCAAGAACCCAGGCACCCAAGGGCTCACCATTTTGAGGGGCTGGGTCAGCACAACTCCATAGAGACGCAGCAGGTGGGGGTGATGCAGGCAGCTCATGGCGTTTACCTCGTTGAGGAAATCGATCAGGGCGTTGGGGTCCGATGAGACGTCTGAGCGGAGAGACTTGACGGCCACAGGGATCTGGGGGGTGGGAGTTGGGGGAAATCCGGAAGGTGGGGGGCAGTGGTTAGAGCTGGGGGAGGAGACATGGGCAGGGATGGAGAGAGTTGAGAGACTCATCCATTCCTTTATCTATTCTCCTCTCTCCCCCCTCTCTGCCCCCCTGCCCACCCCCCAAAGCCCCTTTCCTCCTTCAGGCAGGAGCTTGAATTTTTTCGGCCACTTGTTGGGGGACAAGAGTTTGCGGGGGGAGAGGGAGTGGTTTTTACACTTTTCCTTTTAGAGCCCGCTCCACCACTAGACATTTCCACTATTAAACCCCCACCCCATTCTGCTGAGCCCGAATGCGGTCCCTCATCCACCTTTCTCCTGGCACTAAGAGTTAGGGTTGGCGCCTATGCACATTTTTAAGGAACACGTGTGAAAAATTCATGTTGCAGGGCCTGCATTAGCACCTAAGACCTTACTAAGAATGGCTCTGTGGGGGGCTGATTAATGGGGGAATAACCCCCACCCCAAAACCCCACGATGGTAGGGAAGAAAAGAGCAGAGGAGCATCCAGTGCGGTGCAGATACGGCTGCCATTGTGCTGGGCTGCCGCTATCCCAAAGGGAAGCTTGTGGTAGGGACAGACAGAAAGAAAGAAGGGGTGCTCAGGGGGATGAGAGAAAACACTGGATGGACACACAGACAGAGGGACTCACAGTGGCACCACCCGGCGCGCTCCACTCGGCGCGATGGACGACCCCAAAGCACCCATCCCCCAGACACTCGCGCATCCGCAGGTCCCACTCGCTGATCAGACACTTGAGGGAGGTGTCTGCATCGGGGCGGGGGGTGGGGGGTTGCGATGGCAGCTCGTTGGTGTCAGGGGCCCGGTTCCCGGTGAACATCTGGAGGGAAGGAGAGAAAATGGGGGGGGCATTTTAGCCATGTTGTCACCCCAATATACATGGTAAACTCAGCACAGACACCCCCTCCCACTGGCACCTTCAGTATGGCCAAGCTGTGCCCTGCCCAAGCCACCCCCCAGCTCCCCCATGGCATGGCAGGCCCATCCCCTTGGGGCAGGCACTCAGATACCCAATTCCCCTAGTACCCCCATGTGACTGCCCAGCATGGCTGCCCCATCCCCCAAATGCTCAGCCCCAGTAGCGGCCACTCCATTCCCCCCACAACCCTCCTATGTTGCTCTCCCAAACACGGCCCTACTGTTCAACACCCCCCGACCCACTCAAGATGGCTCCCCCAGCAGGCTAGTCCCTTCCAATCTAATTCCCTACACGGGAGGCACCAGCTCGAGTTCAGAGTCCTTCCAGTGCGGAGGCAGGGAAGGAGATCTGCACCTTATAGACCCAGGAAATGGGGCGGGAGCCCTGCTGCTTCCTCCTTTTGAGAGCATCCTCCAACCTGCGCTGCCCTGCAGAAAAGGGAAGGGGTTAAACAACTCTGCCACGTCCCCTCAGTCCCCACCCGCAGCCCCTGCTCTCCCAGCCCTGCCCCCCCAGCTCTTCCACTGACCCTCAATCCCCACCCGCAGCCCCTGCTCTCCCACGTACCTGGGCGTCCCATGCCAATCTGGTCGAGGTCAGACGGTTTGACATAATCAAAGTGCCCCAGGCGGGTGACATGAAGTTCATCACGGATCTTGAGGTAAAACTGCTCCAGCTGGATTCCGGAGAGCAGCTGGCGCAGCCACTCCGTCCCATCATCTCGGGCCATTGGACACTGGAGGGAGGGGGAGACAGCAGGGTTAGATAGTGCCCCTCCATCCCCACCCGCAGCCCCTGCTCCCCCAGCCCCGGGCTCCCCAAACACACGTCTGCAAATACCAAATGAATAAGGACAGAGTTAGTGCCAGACTGAGTCAGATCAATGCCCAGCCCAGTATCCTGTCTCTGACAGCAGCCACCCTCAGTCACTTCAGAGAAATACCCAACAGGTCCCCATGGAGTGATACATTCTCTGCTGCTCGCTCCCAGCTCCTAACAATCAGAGGTTACATCCCCCCATTATCCCCCGCTATCCTCCAAGAATGTACCCAGTCCCTGTTTAAACCCAGCTATACAACTGGCTTTCACCAAATTGCACAAGTTAATTGTGTGTTGAAGCCCTGACGTATTGTGTCTCTCCTTGTACGGGAGCCGTTCCTGACCCTGGATCATTTTTGTTGCCCTTCTCTGCACTTTTCCCGGTTCTATTATATCTTTTTTGGGGGGATGGGACGACCAGAACTGCAAGCAATATTCAAGGTGCGGTCACACCACAGAGTTATACAGGGGTATTATATCTTCTGTTTTATTCTCTGCCTCTTCCCGGATCATTCTTATCGTTCCGTTTGTGTTCGATGGCCACCACCATCCACTGCATTCGGGTTTCGGTCAGACGCAAAAAGACCTTTCTGGGTCCCAGAGTCAAAACACAAACACTGGGACTGTGGATCTGAGTTCTGAGTGAGCCCAATGTTTCCTGACAAAGGTGGCATCCAAGGTCCCAGTAAACCAGGCCCCTCAATACTGACGCACTAGTTGGTCCGTTACAGCCGGGCACCGCGGATTAGCGAAGGAATCTAGAAGGACCACATGCAGTAGATTTTCTAAAGATGCCTTGAGCCAAAAAAGGGCCACCTGCTCCCAAGCATCTGCCATCCACTCACGCGTGCCTGCTTCCAACCGGATCACGGCAGCCGGAGTTCCCTTGGGTAAATGAGGGAGGGAAGTCAAAAATCTAGATTGTAAGGAGTTTAAGGATTTCCCCCATAAAGGGGCCCATAGTGCAGCCCCATACAAGAGAGTGGGTATAACCTTTGCCTCTCCGCAAGGGTGAACGCCCTTCCAACCAGGGTTTTGGAGGGACGGGTCGCAAAGAGTCCCTATGGGGACCGTCTTTGTCCATTTGATAATACAACGGCGGAGTCCACGTACCATGTCTTATTTGAATGCCGCTTGTACGATGGCGTACGAGATGAGATTCTTCAGCCTTTTATTGGGAAATTTCATGGGGCATCCAGTTTGTTCTTGATGCAAATGGCTCTCAATGATTTGGATCCTGAGGTTACCACATGTATTGTGAGGTTTTCGCTTTTAGCGATGGGCCTGAGAACGAAGTTTCTCGAATTTAAATCGCGGAGTGAGCCGGATTGAAAAATGTCCCATTAAAGGCTCCTCTTTTACGACCCCTTAAGCTTGTAGTTAGTGTCAAGACTCCCAGATGCCAAGGCTGATAAGGGGGTGAGAATAGTATGCTCAGTATCCATCTCGTTTACTTAGAAGGGATGGATTAAGAGACTAGTGCCCACGTGACCCCTAAATTCATTGATATGTCCGGTTTGAAGGTGCTCCCTTATAGCTGTTCCCGGTATCATGGTGTTATGATTTAATTGCATGTAATATACTATGAGAATTAATATACTGGAACCAATGACCATATTTGAAAATGCATGTAACTATTGTACCAAAGCTCTGAATTCTCTGTACTGATCCAGTAGGCAGGATCTCTAGAAATAGCCAGGTAGGCTGTGTGGGAAATAATCTCACATGACTTTCACAAACTCCCAACCACATCATCATGTCTTGCAAGACCAGTGATTTACATCATATTGCTGACCAACCGCACCCAGCCTGGAACAAAGCACTGACAAAGACTAAAACAAAGGGGCTTGATGAGAGGGTGCTTGAACACCCCTGAAGAATATCTCCTTCACGCCTGGAGGGGAAGGAGGAGATGTTTCTGCTCAGGGAGTTGCCAACTGACAAGCAGAAGCCATTCAAGCGGCCATCACCCTTTTTGCACCAGCACAGATGATAAAGGCATATCTACTCCCTGCCTGAAGGGAGGGAAAAAGATGTCCTGTTATCAAGTGCCCACCCTGACTAACAAACAAACTGGGAATGTGACCATTAGCACCCAGGCTCCAGATGGATGGGAAAGGGAGATGACAGCCAGACTCTGTAAGATGAATACCAGCAAGCACATTGCACAATCAAGCACCCTGGAATATGCATACTGAAGAACATCTTCTCCCCAAAACACTATAAAAGACTGAAGCAGAGACCAGAACGTTGTCTCAGCGCTTGGCATCTAACTTGGTGTTCGTGGGCTGTTGACCCTTTCCGGGACCCCTCCATAGGGGGTCCTACAACCCTATCTCCTGCTCCTAACAGATGACATCCACCGTTTTGAGCTTTCAAGACATGTAAGACTGACTTTGGGTGTGGGATATTGTATAGCTAGGTAACTGCTGCTGGATCATTACAGACTGGGTTTTATAAATGTGTGAACAACTAAATAAATCTATAACTATGATTTAAGATCCCTTCTATGTGAATGTCTCATATGTGCAAACCAGGGTGTGTGGGTCCCCCGATCCAAAGAGAGCTAATTCCCTAAATCCTAACAATTGGTGGAGAATTGCGTGCTGGGAGGGAAGATATCCTGTGGTTCCTACTATTGACAGTACCCATTGGGATAAGTACATTTTTGCTGGTCCCCATTAACCCAGACTGTGAGCTGCATTGTTTGGCCAACAGTGCTGCTCACACCCTGGAAACACACTGGTATTGTTAATAGAAGGGAATCAGGGTACTCTCCTAGGGACACACCACACACGTGTGGCAAACACAGGCAATGCCTTGGTTTAGGAAAAAGAGTAGGGGAAGGGTCCCTGTGGAGGAGTGGGGCAAGGTAAAGGTCCTTCCAAAACTAGTGGACTTCATTCAAAATTTGGGAAAATGCCCTTGGACTGATCAGCTCTTTACAAACCCCATTACTGAAAAACAGATATTTGAGGTTTGGGATAAGTATGTTTCTTTATATTCCCCTAAAAAAGAGCATAAGGTCTCTGCTGCTATCTGGCTTCTCTGGGGGGCTGTACAGGATGCTGTAGCACAGATCTCCACCTTAAATGATAATGCTAAAGTAACTGATGTGTTAATGGGAGATCTCAAACGCAGAGAACAACAGAGTGTTAGTTGGCGCAATGAACAGTCCTGTCAGCAACTCAGACAAGCCATTGAGTACAGGGAACTCAACGAACACCTGGCAACATTACAAAAAGATTATAGGCGTCTTCAAAGAATTAATCAGGATAACCTCACCAAGTTGCAGGAAAGCGAAGCAGGTCTGAGATTGTTAATGAATCAAGTCAAAAAGTTCAGGGAAGGAGATCCTGTATCTCATGTAAAATGCCAAGAAAAAATCAACGCTCTCACACAAAGCTTAAAGGGAAAACATGCCATCATTTCAGCTAATAGAAAAATCCCTGTGTCCCAGTGTAGCAAAATGGACCCAGATGCACCCTTTTACGATGATTACCCCTCTGATGAGGAGGAACTTATAACCAGCATTTGTATGCCCATGGCCCCCGATAAGACACTTCCCCACACCCCTGAGAAAACTGCAACTCCCCTGCCTCCCTGTGATCCAGACCCTCTAATAAACAATGCCTCCCTTAAGGAGCACTGGCAACCTCAGCCAAAGAGAGATGCCTGGCATCAAGATCATGCAGGAGGGAAAAGTTCCTCTGGCCAGCCATGGGACTCTTACCCCTTCCCTCAGAATGTCCATGGTCCTGTAGGGTTCCCCAGGAGTCCCCCTCCATGGCCAGGTTTCCAGGACAGGGCTTGGAGTGAAATACAGACATTCGCTAACTTGTTTTGGGGAATGTATTTCACCCATCTCTCCATGTGGCTCCCCCATTCTGCCCTAACCAGCAACAGTGGTTCCTGGCCTCTACAAGCGTAATCCAGCCTGAAGCAAGCCCCCACTTTTTGTGTGTTTCTGTGTTAAGGAGGGAAATATTGCTTTTTATTGTTGTGATTGGTAGAGTTGTCTTTTAGGTAGTCTGTTTAGGTGTTCTGTTAAAAATAGGGCCTCATCTACACTGACTTTGCCAGCAAGGGCTAAAACTGTCTGTAAGGAGGAATAAAAGCAGCAGTCTCAAAAATCATGCATGTGTTGTCTCTGCCATTTACCATGCTTCAGTGCTGATATCAGTAATTTGTGTGTGCTTAACTATGTGGGATGTATGAGATAGGGTGTATGTATATTTGTATGCTCGAGGAGATCCCCATGTGGGTATGTGTGTGCGTGACTTTGCCTGAGTGCCCTGAGATAGGGGTGTGTGACAAAAATTTGTGTGAGCACATGTGCAAGTGTAATGAATGTTTTATTGAAAGCTTGTGTAAGTGGGTGCGCCTGCTATGTATGTATGTTTGAGGATTCCTACAAATCAGTGCTGGAGCAGGCAGCCATTATGCATGGGTTGTCTACAAAAGTAATACTGTTCATGCTCTTACAGTATTAAAAGGGGGGAGGATTTATATAATTCCAGTGATTAGTTTCATGAATTAACCATGGGAGTCACCCTTAATTAGGCCTTGCAGAGGTCAGATCTCTTTATTTCTTACAGAAGCAAGAAGGTGGCCTTGGAAGGCAACACTAAGGAACCAACCACAGTTTTTATTTTATTCTATTTCATTAATGTGTGTATGTTATGCCATGGCTGTTTGTCACTCAGTGTTGTGTGTTTATCACTTAGTGTTGTATGTCTATCTATGTGTCTATGTGATATCACTACCTCTTCACCACCACGTGTTTATCTAGGCTTTGTAGTTTGTTTGTTTTCTATTTACAGTTTTTTAAGTTAAGCATCTTTCCAGCTATGTCATGACATCACTCACACTATTTGCGCAAAGGGGTAGTTGTAAAGACTAGCCCCCAGCCCCCACATTGGGTCAAGTGCTGGTAACCTCTGACCCTATCCAATGACAATATCAGCAGACATCACCCCCAATGTTCTCCTTTTGTATCACCACTTTTTCAGGCTTGTATAAATAAATGTTTTTATGTAATACCACCCCCTGGAACTCCCACATGGTATAATGAATTATTTATGCACACTACCCCAGACACTGGATTCATGTTCATGTGTAATGTAACTAAAATTTATGTAAACAATGTTACTTGGACTCTACATGCAAATGAATGAAAGCAATTAAAGTACAACATTTAGCTAACACATTAGGCCATGCAGCTCTGGTTCTCAGATCAGAAGGAAATACAATTACCCATGTCCTAACAGAAGTAGAATATACCATGAAACATTCTTTTTGGGGAAAGTCTATTTGGGTGGTCACCCACTGCTACAGGGGTGTTCAATCTTCTAATACATTCCATTGTTATCATTTTAATCATTCAATGTATTTTAATAGCTGCTGTTATCTGGATTGCATGTTGGGCAAAGAGAGCGATACGAGCCTTGCAGGCCAGGGCTATTCATGCTCCATTGACACGAAGGACATAGGCTCTCTGACTGAGAATTGAGCTCCCTCACAGCCAGACAAGTCAATGATCCTTAAAACCTAAAAGCCTCAAGCAGTCCAGAAACAAAATTATGTCACCATAAAATTATGCCACCATATTGCAAAATGGTGACAAGGCGGGGACTGTTACGATTTAATTGTATGTAATATACTATGAGAATTAATATACTGGAACCAATGACCATATTTGAAAATGCATGTAACTATTGTACCAAAGCTCTGAATTATCTGTACTGATCCAGTAGGCAGGATCTCTAGAAATAGCCAGGTAGGCTATGTGTGGGAAATAATCTCACATGACTTTCACAAACTCCCAACCACATCATCATGTCTTGCAAGACCAGTGATTTACATCATATTGCTGACCAACCGCACCCAGCCTGGAACAAAGCACTGACAAAGACTAAAACAAAGGGGCTTGATGAGAGGGTGCTTGAACACCCCTGAAGAATATCTCCTTCACGCCTGGAGGGGAAGGAGGAGATGTTTCTGCTCAGGGAGTTGCCAACTGACAAGCAGAAGCCATTCAAGCGGCCATCACCCTTTTTGCACCAGCACAGATGATAAAGGCATATCTACTCCCTGCCTGAAGGGAGGGAAAAAGATGTCCTGTTATCAAGTGCCCACCCTGACTAACAAACAAACTGGGAATGTGACCATTAGCACCCAGGCTCCAGATGGATGGGAAAGGGAGATGACAGCCAGACTCTGTAAGATGAATACCAGCAAGCACATTGCACAATCAAGCACCCTGGAATATGCATACTGAAGAACATCTTCTCCCCAAAACACTATAAAAGACTGAAGCAGAGACCAGAACGTTGTCTCAGCGCTTGGCATCTAACTTGGTGTTCGTGGGCTGTTGACCCTTTCCGGGACCCCTCCATAGGGGGTCCTACAACCCTATCTCCTGCTCCTGACAGATGACATCCACCGTTTTGAGCTTTCAAGACATGTAAGACTGACTTTGGGTGTGGGATATTGTATAGCTAGGTAACTGCTGCTGGATCATTACAGACTGGGTTTTATAAATGTGTGAACAACTAAATAAATCTATAACTATGATTTAAGATCCCTTCTATGTGAATATCTCATATGTGCAAACCAGGGTGTGTGGGTCCCCCGATCCAAAGAGAACTAATTCCCTAAATCTTAACAATGGCACGAAATAAGCTCATGCTCAATATATTCAGACGAGATCCCTTTTAAGGTGATTATTCTTGCCCTAGTTTTGGAGGGGGCAAGGTGAAACCTAATGATGTCTCCTGGTTATTATAGGGCCGTAACCAGGCCTAGGTTGGTTTTGTCCATCCTTTTGTAGTAATCCCAACATTTTCATTTTCCTTATACATGTAATTAGTTGTGAAGGGACCAAATGTCGCCAATACAGGCCTCACGTACAGGAGGTGCCCTTTTCTGGATGGAAGGAAGACCCTGTTGCATTAAGATTATTTCCCCTATCTCTAACCCTTGTGCAGGGGTCAAGTGTTGCTGCCACAAACCCCGGGAAAGGGGAAGGCGAATTTAAGATGACTTGATTACTATGCTAGGTTAGGGTATCGGGGTTTGGCAATTTTATGTATTTATAGTACACTTGGTTATACTTTTAATGAGTATTGAGGGATTTTATTAGCTCAATCCTAGAAGTATCTGTTCCTTTGATTGTCAAGGACAGTTATTTATTTATTGATTGATTGATTATTTGTTTGAATTCTTTTATGAGTGTATTCTTTTTCTTGTATTTTTGTTTGTATTGTAGTGTATATTTGGGCAATGACCAAAGGTTAAGCCTCTTAATAAATGATGATGATCCTGAAGCATCAGAGCCGGGGTGCTCTCTGACTCCTGCGTGGGGAGCCCGTCGTGAGCCCTCCCCGGCTGCCGGAGCCACTGCAGTCTCCAGCCCTGCAGCCAGTCCCACTCCAGTGGAGACCAGCTAAGCCAGGCAGAAATGGTGAATCCCCAAACCAGTGACCCCTGCCAAAAAGTGACACCCTTGGGGAGCCGGCCTAAGGTTGCCAGAAAATCATCATCATCTTTATCTAGTGCCCCCGTACCATGGCACTCGGAGTGCTTCCCGTAACACAACTTTTAATCCTCCCAACAACCCTGTGAGGTAGGTTGGGCTGAGAGAATATTGTGACTGGCCCAAAGCCACCCAGTGAGTTTCTGGCTAAGACGACACTTGAACCATGGTCCCCTCCTACCTCCCAGTCCAAGTATTGCACACTTAGCTATTACACAACACTGGCCTAAGGTGCCAATGCAGGCCCTGCAACATGTATTTTTCATAAGTGTCCTGGAAGGATTTGCATATCTGGCAACCCTAGGCCAGCTACATGTCCAACTCCCCTTCCCTAAGCCAATAACCCCATCTAACCCAGATCCATGCCCCTTTCCTACCTTCCCAAACTAGCAACTTCCCCACCAAGCCAGCTGAGAAGGGAGTGGGGGTTAGTGGGTTAGAGCAGGGGGGGCTGGGGAACCAGGACTCCTGGGTTCTCTGGGAGGGGAGGGGGGGCTAGTGGGTTAGAGCGGGGGGGGGGAAGAGTCAGGACTCCTGGGCTCTCTGGGAGGGGAGTGGGAGCTAGTGGGTTAGAGCAGGGGAGCTGGGAGCCAGAACCTCTGGGATCCACAGATGATGACTCCTAGATTAGCCGCCTGCATGGGGAGCCTGTAGTGAGCCCACTCCCCTCCCAGGGAACCAGCTGTGCTGGTTTCCAATCTTCTATTTTTTTGGCTTCCTCCCCTCCTCTCATACTTATTGCTGTGTTTTGGGGTGTTGTCCCGGGAACTGAATCACGCGGTTGCTGACTCATCATTTTGTAACCTTCCCCCTGGGTTGAAATGCTGAGTCAGCTGAGCCACACATACCATCGCAAAGCACAGTGGGGTGAATGCAACCTTCAGAAGATACTCTCCAGGGGGCAGTGCTGTCTGAGTCTCCCCTTCCCCCCCCCCATCACAATCTAGTCACCTTTTAACAGCCGGCTCCGCCTGTCCCCCGGGACACTCAGATCATCCTGTGCCACGGAAGCAAAGTCCAAACAGTGAACAAGCAAATATTGACAAGGGCGTGTGAGCAACAGGGCACAAGATACCCCATACAAGCAGTGTGAGGGACTGACTGACTCAGGAGGGCTTTGGGAAATATGATCCGGGATCTTAGGGGCACAAAGCTCCTTGGGGTTCACCTGGCCTTCCTTCACCCCTTGGATCCAGTCTCTTGCTAAGTCCTGTCACTTCAAATCTGCCCCTTCCTTCCAGCTCCCACTGCCCAGACTCTAGTCCATGTTCTCATCATCTCTCGCCTTGGTGACTGCAACCTCCTTCTCCTCTCCGCTCAATACTCCATTGCCAAGGTCACCCACCTCGCCTGCTGCTTTGAACCTCTTCAGCCACTTCTCTCCTCCCTACACCAACTCCCCCTCCCACTCCTTTTCCTCTCCTTCAAGGCTCTTCCTGGCCTTGATCCCCTCTATCTTTCCCACTTACGTTCCCACCTGGGAACTTCAAGGGGGGGCCAGACATGCAGAATTTTCCAGGACACTTCTGGACAAGTACAAGGACAAGATTTGTGCACCTCTGGCAACCCTAGGAACTTCCCTCCCCTCTCTGCCACCACCCTCACCACACTCCAGTCTCCTGCTTTCTTAACTGCTTCACCTCTGTGGCAAAGATCAGGAAACCAACATGCATGTTACATCCATGATCATAAATGGGTACTCTGTGCGTACCCACAGAGGGATAGGGACAGCTCCTCCGTTCCAGCCGTCTCTTACCCTTTTGGGCATATTCTCGGACAATCCTATGACAGCAGACAGAAAAGCAGCCTGCCGTCAGCTGTGTCTTGCAACTTTACGTACAATTTTAACCAACTGGAAAGAATAATAATTTAAAAAAGTATTTATCCTTGGATATATCCAGACTTTGGTTCACTTTTAATGACAGAAAGGATAATGGTGGACGTCAACAATAAGCTAGAGGATTTTTATGTAATTTGGTTCAATCTTTGGGAGATCCTTAAAGCAATGATTAAGGTAGATCATGTGGATCCTAAAATACGTCTTTCAGAGATACGGATAATACTCACACCGGTCATGAGAGAACTGTTGTGTTTTCCACACAAAGGATTTAAAGTAGGAGTGGTAAACGTCCAGCCGAGGTTGATAGTAGTAGAAATAGGGAGCTGTGTGTTTCGGCTTGCAGTCTATGAAGGTTTAATCCTCTGCGTCCACAAGTTCTTTTATGCAAGGACACTTATTTTCTATGGACACGCAGGACTTCAGAAGGACTCACACAAAGTTGGATCCACTTGGGGGACAATTGCACGGCATCAAGATTTTGTCCATCTATACGTAGGTCAGTCACGCTCGTACTGGCAAGACGAGACTGGGGGGGGGGGACTTTAGAAGAACGGAGAAGTATTTGAAGAGCCCTCACCAGACAAAAGAGAGAGTCGTTCATGCCTTCTACCACCCTGAACTGCAACCAGGCAAGAAGCTAATGCCCAGCTCTGCTACCATCAGAGCGGAGAGCAAAGGGGCTTTGAAACAGAACAGACAGCTGCATCAATAGGATTTTAGCTTAGAACTCACAAGTAACAGATCAATTCGTGTTGTCTTTTATGTTTATTTGATTTACTGCACTCAGAACTTAATCTTGCCTTATACTTTAATCTTGATTCTTGAATTAAACTAACTAAGCCCGGCGTGCTTAGAGAAGCATTCCCAGCATTGGAGTGAGGAGGGAAATTCTGGGTTTCCAGACCCAGACGAACCTAGTGTGTATTTTCTGTGCTTTGAGAAGCTCTGAGGTGACAGAGAGAGTTAAGCCCGGCTTACGGGCTGGAGCAGTTCTGGAGAGAGCTGGTCCTGTCGGTCGGTGCTGTCGGTGGGGAAACTGAGTCACAGCCAGCCCAGAGTGGGGCAGAGAGGCCCCCAGTCCCACCACAACCTCTTCCTAGCGTTGTCAGATACGGCAACATTGGTGCCTGCCTTGGTGCCTAAGGCCAGAGTGTTCTTGAATGGTTCCGCTCCTTCCTGGCCGGGAGAACTTGGCGGGTGGTGCTCGGGGACTGCTTGACCATATGGTGAGGACACCCAACTCTACCTTTCTTTTTCGTCCAACCCAGGCCTGGGAGTCTCGGTGTCCGACGGCTGCGGGGGACTGGAGGAGGAGGAGCCGGCTGAGGCTGAATCCCAACAAGACAGAGGGTAAGGCGGTGGGTGTGGCATCCCCCCATCATGAACGGGGTCTGCCCCCTGCTGGTCCCTCAGGTTCGTAGACTGGGCGTGCTCCTCGCCTGTCTGTCTTATTCTTTGTAAAGCACCAGGAACACTGCTGGCGCTATATAAATGCTTATAATAATATAATTAATAATAATAATAATGCGACCTAGGCCTCAAACTCCCTCCCTGAACACGTCCGTTCTGCTCCGTCTCTCTGTTCCTCTCTCCCTTCTCCAGCGTAGATTGTCATCAAGACCATTAAACACCAGGCTCATTGCTGGTGCAATATTATCGAGACCCTGCATTCGCGGCGTTTTCCTCCCTGCTGCCGGCAGGGGAAACACGACTACGTTTCGATAGCGCTACTCAGCACTCACAGACTGTCAGAGACCGGTCCCCGCCCCGTGGGACTTACAGTCTAAGATGGATACAGGGGAGGGGAACACAGGGAGGGAAAGACAGACACACACAGTCCCATTTTACAGATGCGGGGACTGAGGCCGAGAGGTGGTGACTTGCCCAAGGCCACCCGGTGAATTCATGGCGAGGGCAGAATTCGAACCCTGGCTTCCCAGGTCCAAGTCGAGCCCCGTCTCCGCTGCCCCGCGCCGGCGCTCCGTGAGCATAGTGAACATTGAAAACACCATGAATACAGGTCCCTGAACATTGTCACGAATAATAATCCCACCAGCAGCGATGTGCCGGGCCTTGCACCGTACGATCAGCCCAGAGAGCTGCTGCAGCCGATGGTCCGTCCGGCGCGGAGTAACATGGCGCCCCCGCTTCCTGGCTCTTGGAAGGGAGCGATGCCTAGGCCGGCCACCTCTGCAAATGTTTAAGGAACATTTATGAAAAATACATGTTGCCTCAGGTGCCAATGCAGGGCCCTGCAACATGTATTTTTCATTAAACGAGATCCACCCCCATACCTACCTGTGCTTCTCCTTTGCCCCCAGAGTCTCCTGCCCCCCTTCTCCTACGCGGCCCCCTAAGCCTGCAGCTCCCTCCCTGAACACACGCTACTCCCTCCCGACGTTCAAAAACCATCCCTCTTGCATCCAGTTTTTCCAGCTCCTCACCCCACAGACTGCTTCTTTCTTCTGCCCCTGGGACTTCTACAACTTCCTGACCGTCTCCCTGTCTCTCTCTCCGTTCCCCTCCCACTTGTCTCGCCTAAATTGTAAACCCCTAGGGGCAGGGATCTGCCTCTAATGAATGATTGTACAGAACCCGGTACATTGCTGGCACCATATCATGAGACTACACCGTCCCTGAGAGAAGTCAGTCTACCCCGTTTCCAGTGACGGGGCCTCCGTGACCTAGTTTGGCAAACTCTCTCACAACGTCCCTTGGCGAATGTGAAATCTCGTCATGCTTAGGTTAGCCGAGGCGTCTCATTTTGGTAGGTTGTCCTAATCCGGTCCTTTCGAGACAAGCCCGCCCAGGTTGGCCTGATGGGGGAAGGGGACGAGCCACCACTCCGCTCCCTCCGCCAAACCGCAAAGGGAAAAGGCAGACGAGAGAGTCACCCCGAAAGCGGGAACGGATCCAGATCTTCAAGCGGCCAAGGCCTCACCGGCAGCAAACGCAAAGCGAGAGACCCTGTTCTAGAGCCCCCAGCCTAGGCCCCCAGGTCAGGCCCTGTCCCTTCTACCGCAGAGACTCCCCCCATGTATTCCCAATCCCCACCGAGTCTCAGGTCAGCTGACAGGATTAACCGCACGGTGGCCATCGGATTCTGCGACCAAGGACCTGCAACAGCCGGTTAGTTACCGAGTAGCGTCTGCTTATTACGATTCCATCCGTTCACCAACGGGCCGATTTGCGCCGTTTACCGTGTCACCGCCGCGGCCGTTACCCCCATCTGTTCCAGCGTTACCGGCAGATGACTCCATTTGCCCCTAATTCCTTCCCTGCTTACCCCACCCTGGCCACCAATTTTCAAGGCTTAAATCTGCGAGATGCCGCTTAGCTATGGGTCCGGAAGCCATTCGAAAATGACAGAACGCAGAAATCTGGGCTGTGGGAGCCGTCAGACAGCGCTCATCGGCATTTCAGTTCCTTCATTAACCGCCGCAGTATGCACTTTCCGATCAGTTAACGGATTAGCCATCTGGAATTTGGGGGATGTAATCAAAAAGGCATGTTCCCCCCCTCCCAGATGTTCCCCCCTCCCTTTGGCAGCATCTTCCCCTGCCCAGCTGTTCTCACAGATAGGAAGGCCAACCTAATATTGCCCCAAAGTTTGCCTCCCTGCAGCCCAGACCCCGTTCTTCTCCTCTTTCCCATGGGACGTCGGGGGACAGACAAAAGGACACAGAACAGTGGGTCTCCGTCTCCCCCTCAGGAACGCCCCAGAGACAAAAGGACACAGAACAGTGGGTCTCCCCCTCGGGAACGCCCCAGAGACAAAAGGACACAGAACAGTGGGTCTCCCCCTCGGGAACGCCCCGGAGAGAAAAGGACACAGAACAGTGGGTCTCCCCCTCGGGAACGCCCCGGAGACAAAAGGACACAGAACAGTGGGCCTCCCGGAGACAAAAGGGAGATTTGAAAGGAGTCAAATATTCAACACGTTCATGACGAGCCAGGGAAAGCCTGACGGACGAGGTGGGTTTTCAGGAGGGATTTGAAAGTTGGGAGGGAGCGGGAGCAGAGCGAATGTCTCCAGGAAGGGGGCTCTAGTCCTGGGGGGCAGCAAGAGAAAAGGGGCGAAGACGTTGAGAGGAGCAGGGGAGTCGCGAGCAGGCGAGGTTTGGGGCAGAGGAGGAGCGAAGCTCCCAGGCAGGAACGTAGCGAGATACAAGAGCGGAGAGAGACGGGGGGAGCAAGGCCATGAAAAGCCTTGGAGGGGAAGCCCAGGAGCTTGTGCTGAACGCGTTCCCGTCGAGGGAGCCAGTGCAGGGCGGAGAGGAGGGGATGAACGTGGTCAAAGCGACGGGCGAGGGGGATGATTTTGGCAGGTGAGCGTTGAACGGAGATGGGGGTGGGGTGAGATCAGAGCAGGGGAGGCCAGTAAGGAGGAGGAGGTTACAGTAGTCAAGGCGAGAGATGACGAGAGCGTGGATTAGGGTTTTTGCGGTGGCAACAGTGAGGCAGGGCCAGAGTTGAGCAGTATTGTACGGAGCAAAGCAACAGGATTTAGCAACAGCCTGGATCGCAGGCGTAAAGGAGAGGGAGAAGTCGAAGATGAATCCCAGGCGACGCACCTGAGGGACCTGCTGGAGGGTGACTCCCTCAATGGAAACAGAGAGGGAAGTAGGAGAGGGACCTTTTTTTAGGGGGGGGGGACGAGAAATTCGGTCTTGGCCCGTATGAAGCTCGAGTTGGCAGCGAGACACCCAGGCAGAGATGCCGGCGACACAAGACTGGATGGAGTGGGAGGGGGAGCGTAGGAGTGGGGAGAAGGAGATTTCAGCTAGAGATTCCAAACTAGAGCAACGGTGGGGTGAGAGAATCGGCTGCCGAGGGAGGTTGTGAAACTCCTGTGAGGGGCGGCCGGACGGGCATCTAACTGCGACGCTGCAGGCAGTCAGCTCTCCCCCCGCCACGATGCAGGGAGTTGGGCTTCATGGCCCGTTGTGGGCTGCGTTCCAACTAGGGTGGAGCACACATTGCAGGGCAGAGCCCTCCGGCGTGTGTTTCTCCCGCGCGCTCTCTAAAACATGCCCTATCCGGCCACCCTGGTTCCACCCCTGTCACTGAAGATCAGGAACTGGCTAAAAGGCAGAGGGTCAGGGGCCCAAGCTTTTTCCAAACGAGAGAGGTAAACGGCGAGGTGCCCCCAGGGGTCTGTACCGGGACCGGTGCGGTTTATTTCTCGGAAAAAGGGGTCGCCACATTGGCTGATGATGTAAATATTTAAGATCATAGAATCCTGGATGTGGAAGGGGCCTTCCAAGGTCATCTAGCCCAACTCCTTGCTGGGATACAGGAGGACAACAGCAACAACATCCCGGACAGATATCCACCCTGCCTCTGTCTGACAACCTCCAGCGATGGAGAGCGAGAGCCTACGTCCTCCTTAGGCAACCTGTTCCATTGCCGCCCGGCTCCAACTGTTATGAAGTTTTCCCTAATATTTAATGGAAATCCACCTTTTAATCATCTGAGACCACTCTCTCTAGTCGTGCCCGTGGTAGCCCAAGCAGAACAGTCCCTTGCCATCTTGGTGGCAGCGCTTTAGATGGCTGAAGTCTGCTAGCCGGTCTCCCTTAATCTTCTCTTTTCTAGACTAAACATCCCCAGTTCCTACACCCTTTCCTCATCAGACTTGCTTTCCAGACCCTTTATCATCATTTATCACTCAGTGTATAACTGGGTTGTGGACTCTACTGCCAGAGGCCGTGGTAAGGGCCAGTACAATAGCGGAGTTTAAAAGAGGTTTGGACAAGTTTCTGGAAGCTAGATCCATTAGCAGCTATTAGCCGGACAGGATCGGGGAACATGACGGGAGCTGGGGGGAAACAACAGGGAATGGATCCCCCATTGTGACCTGTTGGGTGCTTCTCCTGAGCCACCGTGATTGGCCACTGTCGGAGACAGGATGCTGGGCTAGATGGACCATTGGTCTGACCCAGTATGGCACTTCTTATGTTCTTGTGTTTGTTGCCCTCCTCCAAATCCACTCCAGTTTGTCAACAGCCTTCTTAAAATGCGACATCCAAGACACAATACTCCAGGTAAGGTATGACCGGTGCTGAATAGAAGGGAATTATTACTTCTGCTGATTTGGAGACAACATTTCAGTTAATGCTGCCTAGAACGGCATTAGCCTTTTTTGCAGCTGCATCCCACTGCTGACTCCCGTTCAGCTTGGGGTCAACCACAATCCCCAGACCCGTTTCACATGGGCTGCTGCTCAGCCAGCTGTCCCCTATCTTTGACCTGTGCATTTGGTTTTTCTTCCTTAAAAGGTCTTTTTTTCTATCTGCATTAGGTGTTACTGCTCAGGAAAAGGGTTTTGGAGTCATTGCAGACAGTTCATGGAAACCATCAGCTCAATGTGCAGCAGCAGCCAAAAAGGCACGAGCAGTGTTGGAAATGATTGGGAAAGGAATCGAGAATAAAACAGAAATTATCATAATGCCACTATATAAATCTATGGTGCGACTGCACCTGGAATATTGTGTGCCGGTCTGGTCACCCCCATCTAAAAAAAAAACTCTAGTAGAACCGGAAAAGGTGCAGAGAAGGGCAACAAAAAAGATAAGGAGTATGGAACGGCTTTTGTATGAGGAGACAATAGGTTAGGACGCTTCATCTTGGAGAAGAGACAACTGAGAGGGGGATATGACAGAAGTTTATAAAATCATGAGTGGGGTGGAACACGTTAATAGGGAGCAGTTATGTACCCCCATCTCAAAATATTTGAACTAGGGGGCATGCTAGGATATTAACTGGCAGCAGATTCAAGACAAAGAAAAGAAAGTACTTTTTCACTCAGTGGGCAATTAACCTGGGGAACTTCTGGCCACATGATGTTGTGACAGCAAGTAGCATAACAGTTTTAAAAAAGAACTGAATAAGTTCTCAGTGGATAGGTCTGTCAAGTTGGTCAAGGGTTGGGGGCCTCTGACTGTCTGGGAGTGAACAGCAGGGAACAGATTGCCCCCATTGCAAGCTGGCGGGCACGTCTCTGAGGTTGCCACTGCCGGCGACAGCAAACTGGACTGGACGGACTATAGTCTGACACTTCTTCTATTCTTTCCTTTCTCTTCCTGTTTTTACCCCTCCTTGCTTCTCACCAAGGAAACTTCACTGAACTCTCCACAATGACTTCCAGAGGCTTAGTTTAGTTGGCAAAGAGACAGAAGGAGGGAACGAAAGAAGAGTGAAGTGGGGGGGGGGGGGGGGAGAGGAAGAGAAAGGGAAGCAAATGGGGTGGGGTGGGGAGGGGATCAGAGAAGTAAAAGTCATGGAGAGAGAGATGGAAAGGGAAGAGTTAAGGGGAAAACAGACCAACAGGAGGGATGAGTGAGAGGAGGAAAGATTGAAATGGAGGAACAAATGGGAAAATGCTGACTGAAGAAGGCAAAAGCACAGGCGGATGGGTGAGGGGAGAAAACAGCTGGGGGAAAGAAGGGAATAAAAAGAGGGATAAAGAGAGAAGGAAAGGAGCTGGCTTGGGGGCAGCTAGTGGGGCTCTACTGCATCCCCCAGCAAGGAGTTCCACACGTTCATTGTAAACAACCCTTCTTTTTATTTGCAAAGGGAGCCCCCCCCCCCCCAAAAGCCAGGGGGGTCTCTCTCTTGATGTGTCTAGTGCCCCCCAAACTCCTCCCCTGCACCTCCCAGGGGCCCCCGCCCTGTGGCCCCTGCTCCATGCAAGAAAGAAGGGGGCACTAGGGCTGCCCCCGAGGTACATTTTAAAGGAAGACTTATGAAAAAAGACATGATGCTGGGGCTGCATTAGCTCCCTGGGGCAACAAGGATTTTTCATGTGTTCCTTACCAATGGGCCTCGGTGGCCAAGCCCCCCTAGGGGGCACTGCCTGACCCACATGTGCCAAGCCCCACCGCCCTCCTCCTGTCACTGCCGGCGGCCAGAGCAACATCAAGGGGTGCTGCCCCCCTGCCAGCCCCCGGCCTGATACTGGATGATCGCAGGGGATGATTGGAGGAAGGGGCTGAGTCCCACCCCCGCGGCCTGGGGTGCAGGGCTCCTGGGAAGGGGGGGGGTGCCCCTGAAGGGGAAAGCCAGACGGACACAATGAAGGAAGGGGAGGGGAACAGGATGGATGGGGCGGACACGGACAGGCAGAAGGAAGAGACAGATGAAGGAAACAGAGAAGGGGGGGAGGACAGACAGACAGACAGGAAACACTCAAACTGGTGACAACTCCTGCCCCCTTCTTCCCCCCCGGGACTCACCTGAGCGGGGGAGATCGCTCTCCCCAACCGGAATCCTTCACTCCCAAACGTGGGGGTTCGCTCAATGGCGCCGGGATCTGCCTAGCTCCACCCTCACCTGGGCAGACAGGTGTGGCAGGTAGGAGGCAGGGGGTGGAGCTAGAGGCTGAGAAGGGGGGGGGCATCACAGACAGGGATAGCCCCTCCCCCCCTCTCTGTCCTGCTCCTGGCAGAGGGGGTAGGGGCCAGGACTCCTGGGTTCTCGGGGAGGGGAGTGGGGGCTATTGGGTGAGAGTGGGGGGCTGGGAGCCAGGACTCCTGGGTTCTCGGGGAGGGGAGTGGGGGCTAGTGAGTCAGAGCAGGGGGGCTGGGAGCCAGGACTCCTGGGTTCTCGGGGATAGGAGTGGAGGCTATGTGATTTATCCTAGCACAATGGTTTTGGAATCCAAATCAGGCCAATTGTTGCTGCAGCTCAGAACCGTGTCCAGGCTCAGACAGAGTTCCACAACCTCTAAATTTGGCAAGAATCTGCCTTCATTTTGTTCAGCTCCCTGAGGTGCTGTATTCCCACTCCACGCACGGGCGCGGCTGGTCACTCTCTTGGATCTGGCCTTTCCAGCAGCTTATGTTTCACAAGCCAGTGTGATGTAGTGGATATTGGATAAGGTGCTGGAGGGCCTGGGAGACCAGCGTTCGAATCTCACCTGGCCTTGGGCGAGCCACAACCTCTCAGCCTCAGTTCCCCATCTGTAAAATGGGAATATGTCTGTGTCTTGTCTCTCCCTGTGCTCCCCTCATCCCTGTCCATCTTAGACTGAAAGCCCCACTGGCCGGGGCCGATCTCCAAAATCTGTGACTGTGAAGCGCCGTGTCCGCCGCCCAGGGGCGCTATCGAAATGTGGAGGCGTCTTGCACAAGAGAATGGAGGGTGAATCCTGACGGAGAACGCTCCCCAGAACCACTCCTTCCAACTCTCCCTGCTCAGCTGTGTCTAACAGTTCCGGCCTAGGATGCTCCCACGTTGCGTGCCCCAAGGGACACACGCGGGACATTCCTTAGCGCAGAACGCAGGGGGGACTGGGGCTCGGCTGAGTCCGGCAGGTATCCCCGCTTCCAGATCCGACACCCCAAGTTGTGAAACTGGAGCCCAGGGGGGAGCTTCCTGGAGGGCCCCCGCGTAAAGCAGGGGGGAATTCCCTCCCAGAGGAAGCACGGAAGATATGACTGTTCTCCCAGGCCTGCGGAGCTGGGGAAGAGAGGGGGGGTTACATTGCTGTATTTAACATTTGTTAAATAATATTTTTACATTTTAATGTGATTTTATATTGTTTTTATATCGCCCCAAGATGCCATCGGCATGAGGGGGCGGCCTATAAGTGTAATAAAATAAAAATAAATAAATAAAGCTGTGAAGGAAACATGGAATACAGAGATTTCCACAGATTTGCACATTCCATTCCTTGCACACTCACCCACAGATTTGCACTGTCACGGAGAAACATGGGGTCACACATGTGTAACACGGGACTACATGTTTGGTAAATGTGGGGCACCAAAGGTTTCACATGGATGTAATGATACTATACATGTACACTATGTAATGTCAAAGGTTCCACATGTTTGTAATGTTAACTCTGAGAACTGTAGAACTCAGATTAGTCATCTCACAAGTCAACAGTCTGCAGACAGTGTATTCAACAAATCTGGCTTGCTAGACAGCCTATGGAAGTGTTAATGAACTTCCATGTTTACCTGGGTTGCGGACGTGACCTGAATCACGCTCCCCGAGGTGGGAAATCCAAAACAAAGGAACTGAATTCCTATTTAAATGGGAGGAAGATCGGAGAGGAGAGACTTTGCTTGCAAAGTTGCTGGAGAGAGATCTACATATGAATGAGCAGCCTGTCAGCAACAGGCTGGGAACAGCATGAAGTGAGAGAGATTCTGCTCTCAAAAGCCAAGAGCCCAGCCATTCACCTGCATGGCTGAGAAAACCAGAACTTCTGGACCTTGTTCTATGGTAAGATGAATAGTTTAGGAACTCAACAATAGAAGTTAGGAATGCGTTATATTTACCTTTGATTTCTAATTACCACTCTGTTTAACTATCTTGTTTATGTAATCAATAAAGTTACTTCTTATTTCATAAAGAAGTGGAAAGAGTCTAATATTGGAACACAAGTGAGCTACAAGAGCCCTCAAGCTCTTGCGAACCCAGAGAGTAAAGAGTCTGTAAACGGGAAGGATCGGGCCCTTG
>QEPC01011486.1:551333-561906 GCA_003113815.1 Sphenodon punctatus
AGCCCCCCCTCCCCTCCCAGAGAACCCAGGAGTCCTGGCTCCCAGCCCCCCCTGCTCTAACCCACTAGCCCCCCCTCCCCTCCCAGAGAACCCAGGAGTCCTGGCTCCCAGCCCCCCCTGCTCTAACCCACTAGCCCCCCCTCCCCTCCCAGAGAACCCAGGAGTCCTGGCTCCCAGCCCCCCCTGCTCTAACCCACTAGCCCCCCCTCCCCTCCCAGAGAACCCAGGAGTCCTGGCTCCCAGCCCCCCCTGCTCTAACCCACTAGCCCCCCCTCCCCTCCCAGAGAACCCAGGAGTCCTGGCTCCCAGCCCCCCCTGCTCTAACCCACTAGCCCCCCCTCCCCTCCCAGAGAACCCAGGAGTCCTGGCTCCCAGCCCCCCCTGCTCTCACCCACTAGCCCCAAAAGGGGTTGGGATCCCTGGGGGCTCAGGAGGGTCAGAGGGGGACAGATGCAGATTCCTACAGGGATTGGGTGGAGCTGGCGTTGATCCATGCGAGCCTGGGGGGGCGGGAGGGGGGCTGTCACCTGATGTAGAAGCCCCGCTTGGGGTTGCTGCGGAGTGAGGCTGTCCCGGAGCCCAGGCTGCTGTTCATCAGCTGCTCCCGCAGGTCATGAATCTTGGCCTCGAAGCGACTGTATTCTGGGGGCAGGAAGGGGATCAGGGAGTTCAGAAACAGCTCCGGTTTGTCGCCCAGCCCCTCCCCTGCTCTCCCTCGACTGACCCTTCCCAGACCGGCCAGCCTGAAGGTCAGAGGGTGCAGCAGGAGACTCCTACTCAGAGACAACCCGACAGCCACTCGCCCGTCCGCTGGACCCCCGTGTCCAACTAGTCCGCCCCTACGTCCATCCGTCCGGCTGTCCATCCATCCATCCGTCCCTCCCCCGCCACCCCATCCCTCCCTCCCCCGCCACCATTCCCCTCCCAACCCCCGCACAGGGCCGCACCGTCTGGCTTGTACTGGGCGATGATAGTGACCGTCTGCCCCGCGTTCTTCAGCGCGATGGCTGCCTGCTCGTGCGTCGCATTCCTGAGATCTACGCCGTTCACCTGGGGGATGCGAGAGAGAGAGAAAAGGAATGGGATCCTGGGCCTCTAGGGGGCGCTGGCTCCGCTCTGGGACTGGCCGGCTCAGGGGGGCGTCGGGGAATGGGATCCGGGGCCTTTCCCCTCTAGGGGGCGCTGGCTCCGATCCGGGACTGGCCGGCTCAGGGGGGCGTCGGGGAATGGGATCCGGGGCCTTTCCCCTCTAGGGGGCGCTGGCTCCGATCCGGGACTGGCCGGCTCAGGGGGGCGTCGGGGAATGGGATCCGGGGCCTTTCCCCTCTAGGGGGCGCTGGCTCCGATCTGGGACTGGCCGGCTCAGGGGGGCGTCGGGGAATGGGATCCGGGGCCTTTCCCCTCTAGGGGGCGCTGGCTCCGATCTGGGACTGGCCGGCTCAGGGGGGCGTCGGGGAATGGGATCCGGGGCCTTTCCCCTCTAGGGGGCGCTGGCTCCGATCTGGGACTGGCCGGCTCAGGGGGGCGTCGGGGAATGGGATCCGGGGCCTTTCCCCTCTAGGGGGCGCTGGCTCCGATCTGGGACTGGCCGGCTCAGGGGGGCGTCGGGGAATGGGATCCGGGGCCTTTCCCCTCTAGGGGGCGCTGGCTCCGATCTGGGACTGGCCGGCTCAGGGGGGCGTCGGGGAATGGGATCCGGGGCCTTTCCCCTCTAGGGGGCGCTGGCTCCGATCTGGGACTGGCCGGCTCAGGGGGGCGTCGGGGAATGGGATCCGGGGCCTTTCCCCTCTAGGGGGCGCTGGCTCCGATCTGGGACTGGCCGGCTCAGGGGGGCGTCGGGGAATGGGATCCGGGGCCTTTCCCCTCTAGGGGGCGCTGGCTCCGATCTGGGACTGGCCGGCTCAGGGGGGCGTCGGGGAATGGGATCCGGGGCCTTTCCCCTCTAGGGGGCGCTGGCTCCGATCTGGGACTGGCCGGCTCAGGGGGGCGTCGGGGAATGGGATCCGGGGCCTTTCCCCTCTAGGGGGCGCTGGCTCCGATCTGGGACTGGCCGGCTCAGGGGGGCGTCGGGGAATGGGATCCGGGGCCTTTCCCCTCTAGGGGGCGCTGGCTCCGATCTGGGACTGGCCGGCTCAGGGGGGCGTCGGGGAATGGGATCCGGGGCCTTTCCCCTCTAGGGGGCGCTGGCTCCGATCTGGGACTGGCCGGCTCAGGGGGGCGTCGGGGAATGGGATCCGGGGCCTTTCCCCTCTAGGGGGCGCTGGCTCCGATCTGGGACTGGCCGGCTCAGGGGGGCGTCGGGGAATGGGATCCGGGGCCTTTCCCCTCTAGGGGGCGCTGGCTCCGATCTGGGACTGGCCGGCTCAGGGGGGCGTCGGGGAATGGGATCCGGGGCCTTTCCCCTCTAGGGGGCGCTGGCTCCGATCTGGGACTGGCCGGCTCAGGGGGGCGTCGGGGAATGGGATCCGGGGCCTTTCCCCTCTAGGGGGCGCTGGCTCCGATCTGGGACTGGCCGGCTCAGGGGGGCGTCGGGGAATGGGATCCGGGGCCTTTCCCCTCTAGGGGGCGCTGGCTCCGATCTGGGACTGGCCGGCTCAGGGGGGCGTCGGGGAATGGGATCCGGGGCCTTTCCCCTCTAGGGGGCGCTGGCTCCGATCTGGGACTGGCCGGCTCAGGGGGGCGTCGGGGAATGGGATCCGGGGCCTTTCCCCTCTAGGGGGCGCTGGCTCCGATCTGGGACTGGCCGGCTCAGGGGGGCGTCGGGGAATGGGATCCGGGGCCTTTCCCCTCTAGGGGGCGCTGGCTCCGATCTGGGACTGGCCGGCTCAGGGGGGCGTCGGGGAATGGGATCCGGGGCCTTTCCCCTCTAGGGGGCGCTGGCTCCGATCTGGGACTGGCCGGCTCAGGGGGGCGTCGGGGAATGGGATCCGGGGCCTTTCCCCTCTAGGGGGCGCTGGCTCCGATCTGGGACTGGCCGGCTCAGGGGGGCGTCGGGGAATGGGATCCGGGGCCTTTCCCCTCTAGGGGGCGCTGGCTCCGATCTGGGACTGGCCGGCTCAGGGGGGCGTCGGGGAATGGGATCCGGGGCCTTTCCCCTCTAGGGGGCGCTGGCTCCGCTCTGGGACTGGCCGGCTCAGGGGAGCATTGGGGAATGGGATCCAGGACGGCGCCGGCTCCAATTCAGGTCTGACTGGCTCCGGCCAGGCGGGGGGAGGGGCTCTCTCACCGAGAGGATCTGGTCCCCCTTGCGTAGCTCCCCGCTGAGGTCGGCCGGGCCCCCGGCCAGGATGAAGGAGATGAAGATGCCCTCGCCATCTTCACCCCCCACAATGTTGAAGCCGAGGCCGGTGGAGCCCCGGTGGATGACGATGCGGCGCGGCTCCCTGCCGAGAGAGAGAAAGACGGGATGAGAAGAAGTCAGGGCTCCCCAGCCACCGACCCCCTCGACACACATTCAGCTGCTCCTCATGCCCCTCTGCCTTCTCCCCAGCACGTGTCTGTCCCCCGCCCGGGCCTGGACGTCTATTATTATTCCAGATATTTATACCCCGCCCCCTCCTGCGCCCTGGCAGCTCGGGGTGGTGAAGAACACAAACAATCAGAGCAACTATCAAATCCTTTTAAAATACCACAAACATTTAAAAATATTAAAATACCAAAAACAAAGACTAAAAGGTGGCGGGGGGGGAATCCTCCCCCCAATTCCACACACCCCTCCCTGAAGGCCCGGCGAAACAACCGGGGCTTACAATATCTCCGGAAAGAGGGGAGGTCTGGGGACAGACAGGCCTCCAATGGGAGGGAGTTCCACAGCCGAGGTGCGGTCAGTGAGAACGCCCTCCCCGCCGTCGCCCCCCGGGAGACCCGGGGGACTTCGAGTCAGCCGCCCCCGGTCGACCACAAGGGTCTCGAAATGATCTGGGGCCTGAGGCGGTCTCGCAGGTAAGCAGGGCCAAGCCGTTTAGGGCTTTATAGGACTTCGTCTGTGCGTCTGTGTGCTCTGGTACAGTCGGACACTCCTACGTTGCTGTTTGTGTACGCCAAGCAAACCTGTACCTGTGCGACCCAGAACGCTGTATGTGCACCTGTATCCTTGGTCTGCCTATATCCTCCATATTAGTCCAGATGCTGCATCCACCTGTCTTCTCTGCACATGCTTTTACCCTGCGTCCGCCTGTCTTCTTTGCATCCGCCTGTATTCTCTGCACATGCTTTTACCCTGCATCTGCCTGTATTCTTTGCGCCCGCATGTATTCTCTGCACATGCTTTTACCCTGCATCTGCCTGTATTCTTTGCGCCCGCATGTATTCTCTGCACATGCTTTTACCCTGCATCTGCCTGTATTCTTTGCGCCTGCATGTATTCTCTGCACATGCCTTTACCCTGCATCTGCCTGTATTCTTTGCGCCCGCCTGTATTCTCTGCACATGCCTTTACCCTGCATCTGCCTGTATTCTTTGCGTCCACCTGTATTCTCTGCACATGCTTTTAGCCTGCATCCGCCTGTATTCTTTGAGTCCGCCTGTATTCTCTGCACATGCGTTTACCCTGCGTCCGCCTGTCTTCTTTGCGTCCGCCTGTATTCTCTGCACATGCTTTTACCTTGCATCCGCCTGTACTGCCTGCAAAGCTGTGTTCACCTGTCTTTTCCATGCACATCTGTATTCTCCTATGCCTGTATTCCCCATGTAGCATGAACGCTAAGCTTGTACACTGTAGCCACCTGCATTCCCCTCATGTGCTTGTATGTTCCAGTCCACCTGTACATTCCCTATTTCTGCCTGCCTGATCCCGCCCGGCTGGTGTGCATGTCCGCCTGTCTCTCCCCCTGGAGATCATAAGGCTGCCTGTCACCCATACCCTCCCTCAGACGCCGCCTAGAGAGAACGGAGGGGAATGCGCTGTAGTGAGTGCACACCCAGTGGGGGGAGAGGAATAGAGAAGGGGTCTTGGGCACCAGGATGAGGGTATTATTTATTTATTACAAAAACTTATATTCCTCCCCCTCCGGCCAAAAGGCAGCTTGGGGCGGCACACAAAAATCTGAAAAATCTAATATCAGAAACTATAAAAAAACAATAAAAACAAGCAATGTAAAAAGCGCGGCGCTAAATGGAGCTGAGCGCCCAACCCGCCTACCCTTACCCCATCTCCCACACGGAGCCGTCGAAAGGCGGGGAACTCGGGGACCCCGCAAAGGGCGTCCCCGGCCGACTGCAGGGGCTGAACCAGAAGCTGGGGGACGAATCCAGGCCGTTTAGGGCTTTTATAGGGGCAAGGCCAACACCTTGAATCGGGGCCCAGAAGACTCTTGTCAGCCAGCACAACGGAGAGAGCAAAGAGTCCGTCTTACCTGGGAATATCCTCCTCCCCCAGGAGCTCCTTAGGGATGGGGGAGTAGTGCCGGGGGGAGGTGGGGGTCATGGCCTGGGGGTAATCGCTGCCCAGGTAGCTCTGGTGACTGATCTCATTGTCCAGGTGCTGGGAGTACGCTGCAGAGGGGAGGAAAGAGTTAAAAACGGAGCAACCCTCTACTGCGCTACCTGCCCTACCCTGCCCCCTGCAGCACAGCGCCCCCTACTGAGCCCCTACTGCCCTGCTCCCTGCAGCACAGCGCCCCCTACTGAGCCCCTACTGCCCTGCTCCCTGCAGCACAGCGCCCCCTACTGAGCCCCTACTGCCCTGCTCCCTGCAGCACAGCGCCCCCTACTGAGCCCCTACTGCCCTGCTCCCTGCAGCACAGCGCCCCCTACTGAGCCCCTACTGCCCTGCTCCCTGCAGCACAGCGCCCCCTACTGAGCCCCTACTGCCCTGCTCCCTGCAGCACAGCGCCCCCTACTGAGCCCCTACTGCCCTGCTCCCTGCAGCACAGCGCCCCCTACTGAGCCCCTACTGCCCTGCTCCCTGCAGCACAGCGCCCCCTACTGAGCCCCTACTGCCCTGCTCCCTGCAGCACAGCGCCCCCTACTGAGCCCCTACTGCCCTGCTCCCTGCAGCACAGCGCCCCCTACTGAGCCCCTACTGCCCTGCTCCCTGCAGCACAGCGCCCCCTACTGAGCCCCTACTGCCCTGCTCCCTGCAGCACAGCGCCCCCTACTGAGCCCCTACTGCCCTGCTCCCTGCAGCACAGCGCCCCCTACTGAGCCCCTACTGCCCTGCTCCCTGCAGCACAGCGCCCCCTACTGAGCCCCTACTGCCCTGCTCCCTGCAGCACAGCGCCCCCTACTGAGCCCCTACTGCCCTGCTCCCTGCAGCACAGCGCCCCCTACTGAGCCCCTACTGCCCTGCTCCCTGCAGCACAGCGCCCCCTACTGAGCCCCTACTGCCCTGCTCCCTGCAGCACAGCGCCCCCTACTGAGCCCCTACTGCCCTGCTCCCTGCAGCACAGCGCCCCCTACTGAGCCCCTACTGCCCTGCTCCCTGCAGCACAGCGCCCCCTACTGAGCCCCTACTGCCCTGCTCCCTGCAGCACAGCGCCCCCTACTGAGCCCCTACTGCCCTGCTCCCTGCAGCACAGCGCCCCCTACTGAGCCCCTACTGCCCTGCTCCCTGCAGCACAGCGCCCCCTACTGAGCCCCTACTGCCCTGCTCCCTGCAGCACAGCGCCCCCTACTGAGCCCCTACTGCCCTGCTCCCTGCAGCACAGCGCCCCCTACTGAGCCCCTACTGCCCTGCTCCCTGCAGCACAGCGCCCCCTACTGAGCCCCTACTGCCCTGCTCCCTGCAGCACAGCGCCCCCTACTGAGCCCCTACTGCCCTGCTCCCTGCAGCACAGCGCCCCCTACTGAGCCCCTACTGCCCTGCTCCCTGCAGCACAGCGCCCCCTACTGAGCCCCTACTGCCCTGCTCCCTGCAGCACAGCGCCCCCTACTGAGCCCCTACTGCCCTGCTCCCTGCAGCACAGCGCCCCCTACTGAGCCCCTACTGCCCTGCTCCCTGCAGCACAGCGCCCCCTACTGAGCCCCTACTGCCCTGCTCCCTGCAGCACAGCGCCCCCTACTGAGCCCCTACTGCCCTGCTCCCTGCAGCACAGCGCCCCCTACTGAGCCCCTACTGCCCTGCTCCCTGCAGCACAGCGCCCCCTACTGAGCCCCTACTGCCCTGCTCCCTGCAGCACAGCGCCCCCTACTGAGCCCCTACTGCCCTGCTCCCTGCAGCACAGCGCCCCCTACTGAGCCCCTACTGCCCTGCTCCCTGCAGCACAGCGCCCCCTACTGAGCCCCTACTGCCCTGCTCCCTGCAGCACAGCGCCCCCTACTGAGCCCCTACTGCCCTGCTCCCTGCAGCACAGCGCCCCCTACTGAGCCCCTACTGCCCTGCTCCCTGCAGCACAGCGCCCCCTACTGAGCCCCTACTGCCCTGCTCCCTGCAGCACAGCGCCCCCTACTGAGCCCCTACTGCCCTGCTCCCTGCAGCACAGCGCCCCCTACTGAGCCCCTACTGCCCTGCTCCCTGCAGCACAGCGCCCCCTACTGAGCCCCTACTGCCCTGCTCCCTGCAGCACAGCGCCCCCTACTGAGCCCCTACTGCCCTGCTCCCTGCAGCACAGCGCCCCCTACTGAGCCCCTACTGCCCTGCTCCCTGCAGCACAGCGCCGCCTACTGAGCCCCTACTGCCCTGCTCCCTGCAGCACAGCGCCCCCTACTGCCCCCCTACTGCCCTGCTCCCTGCAGCACAGCGCCCCCAGTGGTGACTCACAGGTGGTGATGTCAGGGGGCGCGTAGGAGTCGTTCAGGTAGACGTTTGTGGGTTTTGCCACCTTCAGGTAGACAACATCGTACGTGTTCTTCAGCGCGGCTACCGCGTCCTCGTGCATCACGTCCTCCAGGCTCACGTTGTTTACCTGGGGGGGAGGAGGAGAGGCAGAGAGATACGGGGTTCAGCTCTCCTGCTATCAGGTCTTCTCCCCTCCCTGCTACCTTGCATCAGCCCCCTGGAGCCATCCGGCCCCATATCCCCCCTCCCGGACACCCCCAATCAGCCCCATGGGTCCGTCCAGCCCCATATCCCCCCTCCCCGATGCCCCCAATCAGCCCCATGGGTCCGTCCAGCCCCATATCCCCCCTCCCCGACGCCCCCGATCAGCCCCATGGGCCCATCCGGCCCCATATCCCCCCTCCCCGACGCCCCCGATAAGCCCCATGGGCCCATCCGGCCCCATATCCCCCCTCCCCGACGCCCCCAAGCAGCCCCACGGGCCCATCAAGGCTGGGATCCTTCCTCCCCCGATTCAGGTCCTCACTTACCGCCAGGATCTTGTCCCCGATCTGCAGTCGCCCGTCCTTGTGCGCCGCTCCCCCCTCGATGATCTTGGTAACGTAGATGCTGTTGTCCCCCGGAATATGCTGGTTCCCGACCCCGCCCGCGATACTAAACCCCAACCCTGGCGGGAGAGAGTGGGGGATGAGAGCGTGATTGGGGGGCACCCTGGGGGGAAACGGGGGGGCTCCCCTTCTCTTCAGTGGCCAGTGTAGGGGGGTGGGGTTTCATCCCAAGAAGACGGGGCCAGTCTGGGGGGGGCGGGGTCTCATCCCAAGAAGGCGGGGCCAGTCTAGGGGGGGTGGGGTCTCATCCCAAGAAGGTGGGGCCAGTCTAGGGGGGGTGGAGTCTCATCCCAAGAAGGCGGGGCCAGTCTAGGGGGGCGGGGTCTCATCCCAGGAAGGCGGGGCCAGTCTAGGGGGGCGGGGTCTCATCCCAAGAAGGCGAGGCCAGCGCAGGGGGGGGGGAGTCTCATCCCAAGAAGGCGGGGCCAGTCATGGGGGGCGGGTCTCATTCCAAGAAGGCGGGGCCAGTCTAGGGGGGCGGGGTCTCTTGCTCTGAGGAGGGGTGCGTCTCACCCCAGAGATGTGGGGTCTCTAGGTGGGAGGCTTCTAGGGGGCGTGGCTTCTCCGCCAAGAAGCTGTGTTCCCTAGCAACCATGAGGGCAGGCCTCTCTTTGGGGTGGGGGCGGGGTCTTTCTCCCCAGGGGGCGTGGTCTCTCTCTGGACAGTGTTTACTTGCCGGAGGCAGGGCCTCTCAACTCGGGCAGGGTTCGTCTCCCAGAGACGTGGTCTCTCTCCTCGTGTGGGCTGGATTTATCTTCCCACGAGGGCAGGGCTGATTTCTTTTGAGGCGTGGCTTCACTAGGGGTGTGGCCTTTCCCACCAGGAGGCGGGGCCTCTCTGACCTCACGAGGGGCGGGGCCTCGCTCACCTTTGGGCCCCTTGATGAGCTTGATCTCCATCATCTTCTCTGCCACGGGCTTGCGGCGCATGACATAGAGCCGGACGATGGAGCCAGCCTCCTTGAGCGCCTCCACAGCCGTGCTGTGCGTCACCTCCCGCACGTCCACGTCGTTCACAAACAGGATGCTGTCGTTCACCCTGCACAGCGGGGAGGGGAGGGAGGGAGGTCAGCATGGCTGGACGTGCAAGAGATTGACTAACAGGGCAGCCATGCCGGCAGGTGTGCAAGGGAGCAAGTGTGCAAGGCAAGGCTGACAAATCATGGTGGGAACTGAGTGCAAAGGTGAAAGGGACAACTGTGCCAGGGAGTGTGTGAAAGACGGTGCAAGAAGAGGGTGTCAACAATTGTGCACAAGGAGCCGTGTGATTCCCATGAGTGTGTAAGCGAGTGTGAGGTTGAGAGAGAAGTGGAGCTGCGTACAGGAGACAAAGTGATTTGTGCCAGAGAGTGTGCAAACGATTGTGCAGGGAGTGGGCAAGTGATTGAGCGAGGGAGTCTGCAGGCTAGTTTTGCGAGGGAGTGTGCAAGCAAGTGTGAGCAACTGTGTGCAACAGATGTGCAAGGAAGTGCGTGTCTGTGCAAGGCAGACAAGTGGAGCAAGAGCACGATTGTGTGGGGCAGCCATGGGAAGCAGTTGTGTAAATGACTATGCATGGGAGGGAGCATGTTAGCAATTGTGCAAGTGATCAGGACTGCAGTGCGAGAAAGCGGTTCAGCCACTGTGCAGGATAGTCGTGCGAGAGAGCAAATGTGGGGCTGTTGTGCAAGGACGTAAGCGTGCAGGGCTGTTGCGTGACACATTGTGAGTGCAGCTGTTCACAGTGTTCTGAAACGGAATAGTGCGTGTAAGGCCAGCCCCACGGACAAGCCCTTGTGCACGGGAGCTTGTTACACGAGGCTCCTCTCACGCTTCCCCAGGCAGAGCCTTAGCACAAGCAGCGGGACAGAGATGAGACACGTAACCAAAGATGCTACTAAACCCAATCCTCTCCCCGAGCCCCCTCTTCTCCACTGCCTCCCCCCCCCAATTCCTGCCCTTGCCCCATCCCCCCTCCTACCTGAGCCGCCCGTCCTGCGCCGCTGCCCCCCCAGGGATGATCTTGGTGATGAAGATACTGGGATCGTCGCCCACGTGGGGGTTGTCGGTGCCCCCAGCAATACTGAACCCCAGCCCAGAGTTACCCTGTAAGACAAACACCCCCAAACTGTCAGTCACTTCCCCCAGGAGTAGGGCTGGGGGAACAGGGGCTGCGGGTGGGGGCTGAGGGACAGCGACAGAGCTGGGGGGAGCCCGGGGCTGGGGGAGCAGCAGGGGCTGCGGGTGGGGGTTGAGGGGCAGTGGCAGAG
>QEPC01011486.1:624762-635999 GCA_003113815.1 Sphenodon punctatus
TGTGTGTGTGTGTGTGTGTGTTTATCTGCTGGCGTGTGGGTGGGTGTTTGTGTGTGTGTCTGTGCAAACATCTCAAGATGACTGTGCAGAAGCGGCTGTTTAGGGGTGTGCATCTCCAACCCTGCAACACAACTCTCTGGGCACGCGGGCATGTACACGCCGGCACACCCTGACTTGCGCACCAAGGGGGCGGTGGAAGCAATCCAACCGAGCAAAAGTGTGTCTGTGACCCCCTTCCGCCATTCGTTAATACACACCTTCGACGCCGCAGGGAAGTCCAGGACTCAAATGAGGCGCCGCGTCCGTCGCGTGAGAACGGCGGAAATGTGGCCCTTTGCTGGCAAACGTTCACATCCAGTGGCGTCGGGTTTCCCTCCCCTGCTGGATGCGCAGGTTTCTCAGCAAAGCTCGGCACTGCTGCCCTTCTCCCAAGATGGGAGCGGCGCGTCATTTGAGTCCTGGATTTCCCCGCGGCGCCGAAGGGGGCGTATTAACGAATGGCAGGCAGCGCCCCGTGTCTGGGTGTGAAAGAGACAGAGAAAAAGTGTGCACGCGCATGTGCGAGGAAGAGAGAGTCGGGAAAGATGTGAGCAAGTGTGTTCGTGCGCGCGTGCGAGAGAGAGAGAGAGACCGTGGGCGAAGCAGAAACAACAATCACCGGCGAACCCGGTCTGGGTTGCCGGACGTGCCTGTGGCCGGGGCACCAGGGAGGGCAGGGACCGCGCCCAACGTGAGGCTGGCCAGCCCCACCCCCGCACCACGCCCAGGGCCGGGCCCGCTCCCGCGATGGGCAGCCGGGGCAGCTAATGGCAAACGGTCATGGCGGACCTCGCCCGGGCCGTGTGGGCCGCCTGGGAACCGTTGTGCTACCGCGCTCTGGCCCAGTTGGTCAGACCTTCACCTGGAGGGACTTCAGGGGTTTCCCGCGGCCAGAGCCCAGGCTGGCTGCCAACCCGGCCCGAGGCAGGCCTGTGCCAACATCTGGCGGCACAGATGTGCAGGCGAGATCCGGTCCCAAGTAGGCTGCTACTGTGTCTGTTTTTACGTAACGCTGTGTCTGCGCATGTGTGACCGAGGGAGACAGAGATTTTGGATGGCCTCCTGCACGTCAATTCAAGGGGCTGGTTTTTGACCTTTAAAAGTCCTAAACGGTCCGGGCCCCATCGATCTGAGTGTCCACCTGTCCTTCCATGCCCCATTGCAACCCCTGCGATCGGCCGGGAGCGCCTCGTGTTCGTACGACAAGGGCTCGCAGGGGAGGCACTCTCGGATGTTGCCCCCCATGCTGTGGAACTCCCTTCCCCCGGAGATTCGTTTGAGCCTGAGCTGGGGCATCTTCCGGAGGCGGTACAAGACTTTTTTATTTGGTGGGGCATTTGGTGGGCAGGGATAGGGAATAGGGGGGCAGATCGGGGAGACTTTTTTGGGGGGCGGACATTTTTAATAAAGAAAACCAAACTCTTATTTACAGAAATCCATTAAACAGAACCTTAAAAGGTCACCCTGCTAGGTAGGGAAAAGGGGAAAGATTGGGGGTTTGGTTTTATGTATTGGTTTTCCTTGTCTTGTAAGCCGTCCTAAGCCATCTGGGAAGGCTGGGGTAAAAAGTGAAATCAATCAATCAAAATACCTTTGTGTATTTTCCCCCTCTCCGAGTCTGCCCACGTGTATGTTCGTCTCTGTGTGAGCCAATCAGGCGTGCCTTTGGGCTCAAATACTCAGTGCGACGGCACCACGATGGCCTGGGCGCCCCCCCTCACAGCTCCTCTCCTACGCTTCATCGCCCACTGGGTGTGCCCTCTCGCACGTTCCATCAGTGTGTTAAGCCCGCCCGGCGAGGGCGGCCCCCGCGGAACGACGTTACTGAAACACCGAACGCAGAGGCCATGATCCTCAGCCACCAACGGGGTAAGCAGAGTGTGGATCGGTCGCAGCCCGCGTCAACGTAACCAAGATTCAGAGTAGGGCAATGAAGATGCTGAGCGGGGGGGAAGACGAGCCAGAGGAGGCAAGGCTGAAAGAACTGGGTGCATTTAGTCAAGAGAAAAGGAGACTAAAGGGGCACGAGAGCAGCTTTTGAATCTCCAAAAGGAGGCCACAAAGCAGCCAGGGAATGTTTGTTCTCTGCTCTGAGGGAAGAGAGAACAGGAGGGAACAGGCGAAATGGAAGCAAGGGGAGATTTTGAGTGAAATGTCGGAAAAGCTGCCCGGCTGCGAGACTGGTCCGGCAATGGAATCAGCCGCCCACGATGGAGACTGGGGAATCTCTCCCCTGGGAGGTTTTCCAACCCCGGCTGGAAAAACATCCATCTGGGACGCTGTATTTATGTTACTTCCATCCCCTCCCTCACCGTCCCACGCCTCCCCTGCTCCCCCAACCACCTTCGTCCCTTCTCCCTCGCTGCCCCACACGTCTGGAACTCCCTCCCTGCCCTCGTCCGCCTGGCCCCCACCCTCCGCACCTTCAAGTCCCTCCTCAAAACCCACCTCTTCTGCTGCGCCCTTCCTCACTCCTGCTAAGCATCCCCACTCAGGATCATCCCCCACCTGTTATCTGCAAACTCCCAATGTGCTGTAACCAAGCCAAGCACGTGTCCCTGAGCTCTCGCATCCTCATGAATGTCGCATCCCTTGTCTCTCCCTCTGTTCCCCCTCCCTGTCTCCCCTCCCCCTGGCTTTAGATTGTAAGCTCTCGGGCAGGGACCGTGTCTATCTTATTCTCTGTAAAGCGCCAGGTACAGTGCTGGCGCTATATAAAAGCGTATAATAATAATTATTATTATTATTATTAAATAATATTTATTTATTTTATTGTTCCATTTTTACCCCCCCTTCTCTGAAGACTCAGGGCGGCTCGCAGCACCAAAGTTAAAAAGCAAAATATCAAATATAATAATCAATTCCTTAAAACCCCACCGTCGCACTCCCCCCACGCTGCACCCCCACCACCCATCCTCCTCCCCAAACCCCTCTGCCCAAGCCCACCCAACCCCGTCCCTGACGGCCAAAGAAGAAGGTCTTACATCTCCTCCGGAAGACAAACCGGCTCGGGGCTTAGGCAGACCCCCCAAGGGGAGGGAGTTCCATCGCTGCGGCGCCGCCACCGAGAACGCCTCCTCGGTGCGTCCTCGATGCAGCAACTTCACCGGCCGTCGGCCCTGGGCCGACCTCAGAGGCCGCAACGGGACACAGGGGAAGAGACGGTCTTTCTGATACCTGGCGCCCAAGCCATTTAGGGCTTTATAGGTTAAAACCAGCACCTATCGACAGAGGATAGCCTGCCTTGGAGCAGGGGGTGGAACGAGCGGATCCTCGAGGCCATTGTAGGATTGGATGGAATAAACAAAGTTGCCAATTTTGCAACAGCAGCAAAGACAAATTTGGACCTTGGCTTGTGAGAACGGATACACTCGCTTTACCGCCCCCAAAGCAGGCGAGCGCAAAAAGGCCAAGAGAAAATTGGGAATGATCAGGAAAGGGAGAGCGAAGAAAATGGGGGGAATTTCCTCACACCGCGGTACAAAGCTATGGGGCGACCGCCCCTCCAACGGTGTCTGGTCGCCCCATCTCAAAAAGGACAGAGTAGAACTGGGAAAAGGAGCAGAGAAGGGTGACAAAAATGATCCAGGGTCTGGAACGGCTCCCGTAGGAGGAGAGGTTGGATAAGTCGGGGCTCCTCACCTTGGAAAATTGACAACTGAGAGGGGACAGGATAGAAGTTTATAAAATCCCCAAGTGGTGCGGAACGAGTAAATAGGGAGCGGTTATTTACCCTCTCAAATAGTACGAGAACTAGGGGACACACCAAGAAACTAGCTGGCAGCTGGATTGAAAAGAAACAAAGGTGTATTTTTTCACTCAGTGGTCGATGATAACTTGGGGAACACCTCGCCAGAGGATGTTGTGAAGGCCAATAGTGTAACTGGCTACGTTCTTGGAGGATAGACCCATAGGTGGCTATTAGTCAAGGAATTTGGGGGACGTAGCCTCAGTGTTGGCGCTTGGAGTGAACAGCAGGAAATGGATCGATCTATCGTGTTACCTGCCACATAGAAACACGTGTACAATTCACTGTCGACTTTAAAGAGCAATGTACAGCTATAGGCCGGGAATTGGACGACACTCATATATGTCTTACAATAATGTATCCACTTGTACATGTGCTATAAACATCAATAAAATGTATATGGGGATGGGGGGGAAAGACTGATTCACTCTAGTCTGAGTGTGTGTTCGTGTCTGCTCCTCTGTCCCAATCCCTGGCTTTCTTCAAAGGTGAGCACCTGAGTGTCTGTGCACGTGTGTGTGTGTGAGAGAGAGGGCACACACGCACCTGTGTAGGGGTATATTAGTGCCTGTGTTAGTGGGTGGCAGAGCGAGTGTGTACATGTACATTGATTATTGTGTGTGTTGAGCACTTGTGTACAAGTGTGTGAGCATAACTGCTTGTGTGGGTATGTCGGAAATCAGGTATATGTGAATGCTTGTGTTGTGGGTTTATGAGTGTGGATTGAAATGTTCAAGTGATACCTGCCACTTGCATGTGCAAGTGTTTGTGCATGTTTAGTGTGTGTGTGTCACAGGTATGCGTGTTAGTGCCTGTGTGTAAGGGCTTGCATGCAAATGGAGAGAAACAAGTGTATGTTTGGGTGTTCTGGAGTATGTCTGTGTTTGTGTATAGCGGTGTGTGAGACTGTGTGTGTGTATTCTTGTGTGTCTAAATGAGCACACGTGTGTGGGGGGCTGTGTATCACTGTATGAATGTGTGTGTGAGCTGTGTAGGAGAGTGTGTCTATTAATGTGTGGGAGGCAGCGCTTGTGTATTTGTGCACAGCTGTGTGTGAACATGTCTGTGAATGAGAGTGTGTGTGAGTGTCTAAGCTGCATGCACGTGTGTGTGTAGCTGTTTGGAAAAGTAGCTTTGTGAGAGCTTGTCTATGCGTGTGTGTACATGTGCCACTTCTGGAATGCATGTGCGAGTGTGTATTTGTGCAAGCACAAACAAGTGACGATGTCTCTTCGTGTTGCAGCCTGTGAATTTTGTGCTGGTTTTTCTCTCTGTGCTGCTTGCTGTGTGGATGCGTTTCTACACCGACTTCTCTACAGGTGTGTGCATAAGCAATTACATTTCAGCGTGTGTGTGTGTGAATCAATATGTAGGTGTGAATTTGTGTGTTCATCTATGTGTGTCAGTGTTTGGGAAGGCAGGCATTACTTTGGGTGAGGAGACTGCACACATCTGTGTGTGATACTGTTGTGCATCTGTGAATCTGCAGGAATGTGATTGTGCATACGGTTGTGCATGTGTGTGTGAACGTGTGTGTGATACTGTTGTGCATCTGTGAATCTGCAGGAATGTGATTGTGCATACGGTTGTGCATGTGTGTGTGAACGTGTGTGTGATACTGTTGTGTGTCTGTGAATCTGCAGGAATGTGATTGTGCATACGGTTGTGCATGTGTGTGTGATACTGTTGTGTGTCTGTGAATATGCAGGAATGTGACTGTGCATGCGGTTGTGAATGTGGTACTGTTGTGTGTCTGCAATTTATTTATCCATTTATATTTCTATCCCGCCCATTCTCTTGGGACTCAGGAAGTCTGCAAGAACAGAACTGTGTGTGTGGCTGTATGCATGCGAGTGTGAGAGAGATACTGTTCTGTGTGTGTCGTCAACGGTAGCCTACACCAGGGGGTGTCCACTTGCTCATGCATTAGGGCTTGTCACGCTAAGCTTGTGAGTGGGGGCTGCTTGAACGCACCAGAACTACACACAGGGGGCTGCCCATTTATTTGTCTCTACACACTGAACATGTGAGTGGGAGACGGACGGAACAAACCCAGACTTCAGGGGGTTTATGGAAGCCTGGAAGCCTGCAGGATGTGACTGACAGCATGCGGTTGTGTGTATGCAAGTGTGTGTGTGTGTGTGTTTGAGCCTGCAGGAATGTGACTGGCTGTGTGTGCAGATGTGTGTGGTACTACCGTATGTGTGTGCATGTGTGCACACAAGAGTCTCCTGTGTGTGACTGATTAGTGCATAGATGTGCAAGAGAGTCTGCATGAATAGCTGTGTGTGTGTGTGTGTGTGTGTGTGTGTGTGTGTGATAGTGCATACACACAACAGGAAGGCAGCTAGTGTGCAAATTCCATTGCTTGTCTCGTTGACTAGTGAGGTACTATTGTTTTCGTTTGTGTGCGTGTCTGCTGTTGTCTCTTGCATTGTATGACTTGGGACAGCTGTGGGGCAGGGTCCGCCTGTCTGTCTGTTCTCGCACCGTAGGGTACTTGGTCTCAGTGGAAGCAGAATGGGGGGGGCTGTCCCTGGTACCCCCCACCAGTGCTGTACTAGTACATCAATGATCTATCATACACAACCCATCAGTGTAGACAAGGATGACACCATTATGTGAATGTGAAACCATGTGGGAGAATGTGATTTTATGTAAGGGACTGTGACCGATCACACGCGTGAGTGACTGTGTGAAAGACTGTGTGAGGCAGTGTGAGCAATTGCACACCTGAGGGTGTTTGTGTGTGAGTGTATCTGATTATGACCGTGTGTGAGACAGAGAATGACTCTGTGTGTATGAGTGATTGTTTGTAAGTGACTGTGTGTGTGTTACTGTGAGCAACTGTGAGTGAGTATAATTGTGTGTGTGAGAGTCATTTATCTGATGATGACTGTGTGAGAGAGAGACAAAGAAACAGACTGGGGGATGTGAGTGACTGTGTGTGGTAGTTTGAGTAATTGTGTATCTGTACATGTGCCCGAGTGTAATTGTGTGTGTGAGGCTGTGTGTGTGTGTGAAAGAGAGAGAATGCTAGTAGGAATGTAAGTGTGAGAAACTGCGTGACTGTGCCTCAGTGTAATTGTGAGAGAGACAGTGAGTGGCTGTATCCGAGTGTGATACTGTGTGCTAGACAGAGAGCGGAGGGAGAGAGAATGGGTAACTTTGTGTAGGTGTGCTAGTGTCAGAGATTGTGCAGCTGTGCCTAAGTGCAATTGTGTGTGCAGGAGTGAGCAACTGTATTTGAGTACGACTGTGTGTGTGACACAGCGAGAGAATGACTGTGGGTATATGAGTGGTTCTGTGTGAGTCACTGTGTGCATGTATTAGTGTGAAGTCTGAGCATGTTCCACAGTATAATTCTGTGTGAGTGTGTGCAAGTGTGATTGTGTGAGAATCAGTCATGGTTAGTGTGTGTTTCTGACTGTATGCCTGTGCATACATGCGCCTGAGTGTGACTGTTCAAGAGACAGCTATTGTATGAGTGTGCAAGACAGAACAATGGCAGGCATAGGAGTGATTGTGAGTTACTCTCCAAGTGCAAGCGACTAAGTGCTGTACATGTGCCCAAGTGGGATTGTGTGCTAGAGCATCACTCTGCAAGTATGCAAGAGAGAACGCTGGTGGGTGTAGGCATGGCTGTGTGCGCACAAGTGCGACGGTGGTGTCTGCGTGGGCGAGACAGTCCACGACCATGTGTCTGTGCACGCTTGCACACGTCTAGGCTTTGAGAATCCTGTGGCCCCCAACCCTGCTTCTGCAGCCCCTTCCGGCTCCCCCTTGCTGGCCCCCTCACAGTCGCAGGGAAGCTGCACTGCAAGTCCCCGACTGTATAGAACACACAGGAAAAGACAGGCGGAGGCCGGGTTAGGCCTTGGCTCTGCAGGCCTCTCCTATATTTAGCCTCCAGTTTTCCATGGCTTCCTCCCACTCTCGATTGTCAATGGCAGTCCCCGGTGTGTGGCGCCGTCGTGAATACGCAGGAGCCACGGAACAACCAGCCACCTCCACAGCCCTCCCGCCACGGCCAACAACAGCCCAGCTAGCCCCCTTCTTCAAAAGGAACACTGGCTTCTCTCTCTCTCTAGACGTTTTCCTGTTGCGTGAGCCGCCACGGCTTTTAGGTTTGTTCTAGAGGCCTGGATGAAGGGGTGGGGGGAGGACACAGCGACACACACCCCCTCTTACAAATGCACCAGATCCCACCAGAAAAATACCTCTCAAACCCCATCTACAAATCTACGATAACCCTCCAGAAAAAATACCGCAGGATCTTCATCTGTAAATATTCTAGAACAAACCAGACCAGAAACCAGTTATATGTCCCCCCAGAAATGCCTCTAGAGCCATCTGCAAATGTGCTAGATCACTCCAGGAAAAAATACCTCTAGGTCCCTTCCTGCAAATGTTCTCGACTCATAAAAATACCTCTTGATCTCAATCTGTAAATGCGCTAGATCTCCCCCCACTGAAAAGACTTCTAGATCCCCATCTGCAAATGTTCTAGATCCCTCCAAGAAACATCTCAAGATCACCATCTACATCTGTGTTAGATCCCTCCAGGAAAAAAATGACCTCTAGCCCCCCATCTAAAATGTGCTGGATCTCGTCCCAAACTATTTCTAGAGACATGATTATGAATGTGCTAGATCCCTCCAGAAAATGCCTCTAGGCCTCCCAAGTACTCTAGATGCCCCTCGCAAGTGCCTCTAGACCCCATCATAAATGCTTCAGAACACACTCACTCTCTCTCTCACTCTCACACACACATACACACACACACACGCACACACGCACACACACTCACTCTCTCTCTCACTCTCTCACACACACACACACACACACACAATGCCCCAGGATTCCCCCTAGAAACTTCCTCTTGATCCTATTCCACAAATTTCCTTCCGTAAAGCACCTCAAATCCCCACCCGGAAAGAAAGCTACTGAATCCCAAATTGACATTATAGATCCCTCTGGGAAATACCACTAGATCCCCATTTACAGATCCCAACCCCCAAATCCTTCCTAGAAGACAAAGGCAGATCCTACCATGGATCCAAACCCAAGACACCTCCACATCCCCACAGCAATAACACCAAAAGCCTCCTCCACTCTTGGCAATATCTGCAGATGCTTCCAGCTCGCCCTGGGGAGATGTTCCCAAAATACCCAGTGTTCTCATTAGCTTGGCCAAGGTGTAGGGGCACAGTCATTTAACAGATGGGTGCTAAGAAGACCTTATTCTATTCATGAATCCTGGTGAGGCCCAACATCAGGTATGGAAAACTCTTCTGAGGCTGGGTCATGAACTCTGATCGTTCATGGAGGAACAGTGATCTACTCATCCTGAGAAAGACTGATTGCACCAAAATCCCAGTCCCCACCCTAAAATCTACTGCCTGGACCCCCAAACCCATCAGCCCCCTCCCAGAATGCCATCTTGTATCCCCAACCCATCCCCCTACCCTACTGTCACCCCCAACTTTACCCCTAATTCACAGACCTATCCAACCGCCACCCCAAACTCCATCCCCCAACTGTCACCCAAAAATCGATTCGCTCCCACCCTCCAGTCAACCCCCAAATCTACACCCACATGCCTTACTGACACTCCAGTTTTTGTCTAAATCCCTGCCCCCATTCTTGGAGCTTAAACTCCATTCCTGTCCCACCTCCTGTCCCTCCCCCAAACCTACCCCATATCCGACTCACCCAAAATACTCTCCCCAGATTTAGACACTCGTTACCCCAAATCTACAAACTCCGTCCCCAACTTATACACTCCTTCCATTGCCTAAATTCGTTCACACACTCATGCCTTCCAGTCGCCCCCGAACCGGTTCACTCCCGGTCTCAAACCTCCCCTAATTCTTTGCCCCCAAAACCAATTCACACTGTCTAAAAGTCTCCCCAATTTTCCGCTCCCAAATCCACACCCAGTCGAGAGCCCCTCAATTCTCTACCCACCCATCTGTCCGCACACACACCCTTCTCTGCATTCACACACAGTGTGATCGTGACATTTAACACCCTGGTGTGTGTGTGTGGCAGGCTGAAGGAAGTCAGCTCTCTTTGTGCTATTCCTGGCTCCCTACCCCCCACACATACACCTCCATCTCCGCTCCCACCCCCGCCTCCTCCTCCTCCTCGCTGATCCCACCTTCTGCTGGGAGTGGCTGCCCCCCCCCTTACATCAGAGGACTGGGCCTACCAACACCTGTTAACACACACGGCTAACCGGTCTCCTGTGCGTGTGTTACACATATCCACACACACACACCCCGCCTGTATTAATCAGGAGAGGACTGAATCATTTGCTTTTCAATGGCTCCTCATGGATTCTCTCTCTGTTTCCATGGAGCACCCAATGCGAGGACGGGGGTGGGGAGGAATCTGTTCCCCCATTTCCGAGATTCTCCAGCCCTCCTTCTGTCTAGCTGCTGCATTCCTCTCTTCCTTCCACCCTAGTAAGGGGCAGGCACCGAGAGCAGGGGAATGTTTAAAGTGGGGTGGGGGGTGCTTTGGGCTTTTAGATCCTGCTGAATTCTGCTCCCCACACTTTCATCACCAGCCTTTCGTCCATCTCCCCCAAGAAACAGTCTCTCTCTCTCCCCCCTCATCCCCCAATCCCACCTGGGGGAAGGATGGGTGGGGCAAAGAGGGGGACAATTTCTTCGATGCTTCGGAGAGACGGGGTTAATCCACCAGCCCCCACCCCCAAGAGTAGCCAGGCCTAGGTGAGAAGACTGTAGGGCCCACCTCCACCAGCCTCTATCCCCAAGCGGGGGATACTAGGGGTTAGCCAAGGATGGGGGTTGTGGGAGAAGGCAGGGCGGGAAGGGGGGGGGGGGGGGGAGAGAAGTGTGGGGAGAGAGAGGCCTTATAGACCTTCAGCACCATGGAGAGATCCAGAGCCAACCACAAACCACCCTCATGGACCGCTCTTGTGGCGACACATGTTCTCCACATGGCAGAGTCCTAACCCTACCTGGAAACCAACCCTGTGTCACCTCCTAGACATGGGGCATCAGGGAGAGCTCCCCACGCCTCGCTTTACAACAGGAGAGGGGAGCCACTGCCCTTCTAGGGACCCCTTTGGAAAGGAGGCCGGAGAGAAAATGGGGGCCGGGATGCTTAAGGGGTGAACTCAGGAAGAAGAGGGTCCAGCCCCGCTCTCCTTGTGTGGGGCATGGCCTCCTCTCTGCTCCCTTCCCTTGAGCTCAGTCTGTCCGGGCCGAGGGGACGTAGGAACTGAATCCAGGAACTGGGGAAAGGGCCACATTAAAAACTAACTGAGGGCCTCCCTCAGTCCCCTGGGCCTGGAGGCTCCCCACCCTTGCTCCATAGCTCCCAAGTTTGGTCCGGCCCCAACACCAGTCTCCAGCCACCCACTTCCGGAGAGTCCCCCCAGCTCCCGAATGGCCCCCCCCCCCCCCCCCCCCCCCCC
>QEPC01011486.1:654262-673958 GCA_003113815.1 Sphenodon punctatus
CACACACACACACACACACCCTGCTACACACACCCTGACTACTACACACACACACATCCTGCTACACACACCCTGACTACTACACACACCCACACCCTGCTACACACACCCTGACTACTACACACACACACACCCTGCTACACACACCCTGACTACTACACACACACACATCCTGCTACACACACACACACACACCCTGCTACACACCCTGACTATTACACACACACACACACACTGCTACACACATCCTAACTACTACTATGCGCGCACACACCCTGACTACTACACCACACACCCACCCTGCTACACCCCCCCAACGACTACTCCATACACACACCGCTACACACACCCCGACTACTACACACACACACCCTGCTACACACACCCTAACTATTACTACACACACACACACACACACACCCTGCTACACACACCCTAACTACTACTCCATACACACACCGCTACACACACCCTGACTACTACACCACAAACACACTATTACACACACCCTGACTACTACTACAAGCACACACACTGCTACACACACCCTAACTACTACTACGCGTGCACATCGCTACACACACCCTGACTACTACACCACACACACACTATTACACACACCCTGACTACTACTACAAGCACACACACTGCTACACACACCCTAACTACTACTACGCGTGCACATCGCTACACACACCCTGACTACTACACCACACACACACTATTACACACACCCTGACTACTACTACAAGCACACACACTGCTACACACATCCTAACTACTACTACGCGTGCACATCGCTACACACCCTGACTACACCACCACACACACACACTATTACACACACCCTGACTACTACTACGAGCACACACACACTGCTACACACCCCCTAACTACTACTATGCACATCCACCCTACTACTAGAAACCCTCCTCTCCGCCCTGCACTGGCTCCCTCTATGGAAACGCATCTCTCTCTGCTCCTGTATCCCGCCGCACTCCTGCCCAGGAGCGTCACTCCTCCTCTGCCCCCACCCTCGCCTGCTCGCGACTCCCCTGCTCCTCCAAACGTCTTTGCCCCTTCTCTCTTGCTGCTCCCCCCTGCCTGGAACTCCCTCCCGGGAGATGTTCGCTCGGCTCCCGGCTCCCTCTCAATTTTCAAATTCCTCCTGAAAACCCAGCTTTTCCATCCTCGTCATGAGTGATAAAATTCTCCTCCCTGTAACTAAGTTACGCACGTGCACCTGCAACCTCATCAATGTATTCTTGTCTCTTCCAACGTTCAACTCTCCCTTGTCCCCTCCACCCGCTCCTTGTCACTCTTAGACTGTAAGCCTCTTGGGGCAGGGACCTGTCTACAACTACTGGTTGCACAGTGCCAGGGACACTGCTGGCGCTATATAAATGAAATAATACTACTACTCCTCACACACCCTGCTATACACACCCTACTACTATTCACGCATACACACAACCATACACTCTACTACTGCACACACACACACAAACACTCCAAGTACTACACACACACCTATTACTACAACTACTACAAACACCCACCCACCCACAAATTACACGCACTACTAATACTACACACACACTACTACAACTGCTACACACCCACACCCTGCTACACACACACACCACTACATGCCACCCCATCTACTGCTACACAGACACACAGACACCCCAACTGCTGCACACACAGAACTACACAGCACTGCAACACACACGCCTTCATACACCCACACTGCTGCACAACACTCACATCAGCTTGGCACTCTACACAAGACCCCTTCTCCAAAAAAAAGTCACTGTGCTACAAACCCGCAGCCTCCCCACACTGCCCCACACCAGGCTGCAGCTCAACACACGCTAACCAGGAAGACGTTTTTCAGGGGATGTCTGCCCTCCGCGCCCCCTCCTCTCCCTCCCCGCCGAGGTGCTGGGCCCACCCCTGATTCGCACAGGATCTCATAGGCAGGGGGGGCCTTAGGCATGTGCAGCGTGCGGTCGCACATGGCCCCCTGCCCGGGGGTACAGCCCTTCTGCACATGATTTAAATGATGACAATTAGGCCCCGCACCAAGACTTCACACATGGGCCTTGCCTGGTCCCGCAAAATCCTTTGGCCGGCCCTGCTCATAGGCCCCTCTGGGCTGGGCAGGCCACGCCCTGCAGCTCGCTGATTGGCTCTCGCCTGGACAGGACTGGAGTTGCCCAGTGTCAACAAGGAGACAAACCCCACCCCCTCACACACACACACACACACAGCAATTCACTTCCTTGGTATGTACCTGCTTCCAAACACACTTCATGAGCCCCCAGCACAATACCCACATGAACGTACGCACACACACTTGCAAGTCTAGAGTAGACCCACAATGTTCACACAACTCCTCCCCAGGGGTCCCGAGAAGCATACACACCCCTAACTCATTCTCTCTCACGCAGCCCCCTCTCACTTGCACACACACACCCACACACACCCCCTAATTTCTCTCTCACAGACACAAACCTTAGCTCGTGCCTCATGCCCCCACCCACCCACTCCCCCTTCTATACCACACACCTCTGACTTCCTCTCTCATACACACACAGCCCCTTGGGGCACAGCTGCTTTAAAGCATGAACTCCACCCCCCACAAACATGCACGCGCACACTTTCAAATCTAGATACAACTCTCAAATGCCACTCTCGCTAGTACCAACCTCTCTCTCTCTCACACACACGCACGCTACATCTCTCACTCAACACATGCTCTCGTTCTTGCAGTCTCTCTGCTACGCACAAAACCCCTCACACGCACAGATTCCCTCTCGCACACACATACGAGACAAAACAGCACGATGACCCCTTTTACGGACCCGCACCAGTGGGTGGAGGTTTCACAAGCTTTCGGCACGGCCGTTGTCAGGCAGGTCAGTCTGCAGTTCGAACTCCTGACCTGCCTGACGAAAAGCTTGCGGACCTCCACCCACTGGTGTGGGTCCAGTAAACAAGATCACCATGCTGTTTTGTCTCTACTGCCTATTTTTGGGACCAGCACAGCAAAACACTCTCCTTCTACACATATACGAGTCGCACACACATAGACGTCAGTCTCACAGACATATCTACACACACACACACACACACACAGATTCACTCCCTAGAAGTGTAGTTTGCGCCCCCAACCCCTCTCCAGGGGCCTCCCTGCCAGGCTAGGTGGTGGGGGAAAAGCCACCCGTTCCCGGATGTGCCCTGGGGGTGCATTTGCCTGGGAGCCCCTTACCTTGCCGTCTCATTGGCATCTTGCGACGCTCGGGACCAACTTAATCTCCTAATCTGCCTCCAAACAGCTGCCGACTTAAAAGATTTGCCAGCCAGATTGTGTGCGCCCCCGCCCCCACACCGTGGCATTCTGGGTAATGTAGTTCAATTTAAACCCTCCACACCCCACCTTCTCCCCATCCCAGCTCATCCATGACCCTGCAGCCCTCTGCTTGAGCACGCCGCCAGCCGCTGTCAAATTACATAACCAAATTCCGCAAGCGCAATCAATTCTGCAAATGAACGGTACATATTTTTACATTCAATGGAGCTTGCCATGCTCCCTGTTTCAGACATAGGTCATGCCCCATGGCACCAGTCGTTGCCTGTAGCTGAGATTATCGGCACCCCCTTTGGCTACCTGACACTAGTGCTGGCACCCCTCTGCCCCCGGTCCCAATCATGTGGCTCCCCACTTGGCCTGGAGCGGATTTATAGGAGGATCTTGCACGACTGCAAAATAAAATGGCAGATAAAATTCAGCTGTCAACCTACTACTACTATAGTGCTACAAGACACACACAGCGCTTCACAGTCACAGATTTTGGAGACACATCTCTGCCCAGTGGGGCTTACAGTCTAAGATGGACAAGGGTGAGGGGAACACAGGGAGAGACACGTACATATTCCCATTTCACAGATGGGGAACTGAGGTGGAGAGGTTGTGACTTGCCCAAGGCCCCCCAGTGAGTACATGGCTGGGGCAGAATTTGAACCCTGGCCTTCCAGGTCCAAGTCCAGCACCTTCTCCGCTACCCCACAGAACCTTGTCTGTCCTAGAGCCCTGTGCTCCACAACACTGTGTGTCTGTGGTACAACTATGCATTACGTCCGGCTCTGTCAGCCACACACCATTAAGACCAAACGGCCGCTGAGACTCTCTCTTTGTTCCATTGGGTCTCTGGCGCCCCAAACGAGAGCTGGAGTCTTACAAATTCTGCACTCCAGCGATCGCAGAATTTGGCTTGGGGCTAAATGTGGAATCAATTGCCTGTGGCAGTGCGGAACTGGACTGGATGGTTGGGCAAAAATTACCCTGGCATCGCCACGGTAAGACTCTCAATCAGGATTTTCTAGTTATTCACTATTTATGTAACGTTTATTTGAGCGCACACACACACACACACACACACACACAGTACCTCCTGTCCCACAGTTGTCTATTGGGCATTTGGCAAAAGCCCTGCCAATAAAAATCATTATTATTATTATTAAATAAATTCGCATTTTGGGTGGTTCCAACTGTTGGCTCCTTATCCACACACACAACCAGCTATCAACTTCTGTCCCTTCTGAGCCATTCCAGACCCTCCATTATTTTTGTTGCCCTTCTCTGCACCTTTTCCAGTTCAACTAGATTTTGTTTAAGATGGGTCAACCAGAGCGGCACACACTATTCAAGGGGTGGTTGCACCATAGATGTATAGAGCGGTATTATAGATGTATTATTTATTATATATCAACTAGAGAGCTGTGGGACTGCCTCTTCTCAAGTTAAGGCAGTTTGCACTTTCTGTGAAAATCATAAAAAAAATTCTACTCATAAAAATGGAGATGATTTATTCTATGAGTTTGAAATTTTGTAGGGAGGATCACTTGATTGAAGGGCAGAAGCTGTCCACATTTCTGACAGAGCAGTTGAGAAACAGCTGGGGTTTTGGAGGCAGAACTGTTTTTTCTCCCTTTTGCGACATTTTCTGTTGACGCAGGAAAGTTTGGTTTAAGTTATTTGTGTTGTAATAGGAAGCAATTTCCTGGGCAAAATTCCCAGTCTACGTTCAACTGGTAGATGCTTTTACCCTCCCCACGCAGGAATTGGGCACACAGGCAGGCAAGTTGACGGAAAGAAAACTTTACTTAAGAGAAGTAATTTATCAAAACACAAGACGACAAGCAGGAGAAGGGGCTGCCAGATACAGACTGGAAATTAGCTGCACAAGCGAGTCTCTCTCTGTGGGTCAGCGAGGGTCCTTTAAACCCCCCCAAACTCTCGTCGCAGCGTCCCCGGGGTCGCAGGGGGTTGCCACTTTTCCTGTTTCCCAGTTGTCCATGAATGGGGTTTCGATGGCCCTGGGCTGCCAGGCTGGGGCCTGAATGGCTCGTTGAAGGGCCATTAGCAACACCCGGATTCACTCCGGCCAATATCCCTGTCCCTACCTGGTACCGGCTACAGTAATAACTGAGCCACATTTCTACCCACGGGACAGGTTACAGTAACGCTGAGGTTTTTCACATCTGGGAGCTGACTGGCGCGTGCAGCTCCATGCACCTCAAGGGGGACAAGTAGGGTCTCCCATGACATATGGCAAACCCCATGATTATTCATTAAGCTGAGTCATTTTATTATAATTTTAGCTAAATACACTGACATTCTGCACCATCCAATCAGACTCTCTGTCCCGCTTCTTATTCTGACCTGGCTGCCTTCTCCATTTCTCTCTCTCCATTGGCCCAACTCCAACTCAGGACAATATCAAATTAATCTGTTCCCGATTCCTCTTTCTGTTAACCTGATTTACTTATGTCAAGCAAGCAGTCAGCATTAGCTATCAGTGTGGAAGTGGAGAGCTGTCAACAAATTAAACTGTGCTCTCTAGCCCATTCCTGAGCTTAGATTCTGAAAATGTCCTGTTGTTTTTTTTGTTAGGATGTTTTAAAGTTTCCATGTTATCCAATGAAGAAAGTGAGATTTTAAAATAACATCAGAAGGGATGCAGAGTAGACAGATAACAAACATGAATACGTTTTATGTACCTCTCCTTCCATGTATACTATGCTGTCATAGAGAAGGGGGACCCGTGTGCAGGATAGCGGTAGAGAGGTTATTATATGTAGATGCTATGTATGGATTGGATACCCATTCTCTTTTTTTCTCCTTAAGAGGGTAGCGGGAGATGTACATATGTTTGTTGTATATATAATCTATCTACATGCACAGGTTGCATTTTCTAGGAGGGGCTGGGAGCCAGGACTCCTGGGTTCTCTGGGAGGGGAGTGGGAGCTAGTGGGTTAGAGCAGGGAGGCTGGGAGCCAGGACTCCTGGGTTCTCTGGGAGGGGAGTGGGGGCTAGTGGGTTAGAGCAGGGGGGGCTGGGAGGCAGGACTCCTGGGTTCTCTGGGAGGGGAGTGGGGGCTAGTGGGTTAGAGCAGGGGGGCTGGAAACCAAGACTCCCGAGTGCTATGCCCAGGTCTACCCCTATCCCACCATGACATTTGGGAATCTCTCCCTTCCCTGGATCTCTCATTTCCCTCTCACCCTTCAAGTGGAAGGGGTGTCTTTCATTCTGTGGCACGTCAGCTCCTGTGACATAGGGATGACAGCCATGACCATTGTCTGCTGAGGTGACGGCACCAGTCGGGGTGATCACTGTTAGCCAGAAAAACAGATGCTAAAAGCAGGTCATGGAAAATATCGCATAAGGGTTAAACTTTCAATTGAAGACAGAATGTAGCTAAACAAGCTAGTATTTAGTAAAGCAAGTAGGGCAGGGAAGTTCCCAGTTGGTACCAGATAACAAGGTAACAAGATACAACTGTCAAAACTTGGCAAACAATAGGTCAGCTTGCTCTGAAATACAGACACATAGAAACAGAGACGGGACGGGGAGCCCCTCCTTAGAAACACAAACGGGGATATCTCCCCAATACAAGGAGCCCCAGAGAGCCCACTTTAGTGCTTACGACCCGAACAAACACCAATCCCAAGAACAGAATCAGGCATGCGACCAGAAGATTTAGGCAGCCACCCGAAAGGTGTATAACCAGGGTGTATCAACAGGCCGTAGCAATACCAGAACAAGCAATGCATAATATTGCTGGGTGTCTCGCCCAATGGCATTGCTAATGCACAAGCACCTCCGAAAGGTTTCTGGCAACAGTACAGCTGCGTTCTAGACACACCTTTAAATGATACTCCTTCACATTTGAATATTGGGCTGCTCAAACAAGTGAGGTCAGATTACCATGAGCCATGCTCCAAACTCCTTTCAGTGTCACTAGAACAGCCAAACAAACAAACAAAGGCAGAAAGGGAAACAACCCTTCCATAGTATTTTATTTAGTAGAAGACCAGATCAAAATACATATATCACTTGATTTTAGTTGATCCAGAACACACACGGAAGCAGCAATGAACACCTGCACATTCACACAGTAAACAGAGACATTCAGAAAGACATGTTGCTTTTAAGCAGTTTCTAAGAAACCTTGGTCAAGCAGAGTAAAGAAGCTAGCAGGCATCCATCTTGGCTTGGCAACCAAACCACGAGTGGATTGGGCTCTAGGGAGTAGCTATCGACTCAGGCCAGGGGCTTTACCCTGTCAAAGAGAAGAAGGGCTAAGGAGAATAAGGAGGTGCCGTAGGTGGGCTGACTTTAGAACCTCGCCTCGGGTTGCCAAAAGGGACGGACCAAGCCTGGATTGGTCAATTCTAGCCAGGTGATCCAGCCCCCAAAATCACGCTGTGGGATGCCAAAAGGGGAGGGCCTGGACAAGATTGGTTAGTAACGGTCAGGTGGGCTGAAACAACCAAAGTGTATAAAAGAGCAAGACAGAAAAAGTGGCGGTAGCTGACTAGCCTCAGCTCCACTGTCCGCTAGCCACATGCACCAAGGGACTCTGACGGTGAACCGGATTGGCAAGACACTCATTATGAGGGCGTTTTGCTTGCCTATTGTACCATCAATGCTGCTTGCTATCCTATCAATAAATGCTGCGTACGTATTAAACGCAGGTGCAGTCCTTGTTGGGGGCTATGTAGTTGAAAGATCCCGCGCAGCACTGAAGCCACTGAAAGCCAGTTGGGCAAAGGGTTTTTTGCCCCTAGGTGGCGCTGCAAGACGCCAAGATGCAGCTGCCTCTGGGGAGGGGACAGAAGCACTCTCTCTCTGACCCCTCCCTCTGTGATGTCTCTCACTCGGTAAGGGATGGGACCAGGTGAGGAAACGGTCAGGGCACAGACACACACACCCCGTCCACTGCTGACGTTATGGTGCTACCTAGAATTGGAGAATCGCAATGCCAAAGGCAGACTGTCTAAGACTGACACCCAACCCAAATCCTACTATTGAGTTTGGTTTGTTGGGTCCCAGTTCAGCCCCTATGACCTTCCATTCCTGGGATGATGATACAGAATGAGTACAGGTACGACGTCCCCGACAGGCAGCCGTCCTGACTCGGTTTCAAAGCCTCCGGCGGCGACGGAGAGAGCCTACGACCGCGCTAGGTTTGTTCCACTGCCACCCGACTCGGACTGTTAGAAAGCTTTTCTGGTGTCGAACCAAAATCTCCGTTCTTGTAACCCGAACCTGTTCTTCCTAGTTCTGATCTCTGCAGCCGTGAAGAACATTTCCTTGCCATCTCAAACCCAGCTAGTCGACTGGTCTTGGCCACATCTTCTGGCAACAAATTCCACAACTTAATTGTGCGTTGAGTGAAAAAAATACCTTCCTTTTTTTTTTTGTTTAAATCTGCTGCCCATTAGTTGAATGGAGTGGCCCTTCGTTCCAGTGTTATTTAAAAGGGTAAATAACTGTTCCTTATATTTACTCGTTCCACCCCACTCATGATTTTATAAACTCCTATCCTATCCCCTCTCAGTTGTCTCTTCTCCAAGCCAAAGAGCCCCAACCTACCCCACCTCTTCCTAGGGGAGCTGTTCCAGACCCTGGATCATTTTTGTTGCCTCTTGCTCTCTCTGTAATAGATCTTTTTTGAGATGGGACAACCAGAACTGCACCCAATATTCCAGGTGTGGTAGCACCAGAGTTATATAGGGCCATTATGATATTTTTATCTTTATATATCCAAATATTTCATAAATCACCCCACCCCCGCAGTTCTCCCGGGGAGGCGGGGAAGGGCACCCTCCTGGAGGGCCTGCGTTTTCAGCAGGTCCATACAGGCAGGAGGGTGATCTAGGCAGCTGCGCCGTCACTCTGGAATGCCCTCCCGGCGGAGATCCGCCTCAGCCGAGACCTCCTTGCCTTCTGGCGACGTTGTAAGACCCGGTTCTTCCGCCAGGCGTTTGGTGGAGGGGAGGGGGTGGGATAGGTTAGAGTATTAACTTGGGGTTTCTGCTCAAACGGCTGTGAATTTAAATGCGATGAATTTTAGCATTTGTTATTTACGTATTGCTGCTGCTATTTATTTATTTAATTAATTTGAAACAGTTTTTTTATTTTAAGTTCTCTGTATTACATTAACATACAACATTACAAATTCAAACCCCAGTTGAACATCTGGGTAACACTATCCCCAGTCCAACCCCGGCCTGGGCCCGAACCCAAACATCGATCGACTTGTTTTTCCATCCCAACCCTTTCTTCGTACGTGTCGCACAACTATCCATACGTTCAAATGTAAAAATCAAACAGGCAGGCCCTCTCATCCGGAGTTCAGGGTTTATCCGGTATGGCCCGTAGACAGGGAAGCCATCGAGCCTGGAGGTCCTCCAAGTCGTCAGGCAATTTCGCCAGCAGTCTCTCCGTTGAAAATATGTACCATACCCGGTTTAGCCATTCCCCCTCCATGGGGCCCATCTCCGATTTTCAATTTCTAGCGCTCACATTTATTGCTGCCAGAATGAGAATTACACAGGATTCTATGTTCTTTTCCAGTATTGGCTGTTCTGGGAATGGCGCCAATAGGGCTATCTCCGGTCTGAATGGTATTGGAAATCCGGTCACTCCCTCCCTATATCCCCAAACCAGCCTCCAGAAGCTTTGCATTTTATAACAGGACCACCAGCAATGGAGGTATGCTCTCTCCTCCCCACACGCGTGCGCCAACAAATTCCCTGCCCTGTCTACGGGCTTGAATTGAGCTGGAGTTAGATAATATCTTAGGGTGAGTTTCACCTGGGATTCCCTAGTCTCCAGGGAGGTTGCACACATATTAAAATGACTGATAAGCTTTCCTATTTGTTTTTCATTAAACTTCGTCTCTAGCTCCTTTTCCCAGTTTACAATGTACTTTAAGTCTTTTTTGTACCACAGGGACTTCGATGCCTTATAAATTCTCCCCGTTACTGGCTGTTTTGAATAAAATTCTCTCGCTGTTGTGCGGATTTCTATTATATTTTTTGTTTTTTCCTGATTGTGTGAAGGCACTCTTCAATGGACGATATTGATTGGTGTCTATTTGGTGCTGTAGCTGGGCCTCTAGTACATCTCGCTGTATGAAGACAGCGTCAATGAAGAGCTGCTCTGCTCTATTAATCTGCTTCGGATGAAGCAATTGACGAAGCGGAGTCGCTATATTCTGTTCTGTGAGAATTTTAAGGTCTATGGGCAAATACGGGGATGCTGTTATCAAGCCCTTTATTTTTTTGACAATAGTTCTCCAATTACACCACACTTCCCATGTGAAAGGGTGCGCCCTCCATGCTGATCCTACTATTTGGCCCGTATCTAATAGGCAATTTTAAAAGTTCTTCACTTCTAATTTCACTGCCTCCTGCTGGGCCCGTTTCTGCTGTGGTGAATTATGGTACCAAGATTTGAGAGCACTAAGTGATGCTGCCTTATGGTATAATCTAAGATCTGGGAGGTTTAACCCTCCCGCTTCTTTGGATCTCATCAGTGTCTCTCTCTTAATTCTAGATTTTTTTGGCTCCACACCGCCTCCGAAAGCAGTTTCTCCACTTGCACAAATACCTCAGGTAGGTGTACTGACAAAGCCATTATTGGATATAGACGCTTGGGTAAGGCTATCATTTTGAATAGGTTGACCTTCCCTAACCAACTGCAAGTTAGGTCTGCTTCTGTTCTTATCTTTTGCAATAAATCCAGAAAGTTTTCCTTGTAGAGTTTTTTAAGATTTTTGGGCAACTTGACTCCCAGATATTTAAGTTTGACTTTTTGTTCTGTAAAGGGGACCCTGATTCTAATGTCTTGTATTTGTGCTTCGTTCGTGCCGTATATCAAGGCATGTGACTTATTGTGATTAATTTTGTACCCAGATACTTGACTAAACTGCTGGTATCAATTGTCTTAAATTCGTCAAGAGCAGCATTGTATCATTGGCGTATAAGGGAGATTTTAACCTGTTGTGTCATACAGTGAACTCCTGTAATCAAGGGGTTTTGTTCAATGGCGAGTGCTAATAGCTCCAGTCCTACGTCAAACAATAAAGGCAAAAGGGGACAGCCTTGCCTAGTCCCTCTCTCGAGGACAAATTTGTCAGTAAACTCTTCATTCACAATTAATGTGGAAGTAGGGGATTTATGCAGAATTTTTACCTAGTTTAGAAAATTGAAATGAAACCCATTTGCTCCATTTTTTGGGGGTTAAAAATAAATATTCCAGACGATCAAAAGCTTTCTCCGCATCAAGGGAGATAATTGCCGCAGGATATTAGAATAACTTGCCTAATATTGTCAATGCCCATTCTGCCCTTTATAAAACCCATTTGGTCTGTTGAAATTAAATCTTTGATGCAGCATTGTAATCTGTTAGCCAAAATTTTTGTGAAAATCTTAAGGTCGGTATTGAGCAAAGAGATATGGCGATATCCCGCACAGTCGTCAGCGTTTTCCCCACTTTTGTGGCAAAAAACCCCATTAGCTTCATAAAATGAAGGCACCAACCTCCCCTGTGGAATAAAAGACCTGAATGTCTTCTCTAGTGCTGGAGAAATTTCATTGCTGTATAATCTATAGAATTCAGCAGGGATCCCATCTGGATGGGGAGCTTTATTATGGGGGAGCTCCTTGATCGTTACTTTCATTTCCTCCTCCGCTTCCCCCCTACTTTTAAGGTTTAACCTATTGTTTAAATAAACTTATATTTATCCCATTGCTGTCGGGACTCTCATACGTTCTAACTTCGGGTCGACCATAAACTTTTAACTGTAAAAAAACTTTAACACCCCAAACGCTCCTTAGTCGTTTCTCCTGGTTCTCTTGTAGTTTGCCGTGTTTCAAACAGGCTACCTTCACTAATTTGACCCCTACACCCTCTATAATTTGAGTGGTCCTGAGATATAGTTTCCACAAGCCCACCCTCCACCACCCATCCCCTTTGTGGCATCTGTGCCCGCAGGCTACGCGCTAGGACCTCCACCTAGTAGCCTGCCCTATTCATAATATATTAATAAGATCACTGCTGATCAGATCAGCAGCACAGATGATAACTAAGAGAATGATCCCTCACTCTCCATCTCAGCCCCTTTCCTACCAACAAACATTTCTTTTTTACATCATGTTATACCGGATATGTTTAAAAGAAGTAAGTAAGTCTAGTACTGTCCTTATCGTCCCGCTCCGGGGGGGTGTCCTTTGTCAGTTGTCTGCTGAGTGGTGCAGGCTGCTGCTTTTTAAGAAGATCTCCAGGTCTGAGGGCTCCTGAAAAAACATTCGTCCGCCCCTCCACACGATTGACATCCTTGCTGGAAACTGTAGCTGCAGGTGTAGTTTTCTATCATGAAGAACTGGGAAGAACCTCCCGCATCTTCTCTTTGGCACCGTGGCTGTTGAGTAATCTGGGAATATTCTAACCGTGTTGTTCTGGTATTCCAACTTTTGCTTGCTTCTCACTAGCCCCAGAATTTTCTCCTTGTCTTGGAAGTCAAGTCAAGTTCAAGTTCTTTATTCTTGTACTGGCCATTGGCCTTGACAAGGTACTCATACAAACAACATAAAAACCATTCAAACTAAGGCTATTAAATTCATACAAGTAAGCCCTAGCAGTCAACATTTGTATAAGAGAGAACATAAACAGTCAACACTGAACACTTAACAATTTTTAAAAAACCTAAAAAGAAAAGAGAAGGATATCTTTATGGCACAAATGCCAGATCTTAGTAACATCAGGACTACAAAACATAACAATGAATAAATACACATTCCATAATACATAAATCATCCCTTTATAGGAATATTTTTTCTGTAAAAAATTTGCCCAAAGGGCAAAACGAGCTACTATTTCTGAGTTTAAATGTTTTTTTATCCACAAGACAGAAAGCCATCAAACCGAATGGGGACAAGACCAAAGGGGGGTTAATTCTGGACCACATTTTCAGCTCTTGCATGTGAATAAAGTGGGCAATATACTAGATAATGAACAAGATCCTCAACTACATTTTCCCCACGGGGGCATTTCCTTTCAGCATAAGACTGTCGAGCCTATCTACCCAAAGCTACCGCAGAATCAAATGTTTACAATCGGAGAGCAGTAAAGGCTCTCCTCAAGCCAAAATCCGTGAATGCATTTAGATAGTTACAGCCACTACTAGCAGATAAAATATAGCGATAACAAGGAGAAGCATGCACCATCGTTGCTTGACTCCTCAGGATTTGCATATCAATATCCCACAATCTATCATTTTAATCGCACTCTAACGGAAATTGGAGCAAAAAAGGAATAGAAAGACCCAAATTATTCAGTTTATCATAAACCAACCTCAGCCATGGAAAGCCAGCGGTTTGCATTTCTATTTCAAAACATGCCTTTATGATAGTATCTACCGGGTTCAAGGCCAGCTTTAATACAAAAGATAATATTTTATCCAGTTTGACTCCCAATGATACAACTCCAGTTTCCAATTTGACCAGTGCAGAAGATGTACGCGGAGGAACTCCAAGCAAGCGCCACAGAGTCTTGGAAGTCATGAAATTTAATTATTCTAGTGGGGGGGTTTCCTCCCTCGCTCGGGCTGTTCTAGGCGCCCTTTCTATTTGTACAGTGCGTAGGTCAGGCGCCTCTGGGAAGAGGCCCTCCAAAACCTCACCAGTTAGATCTTTAGGGCCTTTTCTTCCCAGCCCTTCCTTTAGCCCTGTGAATCTGAGATTGGACCTCCAGGATCTATTTTCTAGGTCCTCTGTTTTTTCTAGAAGGTAGTCAATAGTCTTTTTCATTTTTTTAAAATTGATGTTCGTTTTCCAACGAGTGGTCCTCCATGTTGGTAATTCTGTTCCCCGCAGTGTCCATTCCTTTTTAGAGAGACCTTCCACTCTCTTGTTGTTTAGCTCCGTTACCTCCTGCAGCTTATTCACCTTCTCGGCTAATTTCTCCCGTGCCTGTGCCACCGCCGCCGCTAGATCTCTCCAAAGCACCGACATAAAGGGCCGTATGTTCGCTGCCTGCACCCATCTCCTCTCCCCCGTCTGTCTGGCTGGTCGCGTCCGCCATTTTGGGGGGTTCCGCTGCCACTGCAGTCCGCAGGCCCACTCGCGTTTTGGGCTGGCAATAACGCTCGATTGCGTTCGGTTTTTCCTTCTTTCTTTTCCGCGTTGTGCCCCCCTCCCGTCATTTAGCTCCTATGTCTACTACGTTGTGCCTCTGGGGTTTGGGTTTTTAGCGGTTTTGTCGGGGGGGGGGGGACAGAACTCGGCTTTCTCCACAGCTTCTTAGCTTGAGCGCATGCTCTGAACCTGCTGCTGTTTATTTTTGTATTCTGATTTTATTGGGAGCTGCCTCAAGTCAACTTGTTCGAGGGGCAGGATAGAAATAATTGAAATAAAAATAAAGATTAAACAAAACAAAAGAATTAGTAAATACAGCAGGAGAGGTGGGTCAAACGTTCCTCTTCCTGCATGCTTGGCAGGACTGGGCGTGGTGGTAACGGTGGGAGGTCAGGTGTGCCCCGCCCCCTGGAAGTCTCTATTAGCGGCACACCCCTGGTAGGCCTCTCATGCCGTCTTCTGGCCCTAGAGGAGAAATTAGTAGCTTAGTTCCAAGCATGGCACTCAGTCGCTACTCACCCCTCTTCAGGCAGGGCCCTGTCCCCCCATCCTGACTGACTCCGGTCGCTTCTCCTGCATTCTGTTCCCTCCACGCGCACAACGCCGTCGTGCCTGCCAGACACCGGCATGTGCTCCAGTTCCCTGCTATCTGGTTCTCACCAGCCTCTCTCTTGCTGGCCGGTGGAGAAATGGGCAACAGCCCCGGGGCCCAGCTGGAGGAACTTCGGGCTCTCCGACCACCACGGCGGCAACAGCTTTTTAAACCCCGGCACCTGACCTCTTAAAGAGGCCGCATCGCTTCTTACGGTTTGGAGCAGGGCTGGTGTCCAGCCACCCTGCTACAGATGTGTATCTATGAACAAGACTGGTGGAAGCCAGGGGTGGAGAGCAGTGTTTGTATGGGGAGTAGGGTACCCAGGTGCTGGGGTGGGAAAGCTGAAAGATGGGAGATCTGTATTCAGGGACAAGGTTTGGGGTATAGGCACAGGCGGGGGCTAAGTATGTATGGTTTCATGTGTGTTTTCAGTTGGATGGAGACAATGGGACATCCAAGTGTGGGAGGATGGGTATCTTGAGCCCCTTATGAAGGGTTTTCAACTGAGGGGAAAGCAGATGGCAGCCAACCTTCAAATCAGGAGCCACAGCCCACAGAGAGCCAAATCCCTTTCCAATACAGTATAGTAATTCGATAGACAGCACAAATAATTGCTTGCCCCTTAATCACCTGTGCAGCAAGCAGATGCATTGAGCTGCTGCCTGAGAGGGGAGCTATAAACTAAGAGGTTGTGGCTACAGGGATTGAGTCCATAATATTGGGGTGGAGAGGAGCTTGCTGGCCCCAGCTTCAGTGTTGCCTCCAACCCACAGAGGAAAAGGATGGGCTGAGAGACCGAGGCAACGTGTGTGGGCGTGGAGCCTAAACTGGAAGCGTGCACAATAGGCGAGACTGTACGACGTCTTTGGTGCTTACACGGCCCGGAGCCTTCACTTACAATTGCCGTGCTCTTTAGAGCACACGTGAATTTCTAGAAGCCTTAACTCCGCTCTTAAACCGCAGGGTTTTTTAACCTAGACTCATTACTTTTGCTGACTTGACGATAACGCTTCTGTTAATGCAGCCAAGAATTGCGTTCGCTCTTTTTGCAGCTGACTCTAGATCTTTTCCACTTATGTTACTGTCAGGTATCTTTCATCCTTATACTCGTGCATTTAGTTTCTGTCCTTTAGATTTGGCACTCGATCCAGCACAGGGTCTTACCTATGACCTCCGTGTTTCCTTCAGCTTTTGGCTCCTGCCTGAACTCTCAAAAGCTCACACTCCACACTTTGCTGGTGTGGCTTTCCCAAATGGTTCATCCTTTTTCCATTTTCAACCCTAACATTTTCAATCCAGAAAACACATTTTTTAAAAAAAAAACTCCACACACTCCGCCATTTCTTTATTCATTTATTTTGCTACTAAACCACTCCTTGTTAAACACGCATAGAATAGGCATCCTTAATTCTCATCTTACAAAGAGATGGAAGTCGTTATCTATGGGAAAATTACAAATCCGGATTTCTGTGCCACGACGAAGAAAAACCTTTCCTCCAAAGCGACTGGATTGCCGCAGGAGCGTCTTTGGTACCAAAGGGTAGTCCTCAGTCAGAGAAGACCATCAATTTTGGGGAGATTTACTTTTTTCAACTTTGAGGAGGTTAGTTTGCCTGACACCCATTTTTGAGGGTATCCAAGCCTCCCCAGAGGTGTTAATATGAATGTAAACCTGCTCTGCATCTCCCAAAATTTAAGACACCCCCAAATTTAAGCAGCCACTTTGGGAAAATAAATACAATCTATGGCTTGTTATAACCTGGGCGTCCCCTAGGGGGCATTAAGGCATTTATACTGCAAAGAGGTATCATTGTGGACGGTGCCATGTTAGGCTGAGCCTACGGGGGGCTGGGTGTCTCTCCCCCCCCCCCCAATACTTCTGATCTTCCCCACTCTCCCAGCCAAGATCTCAGGTAAAGGAGATGTGCGTACAAGGCAGGAGAGGAGAGAGTTGCTCCCTCCCCCACTCGTTGAGAGGGGCTCAGAATCCCAATGGATTTGGGGACACAACTCCCCCGTTTTCCACCATGGCTTTGGAGATGCTACGTAGGTTCTTGAAAAACTGCCTAGTGTCGTTGGAACGCAGAGTAGTCAGGTTTGAGACGATGCGGTTGTAGGCCTATGGGGAGAGGCAGAGAGAGAACTAAGGGTAAGGAAGGACCCCCTAAAAGCCGCTCCCACCCCGGGGATTCCAGCTCATCCTAGCAGAGGGACTCACACACCAAATTGGGGAGGGAGGGATGAGGATCGGAGAGAGGAAGTTGTAAATTGATGGATCATTGTACATGGGGAAAATGGACAGACCAATACATCCAGGGATCGATTCTAGGCTGGGCATGGACAGATGTGTTATGGGACAGGGGTATGGACAGGAGCGCGTCTGTGAAGAGATGGTTGAATTAACAGGTGTGCAATGGGACAGGTTGATGGATGTGAGAAGCAGTGATGTGAGTTTTCTGGAAAATTATGAATTAGAAAATGTTCCTGAAAAAGATTCCTGAAAAACTTTCAGATGCAAATTTTCTGGGTTGTTTTTTTTTTTTAATGCCCTAAATCGATTGGGATTTGATTTAGCATGTTTGACTTGGTGTACTTTGAGTTTTGTTTACCAAGAATATGTTAGTTTGATGTACTGGATCACTCAAAAGTTGTTACAGCAGCCAAAAGTAGTTGAACTGATATAAACTTTGGGGGGGGGAGAAATCAATAAAGTAATTAATCTGGTTTAAACGTTCAAACAAATTCAAAGCTTTACTTGGAAATTATTTTTACTGGAATGAAGCATTGGTATCCATTCATTATGCTACTAATTTTATGAAACAATGCATTTTCAGAACCAGAAAACGTTCCAGAAAAATATGGCGGAAAACTTTCTGCCCCACGTCACCGGTTGATGATGATAAGAATATTGCGGGGAAGAGGGATGGACAGAAGAGCACGGAGGGGGGCAGCTGGGCGGCGGGACAGCGACACAGAAATAAGGACTGTGGTGGGAGATGGGCGGACAGCCGCCGCGAGCCACCACGATGCCAGGCTAGATAGACCCGACTGCCGGTCCCGCCCTTCCCACCCCCGGGAGGCGTCTTTCCTGCGTAACCCACAATCCTTTGCAGGCCAGACTCACCTCCGCGCACCAGGCGTCACACAGCATCTTCTCGTGCTGGGCGGTGGCGTGAGCCTGCTACAGCGACCGGGTCGCCCTGGCGTGGAGGGAAGAGAAGCCTTGAGCTCCCCAAGTTTGTCCCTTCCACACAGGTGGGGCCCGTCGGCCTGGACCACCACGCGCACCCACCCACTAGGTTTCCATCCCTCCCCCCCCCCCCCATCTTGCTCCTCCCACAACCCAGGGGATGGGGCCATGGTGTGTGTGTGTGTCGGGCCCCACAGAAACAAGTGTGGGGTCCTGAGTCGGGGAGCTTACCTGGAGATCACAACCACCATGGCATAGAGATCGATGGCGCTGTCGGCCACGCGCTTCAGCACAAACTGCTCCTCTGGGCCAGGAGACGGAGACGTGGACAAGGGTGCAGGGACAGATTGTGAGAGATGGGGGGGGGGACGGGGAAATGTGCACAGACGTGGACGGAAAAGAGGAATTAAGAGATGGATGGATAAATAAAGGGAAGAAAAAGGTGTAAGAAAGGATGAACCAGTCAGGTGGAGGGTCAATGGGGATGGATGAGAGGGGAGAGATTCCCCCATTGCTGCACCCTGCCACAGGGGGCAACCTTGCACCCACCCAACCCCTCCTGGGGGGGGCGAGGGGCAGGCCGTGCCACTGGGAGTGGGAGCCTCACGGGAAATATCCAGCTAGACTAGGGTTTATTTATCATCATTATTTTTACCCAGCCCCTCTGGCTCAGGGAGATGCGGTGCTTACAAATACACGTTGCAACCTGTATTTTCCATTAAGTGTTGCTTAAAAATGTGCACAAGAAGCTAGAGATTCAGCGGGATTAAGGGGGCGTGTCCGTGGGGCCAAAATCAGGAGACTTCTCCCCCCCCCCCCCACTTAGGACTGGGTGCCTCGCCGCCTGGTGCGCTGGGATCAGGGGTGGGGATTTCTCCCCACGACAAGGACGTTCCCCCACGTTCACTCACTCACCAATGATCTTTGTCCCATGTTTCAACAGCAGCTCCTCTACCTTCTCCCCAAAAAGATCGATTGCCTGGACCAGCTACAGGGTGGGGAGAAACGGGAATAGGATCAGAGAGGGGAGGAAACCGAGTCAGCCCTCCCCAAACCGTTCCTATTCAATAAGCCTCAACTGGGTAGGAGTTTGGGGTATCGGGGGCGGGAGAGGAGGGGAGGGACGAGTGGGAGTTTGAGATTAAGCGTCAGAGCCCCCACTCCCAAACCCCTGGTTTGCTGTTCCCTTCCACTCACCTGCGTACTGCTGGTGTTCAACGCGGGATGAACGACGGCTGTCAGCGTCAGCCCTGACCCCAACCCGGCCTTCCTGCAAGGGGAGAAATGGGTGAGGGAGCCCCACAGGGACAGCAGCCAACCAGCTCCCTGCAGCCCCCCTTGCTGGGACTGGAGTAGCCGGGAGCTCCCCCCACAGCCAGCGCCCCCGCCCTGCTCCCTACAGCGCCCCCTGCTGGAAC
>QEPC01011486.1:783385-798233 GCA_003113815.1 Sphenodon punctatus
TTTCCCCCACTCCCCCAGAGTTTCCCCCACCCTCTTCTCCCTCGGTCACCCCTTCCCCACGAGTTCCTTTACCCCCATTCTCCTCTCCCCCTTTCCAGATGCCTCCCTCACCTTGGATGAGGACGAGACCCTCCGCCCCCCCTGCCACCAGCTCCCCTAGCATCCCCCCGCCCCCCTCTACCGGCGCGCACCTATGACATCACCGTACGGCACTGGGCGCCGCCATCTAGATTGGGGGGGGGGGAGAGGAGGTTTACAGGCAGGGATGCGGACACCTAAAAGCCAACTTTGTTGCAAAGTTTGGCAAAGCTTTGGGTTCAAAGGGAGGCAATGGGGAGGGGCCGCAGGCGCTGGAGAGTGGGCGGGAACCGAGCGCACCACGTGACTAGGGGCGGGGCGAGAGAAGCATCAGTGCCAGGCTGGCTTTGATGGGAGCCGGAGGGTGCTCGGTGCCGCCCCGGGGAATGAAAAGGGGGTTCTCGGTGTGTAATCCCTCCCCCCCCAATAAAGAGACGTTGCTTTGAGAAACGGTGCTTGTGAGCCCCTGGGCCAGGCCCCGTTCCTTCCCCAGACGGAGCCCGATTGAGGTGGGGCGCTACGTGGTGTCAGAAGTGACCCCACTGCAATGCAGCACTGCAAGCTGCCGCCCGCCCGCAGTTTTGGGGGGAAACTGGCATCAATGGGAGCAGCAGCTGCGTCTCGACTTGACCGTAACGAAGGCTGACCCAGAGGAGGAAGGTTGCATGGTAGCTGTCGCCCTTCGCTGCCTAGGGGAGCAATCCCTTGAGGTGTACGACACCCTCCCGGAGGGTGTACGCTGCCCCCACTCAAAAGACCCTCAACGAGCTCCTCACAGCCCTGAAAAACGACCGCGTGCCCAAGAAAAACCCTGTACCGAAAAGGTTCCAGTTTTGGCAACTCCTGTACGACGACAGCGCGTGCATCGGCCCCTTCCTAACCGCCCTGAGAGAAAAGGCCCAACGTGGTGAATTTGGCCCGACGGTAGACTTGATGTTACGAGACAAAATAGTCTTCAGCGTCACGGACCTCAAACTCAAAGAGAGTTTGCCGGAGAAACCTCGTCTCCCCCTCGCCCAAGTGATCGATATATGCAGGATGAACGCCATTACAGGGGCCCAACCCATGCAACCCCTGCTGCACACATGGACACGCCCAATGGATGGGAACCAGCCACGGTGGTAGCCAAGCACCCAGAACCCCACTTGTACCTCGTCCGGACCCTGCACGGCACCATCTATCGCCAAAACCAACGCCACCTGCGAAAAGCATCCCACGCAGTGCCTGCAAACACACACACACCCCCGATGACCCTCACTGCTGTGAACAGCCTGTTGCTCCAGCCCCCAGCAGCCCCCCACGACCTGATGCCTACGCAGCCCCCGTCATTACCCGAGGAGAGCCATCACCCCTCCATACAGCCCGAACTGACCCAGCCAACTCCCCTTGAGCAGCCAGCGGCCCTGAGCATCTCAGTGATTCCTCTGCCTTCCCCTAGAGCGCCCCCCTCTCCATGCCTGGAACCCACCAGGTTCCCGGCCTGGAGGCCAGGAGACCCGGCTGCCATCCCGTTTCACGGATTTCTATGTGGGGCAGTGGTAAAGACTGACCTCCCCCAACGAGTCCTGTACTAGTGAGCTCTGACTCGGGTACCCCGCCCGGCGATGTTCCCGTTTGCTTTCATGAACAGCTGCAGAGTTAGAGGTTATGTTTGCATAGGGGTGACTTCACACCTGGACAGGGGGGATGGGGTGGTGCTGCTGCTGTACATTTTAATAAATAAATTATAAATCAAGAGTTTACCGAGAGTGCACTGCATCATCCCCACCAGCATCTGGCCCTGCCGAAAGGGGCAGTGCCGGGAGAGCACCCCACCAATTGGCTGGTGCAGGTTGCTTGCCAGAATTTGTTTTGTTTTTTTAAAATTAGACATTACGAAGGGGCCGTGCTTACCCGTGTCTTTCTATATTCCCCCCCCAAGGAGCTTTGCGCTGCCACTGGCCTCCCCTGCCAAAGAGTCTCCGGCTCCCTGCACAGTTTCAACCCTTCTCCCACGTGCTACCCTGAGGCCCGGGATTCCCTGCTTGAAAACATGATCAGCTTCCTCCCAACTTTCAAATATTTCCTAAAAAAACCCTACCTCAGCTGCCAGGTAGGCTTTTAGGTTAACATCTCACCATTTCCTAGTGGGGAGATGTAAACAGTCAGGTGCCTCAGGGCCTGTACTAGGACCACTGTGGGGTTTTATTTAAAAAAAAAAAAACTGGAAAAGGAGGTAAGACAAGTGAGGTGACCAAATTTGCAGATGACAAAGTTATTCAAAAGAGTTAAGTCCCAACCAGACTGTACAGTTACAGAAGGCTCTCCATAACAGAAGTTTATACAATCATGAGTGCTGTGGAACATGTAAATAGAGAGGGTAAATAACCGCTCCCTAAGATTATTAAAGCTTTTATATAGTGCCAGCAATGTACCTGGCACTTTACAGAGAATAGGATAGACACGGTCCCTGCCCAAGAGCTCACAATCTAAAGACGGGGCGGGGAGACAGGGAAGGGGGAACCGAGGGAGAGACAAGGGATGCAACATTCATGAGGATGCGAGAGCTCGGGTACACGTTCTTGGCTTGGTTACAGTACACGAGTACTCTAAGGGTACTAGAACAAGGGGATACTCCATGAAATTAACTGGCAGCAGATTTAATACAAATGGGGAAAAAGTAGGTTTTCCACGTAGGGCACAATTAACTTGTGGGACTTACTGCCAGAGGAAGTGGTCAGAGCCAGTAGTGTAGCTAGTTCTAAAAAGGGATTAGACAAGTTCTTGGGAGGCTAGGTCCATTCATGACTTAACCCAAGTACATTTTGGGAATGTAACCTCTTACTGTTGGGGGCTAGAACAGGGAAGAGATTGCCCATGGCGACCTGTTGGGTACTTCTCCCAAGAGAACGATTGGTCACTGTCGGAGACAGGATGCTGGGCTTGATGGACCAGTGGTCTGGTCTGGCACTACTTATGTTCTTATCTCACATGCCTGGGAGGCTGGATAACATAAAAGCAGGTAAAATTCAATGTGTGTAAGGGGGGGGTTTAAAAAAAATACATCCTAACTATACATACAGAACGTGATTGGCTTCAGGTTAAGTGAAAAAGCATCTTGGAATCATTGTGGACAATTCATTGCAAACCTCAGCTCCATGCGCAGCAGCGGTCAACAAGGCAAACAACGTTGGGAATTATAAGGAATAAAAATAAAGCTGATTATTACGCCCGATATAAATCCTCCATCTTGCGTACTGAGTGCAGTTCCGGTCAGCCCATCTCAAAAAGGACAGCAGAACTGAACGGGCAGAGAAAGGCAAGACTTGTTCTCACAGTAAGAGCGGTTTGTCAGTGGAACAGACACTGCCTAGGGCCGGGAGCGGTGGCTCTCCTTCTCTGGAGGTTTTCAAACAGAGGCAGGACGGCCCGCCTGTCAGGGAGGCTGTAGCTGTGGATTTCCTGCACTGAGCAGGGGGATGAACAAAGAGCTGGAACAACTTCTGTACGAGAAGAGGCTCACTAGAGCAGGGCTAGTCAGCTTGGAGGAGAATAGGATGGAAGTTTACAAGGTTGAGTGGCGCAGAACGAGTCAATAGAGCACAGCAATATACCCTCTCTCAATACTAGAACTAGGGGATGAACAATTAGATTAACTGACAGCAGATTTTACACAAATAAAAGTGTGTTTCCCCCCCAAAATGCATAATGAACCTGTGAAACTCCTTGCCAGAGGGTGTTGTGAAGAACAGCAACAACTGCATTTGAAAAAAAAAAAAAGGACTGGTTGAATTCTTGAGAGGATCGGTCTATAGGTAGAGTTGCCAGATGCAGGCCCTGCAACATGTATTTTGCGTAAGCGTCCTGGAAAAGTTTGCCTGTCTACAGGCAGCTACTAACCAAGTTGGTTGGAGAACGAGGCCTCTGAGGGTCAGGAGTGAACAGATCACTCCATTATGACCTGTCGGGCACTTTTCTGGAGTGACCAAAGCTGCCGTTGTCGGAGACAGGATGCTGGGCCGGATGGATCATTGTCTGCCCCAGGGTGGTACTTCGGTTTCTCATCCTTGCCGGTTTTCATCCCCGTAAACTGTTCTACTTTCCTATCCTTCAGGGTCTCTCTTCTCCACACGTAACTCAGCTAAGCCCAGACACCTGTAACTTCTCAGCTTTGGGAGAGACAGGGCAAATGCTCCTGCTTTTCTTCTCCACAGCCTAAACTTTAAACCCCTTGGGGCTGGGATCCCTCTTTCAATCGTGACTGTTAGCGCCAGGCCAATCACTAAACGAGATATGCAATTCCCAAGCCATTTAGGGGTTTATTGCTCAGAACTAGCACCTTCAATCTTGCCCGGAAAGCTACTTGAAGCCAAAGCACATACCCCAGGGGGCAGGGGAACATAAGCCGTACTGTTTGGTACCAACTGCCCTTCCATGGTAAATCTCACTACTCTTGTACCTCTGCAAGGCTAGACAGGCATGCACTTAAAGGGACAGCCTCCTCATGCAGTGTCCCCCTTAGTTTTTCCAGCTTTAAGACAGACCCCTCCTCCTGCTCCCCAACACACACCCCATCAAACAGACCCCACAACTCCATGTTATGCTTTTATTTTATATAAAAACTTTAAAAAACAAACAAACCACCAAACACTGCCTCAAGCTTCAGCAGCAGCGGCCACTGCCCCCCTGCCATATGTCTGGCGCACCAGGAAGGCAACCATGATGAAGAGGACCCCAGCAACAGCCACCACTAAGAGGATGAGAACCTGCAGCAGCCGAGGATCCTCTGCCCTACCTGTCAGGAGAGAGAGCATCGGTCAGGCACAGAGGCGGCCCCTGGACCAAGGAGTCTCTTTTCAAAGGGCGTTTGCATTTCCATTTTGGATTTCTTGATCCATCAGGCTTTCCCTAGCTCCGACCCCACAAACTGCCCTGAACTTTCATTCCAGATTCCCTCCTCCCTCGTAACTAAGCCAGCCCAGGAGGCACTTTTCCTTCCTAGGGGCTGCTTTGAAAATCAGTAGAAGCTCTGAGGGCCACGCAGACGTTGGGGACAAGGGTGCTCAAGGGGCAAACTCGACAAGAGGAGGGTCCAGATCATGGATCTCTTTCCTCTCCTTGGGTGCCTGCCTGCCCTGATCTCTGCACCCTTCCCCTAAGCTGTCTTTCTGTGCTTGGGGAATAAGAACTGGGTCCGGGGGCCACACCCAGGAACTGGACTGTATTAAATAAAAGCTAGCCACAGGCCACATTTGGTCCCTGGTGTCACAGAGGAACATAGAGTCACACACATGTAACACGGCACGGGACTACATGTAGACTACAAGTCTGGTAAATACGTAATGCCAAAGGGTCCACCTGTATGTAAGATTACAATTGAGAGCTGTACAACTCAAATTAGAGCTCTGACACATCACCAGGCTACAGGAAATAGAAAGAGAACAAAATGTGTATTGAAAACTCTTGCCAGACAGCCCTGTTGACATTTAGATGGGCCTTTGTGTTTGCCTGGGTTGGTACGTGACCAACCCCACGATTCCCCGAAGGGGAAAACTATTTAAAGTGGCCAGTGAGTCACTTTGAAGCTTTTCCATCCTAAAGCCATCTTGAGAACTGATCTACATGTGAAAGCCTCTCTGCCAGCAGTTAGGCTGGAGAAACATGAACTGAGAAGAGGATTTTGCTCTCTAAAGCAAGAACCCAGCCGCTTACCGTTTAAGGACTGAGAGAAACCAGAACTTCTGGACCTTGGTAGGGTAAGATGCGTAATTTAGGAACTCAACCAGTATAGGTGAGGAATGCATTATATTTACCTTTGATTTCTATAACTACTCTATCAACTATCTTGCTTATGTAATCAATAAACTTACTTATCTTTATGAAGAAGTGTCTGTGTAACATTGGAACCCAAGTGAGCAACAAGAGCCCTCAAGCTCTTGCGAACCCAGAGTAAAGAGTCTGTAAATGGGAAGGATCGGGCCCTTGTGAGACAAAGGATTTTCATTGTGGCACACTTGAATTAGCCAGAGAGAGGAACTGATTCAAGAGAACCACGCAAGGGAAACTGAGTCACTCAAACCCTGTAAAGTGAGGGATTTGGACCCTCCAACCCGTGACACCTGGTCCCAAGGTTCCCCACCCGTGAACCAAGTTAAGCACATGCACCTGAGCTCCTCAGTCCCTCAGGGTTAGGGGCCTGATCAACCAAAAGAAAAAAGAGGGAGTGATTAACGCACAACAACAAAAAACTAAGTGGCTACCGTAAAATAATTTACCGCAAACTCTATACACCAGATAAAAAGAAAAATAAAAAAAATAAAAGAAACTATAGAAAAATACAAGAGAGTAAAAGATAGAAAATCTATATAGTACAATATACATAAGACAAACCAACCACAATAAGTATAAAATACAAGCAACATCAGTTCAAACTGAATCCACAGTTCGACATTGCCTGGCAAAGTGACCGGAGACTTCGAGCTTCTCTCTGCAGCAGAAAGGAGATTTCGATGTTCCTTCTACTTCCCAATACAGATTGGAAGATTACACAGCCCAAGGGGGTGTCGATTTATGCATTTTAGATCCCTTGAAATTGGATAGCAGTGAAGTGGAAGATTCTAGGTGGTTTTTTTGTTTGTTTGTGGACTCAGTTTTTTTTATATTGGATATTAGCAAAGATCTCTGTTACGTATGCCCCTAAAGAAGGGTTGTTTACCCAAAACACGTAGGGTTTATGTAGAATGTTTGATGAACGTATTGATTTTGCTTGTATTTTATACTTACTGATTGTGGTTTGTTCATTTGATGTATGTTGTACTATATAGATTTCATCTTTTACTCTTTACATTGTATTTTTCTATAGTTTTGGATTTGGTATATAGAGTTTGCAGTAGCCACTTGGTTTTTCGTTGTGCTTATTCAACACCAGGCACATGGCTGCCACTATATACATTATTATTATTATTATTATTAAACATTTATAAAGCGCCAGTAACAACCTGGCGCTGTACAGAACATATAATCAGCTGCGGTCCCTACCTGTGGCTTACAATCTAAAAGACAAGGAGGGGGAGACAAGGAGAGGGGACAGCGGGAGAGACATGGGAGAAGACAAACAAACATTCAGGCGGATGCGAAGTCTCAGGTGCGTGTACTTGGCTTGGTTACAAGGTGGTCGGTAGCAGCAGTCAGCAGAGGAGGGCTGACAGTAAGAGCAAGGGGAAAGACTAGAGGGCATTGGGAAAGGCAGCATGGAAAAGGTGGGTCTTGAGGAGGGATTTGAAGGAGCGGAGGGAGGAGGCGAGGCGGACGTCGGCAGGGAGGGAGTTCCAGGCATGCGGGGCAGCGAGGGAGAAGGGACGAAGGCGGTTGGGCGAGCAGGAGAAGCGAGGGAGAGCGAGGGAGGGGACAGCGGAAGAGCGGAGAGCGCGCGCAGGAGCGCGTAGGGCGATTAGGTCCGAGAGGTAAGGGGGAGCTTGGTCATGGAGCGATTTGAACGTGAAAACCAGGAGTTTGAACAGGATACGTTCCGGAAGGGGGAGCCAGTGAAGGGAGAGGAGGAGAGGCGTCACATGGTCGAAGCGACGGGCAGAGTGAATGACCTTGGCGGCAGAGTTTTGGATCGCCACAAGGGGGGACAGGTGGGAGCGAGGGAGGCCAGCAAGGAGGAGGTTGCAGTAGTCGAGGCGAGAGATAACCATGGCATGAACAAGGATTTTGGCCGAGGAGACAGATAGAAAGGGGCGAATGCGGGCAATGTTGAGGAGAGCGAATCGGCAGGATTTGGCCACAGAGTCAATGTAAGGTTTAAAGGAGAGGTGCGTGTCAAAAATGAAGCCCAAGCTGCGGGCACGGAGAACAGGACGGATGGTGACCCCATCAATGCAGATGGTCAGGTCAGAGGGAGAGGAGGGGGATGGAGGAAAAATGAGGAGTTCAGTCTTGGCCATGTTCAGTTTGAGTTGGCGTCGGGACATCCAGGCGGAGATATCAGAGAGGCAGTCGACGAGGCGTGAGCGGATAGAGGAGGAGAGAGAGGGGGTAGAGAGATAGAGTTGGGTGTCATCAGCATAGAGATGGTATTGGAATCCGTGGGAGGCAATAATTTCGCCAAGGGACCGGGTGTAGATAGAGAAGAGGAGAGGGCCAAGGACAGAACCTTGGGGAACCCCAACCGAGAGGGGAAGGGAGGGGGAGGTCGACTCGGGGAGGGAGACATTAAAGGAGCGGTCAGAGAGGTAGGAGGAGAACCAGTCAAAGACAGAGCCACGGAAGCCCAAAGAGTAAAGCGAGTCCAAGAGGAGCGAGTGGTCGACAGTGTCAAAGGCAGCAGAGAGGTCAAGGAGGACAAGAACGGAGTAGTGGCGCTTCGATTTAGCGACAAGTAGATCATTGGTGATCTTGGCCAGGGCAGTTTCAGTAGAGTGGAGGGGGCGGAAGCCGGACTGGAGAGGGTCGAGGGAGGAGTTGGCAGAGAGGAGGTTCAGGCAGCGGGAGTAGACGACACGTTCCAGGAGCTTAGAAGCAAAGCCTCCCCCTCCTCTTCCATACCTGGCCCCTTATCTCCCTACCTTGCGATGTCAGTTTCACCATCTCCACTGCTGCTCCAGATCCTCCAACCACTGCATCCTGAACGACCGGCGGTCCCGCTGCCGCATCTGTCTTGGAGACATTCCCTACGTGGGGACAACGCAACAGATGGGGAGGGGGCAGAATCAAGGCCAACTAGCCAGCAGCTAAGTTGTCTACAGAGCGGCCCCACACCGCCTAACACGGAGTGTCCAAAGATCAAGCCCCGCCTCCATGGCAAATAAGCTCCACCCCTCATGCATTGACACACACCATCCAGTATTCCCAGGGCATAAGGAGGGACTGTCACGAAGGACATAGGGTCACACGTGTGATACTGGCCTACACTTAGGCTACAAGCCCAATAAATATGTAAAGCAAAGGGTTCAACATGTATGTAATGTATGATTCTCGATTCATATACTGTGAAAGGAGAACCAGGAAATCCAGGAAGTGGCCGATGTGGATTCACCCCAGACAGATAGCCAGAGACATTTAAATGCTAATGCAGGCAGCCACTGCCTACGTGCAAGCAAACCCAGAAAGCTGATAGTGGAGAGAACAAAAGGAATTCTAGAAGCCTCGAGAAGATACAAGGGTTTACCCCCAAGGATATAAGGAGAGTTGTACCCCATTGGGAACTCACTCAACATCTTGCAGCCAGGAAGGCTGAGCCAAGCAAGCCATGAACTGAGAGAGGGGACTTGGATTTAAACTCTCTAAGAACCAGCACTCAGTCACCTTACAACTCTGACTGAGGAGGAACCAGAACTTATGGACCTTCATAGGGTAAGATTCTTATCTAGGAACTCAACCAGTATCGATTAGGAATGCGTTATATTTACCTTTGATTTCTAGTAACCACTCTGTATCAACTATCTTGCTTATGTAATCAATAAACTTACTTCTTCATTGAGAAGCAGTGCCTGGTGTGACATTGGGAAACACGCTGTGCCTCAACACCGGTGAACCCAGAGAATAAAGAGTGTCAACGGGAAGGATCGGGCCCTTGAGTGACAAAGGGGTTGTCTCTGCTTCAGGATTGAATCAGCCAGAGAGAAACTGATTCAAGTGGGCTGTACGCGAGGGAAACTGAGTCACTCAAACCCGGTAAAGTGGGATTGCGGACCTCCAACCCATGACAGGGTAAAGAAAGAACCAGGAGAGGGTCAAACAGGGGGCAGGCCATAGGGGCTTTTGGGGCACAGCGCCACCCCTAAGGAACACCATGTCGTCACAAACCTGCACAGGCAGAGTTATGTCAGAGGGGAGGTGGCAGCCCCTTTGCCCGCCCCTCCTCAGAGCATTGTGACATCGCAGGACAGCATCCATCTCCCCATCCTTCTCTAGCTAAATTCCCTCGCCAACTGTCTCACGAGTTTGTACAACCCTGCTTTTATACCTAGTCAGCTGTCCTGTCACATGACTACAGTTGCTTCTTGGCCTCCCTAACTACAACTCCCATAGTGCTTGGACTCTCCTTAAAGGGCCCCTAACTGGCATTAGGACTCACCTCGTGGGGAGAGGTGTCTTTTCCAGCGCCTGGTTCTTGGCCCCTGCCTGCCTGGTCTCCTACAGCTCCTTGCCTTGCAACAGCTGCAGCCTTCCACGTGGCCTTCCCTAGAGACAGGTGTGTCCTTACAGTTACTCTGGGTGTGATAATGCCTAGATTTTGCCTTGCTGTAAGCCCACATCGACTCACATAATAAGCAATGGATTATGGAGACGTTTTTGAGGTTCTTGTCCTGAATTAAGGAGTTAATCCAGAGTAGCTCCCACCGTGGTAGCAACCTTGGGATAGCCCGATCGTGTGTGAACAGAACCAAGGCCAGCCTGATTATTCAACAAGGTGGACCCAGCCTTCCTCAGTGCAGGAAGGGGGTGGAAAGCAAAAGGGCAGGGGGTAGCCACCCCTTATTTTGGACACACACCCCAACTCTAGAGAGCATAGGAGACAGCCCTCATTTCAGAGACATCCCCCCCCAAGCTCATATAAGCAAGTTAAGCAGCACCCCCCCCCCCCAGGCATAATGGGCACACCTTATTTGAGACACCCAGTAGCCCAGGGGTGGGAAGCCTCAGAGGCCAAATGCAGCTATAAAAACAACCCCGTGGTTTTTACTTGGAACCTTCAGATCCAGGCGCTCTGGCCTCTGGATCCAGTTCCTGTGCCCCAAGCCCTGGAAAAGCGGAGCCCAGGGAAGGGAGGCGAGGGAGGGCACCCATACTTTGAGCTGGCACTAGTTTTTTGAAGGGACCCCCGGTAGAGAGAGAAAATCCCCCAGCCTTGCCCATAGAACATCCTGGACACCCCTCTATCTGGAGCCCTATCGATGGTGTTCTCCCCTCAGACAGTATATGCACGCACACCCCCTTCCAGAGCAGAGCCCCACAGAACGCAATAGGCAGGCACCCCTCATTCTAGATGCCCCACAGAGCATAATGGTGCCCACCGTTTCAGACACACACACACACCCCCATTATTTTTGAAATTTGGATCCGGCGGGCACGCAACAGCCACTGCACGCTCAGCGCTACGAGAGCCACGCGCATGTAGACCAATTGCACACAATCCCTCTCGCTCTCCTCCCAAAGCAAAGCCACGGGAGGAGCCACGCGCTCGTACCCCATATCAGAACACCACGGAGGATGGCCCCAGGGTTGGGAAGGGACACGAGAAAGCGGTCTAACCCCACCCAAGCAGCTTAGCAACCCCCCAGCCAGACTCACCAGGGGTAGCAGCACTCAATGGGGAGCGCCGTGGGGCTGATGGTGTCAGGGCGCCACAAGAGGAGGATCCGATAGACAAGAGTATCGGAGGTCACCTGCGGGGGGAGACCTTAGGATTACCTTATGGGACAGAGCCAACCCCAGAGGCTAGGAGGCGATTGGCCACAGCTGGGGTGGTCACCCCACAGAACAGGGTACCCAACACCAAGGAGATGGGCACTAAAGCCAGGCTCACCTGTAGCCAGGCCCCACATTGCCAGAGCCCCACTAGAACCACAACAGCGCCTTCCACTGGGTCCAGAAAGGTGTAGGAACAATTAGGGGGGTGGATATTCAGCTCAGCAGCTCGGACTGACCCCTGTACTATCACTATAAGCTGCGCATCCTGACATACGACTGTCACCTGCTGGGGAGGCTCAGGCTGAACTAGGAAGAAGCAAGAATGTCCCCCTGAGGGAGCCCAAACTGCCCCAATGAACCATCCTCCCAAGAACAACCACCACCCCACTCCCATTCTGTACTATAATAGAAATCAGCTCCCCAGCTGAGAGCCTTTATACCCAGCCCTTCCTCAGTCCACGGGGCCCAGATCTCACCTCTGAGCCAGTCAGGGCCTTGGGAAGGGCATAAAACAGCTGCCAGGAATTATGGGGTCTATTCCTAGTTTTGGAAGAGATGGGGACAGTTGAGAGACAGGTTTTCTGAGTGTCTCAGTGAGTTGGGGCTAGTGAGTTAGAGCATGGGAGGGGCTGGGAGCCAGTACTTCTGGGTTCTCTGGCAGGGGGCTAGAAACCATGATTTCTGAGTTATTGTTTGGGAGGGCAGTAGGGGCTAGTGGGTTTAAGGAGTTGGGGACTGGGAATCAGGGCTCATGGGTTCTCTGGGAGGGGAGGAGGAGCTAGTGGGTGAGAGCAGGGGGGGCTGGGAGCCAGGACTCCTGGGTTCTCTGGGAGGGGAGTGGGGGCTAGTGGGTTAGAGCAGGGGGGGCTGGGAGCCAGGATTCCTGGGTTCTCGGGGAGGGGAGTGGGGGCTAGTGGGTTAGAGGTTCTCTGGGAGGGTTTGGTGGTGGCTATTAAGAAACTCGACAATGATTTGCTGCATTTCCCTGAACATTAAACTCTCTAGCAAGAGAGAAACAGGTGGAGATTTGTAGGTTCACTTCTCACCTGGGGCTGGGGCCAGCATGGGATTTACAGGATTGTGGAAACTCTGTGCTCCCTGCTGCCCCCTTGTGGCGGGAAAGAGCCTTCTCCAATCTCAATCTGCTTGTGTAAGACTGTTTGCGTGGGGAGACTGTGATCTGTTGATTTGGGAAGGCACAGGTGCTCATGATCGCCTGTACTAAATTCTGGACCAGAGGCCTCCGCTGTTCTATTGGGTCTAACCACAAAAGCCTCCGAGTCTGGTGTTCTCGTTGTCTGTGCAGTCACCCCTCTGCCCGGGATATGAGCCCTGCTTATGCTAAATGGGCTTTTTGCTCCACATAATGTTTTGAGGGTGTGATGGGATTGGGGGGCCTCTCTGCTCCACTCTGGGCTGGCTGTGACTCCGTTTCCCCCACTTACAGCGCCCACTGGACTAAATTTCTCCAGAACTGTTCCTGCCCATAAGGTGTTAACTCTGTCACCTTGGCCTCAGAGCTTCCCAAAGCACAGAAATTAATTATACCGTTTGTCTGAGTCTCTAACTCAGAAATCCCCTTGCCACTCCAATGTCAGGAACCTCCCATCAGCACACCAGGCTTAGTTAAAAAAAAATTTAATTAGTGTGGATTAAGCTCTAGTGCATGATTATGTTGAGAATGCAATAAACCAATTATAGAAAGATAACACAATTCTATCTCACTAGGGGAGATAATCATGCAGTGTATCGTAATCTTCATGAACTACGCCTGGTGTGCTCATATCATATACATGTATGTTTCATGTGTGTGCTGTATGTTGGTTTCCTGATCTCTGCCACAGAAGGTTTGACTTGTAAACCTCGGGTGTGGCTCTGGGCCTCCCAATTTTCCATCTCCAATTTGTGGGTGGTGGCTATTGGTTTGGTGAGAATCTGTGCATTCTGTACCTCTAGCAGATGGTAGCCTGACCTCCTGCTGTAAAGTCCTATGATTCAGGGCTATCTTGCTGCTGTAAAGTGATGCTGCATTAGGAGTACTACACTGTTGATAAGCATTATTAGCGCTAATCCATCAAGCATGGCAGCAGGAAATCGAACGCATAAATATGCTGGTGACCCCCAGCTCTGCCTCTGTCTTTCAGCAGACTGGGGCCCGGCTGTTGCTTGATGTCTGACAGCCGTGGGAAGGAGCGGATCAGGGCGAGCTGCCCGAAGCTAAGCGCAGACAAGCCAGAGGTGATGTTTGGCGGGGAGGGCTGAGGGAGTGGCGGCTCCTGTCGTCGATGGGGTGCGCCCTGCCTCGGGTTGACAGTCTGGGGGTGCTCTGCGCCACGCAGCTCTGCATGGATGTCCAGGTTGGCGGCTGTGGCGGGGAGCGTGTTCTGTAAATTCTATCGGGTACAACGGTTTACGGCTATAGATCTTGCCACCATCATCCGTGCCTTCATCACCTCGAGGCTTGATGACTGTAACACGCTCGACACGGGACTGTCCCTGGTGATGGTTTGGAGGCTGGAATTAGTGCAGAATGCAGCGTCCTGTCTCCTTACGGTGACGGGCCGCCAGGAGTACGTCGCTCCAGTTCTCCATTCGCTGCACTGGCCGCCTATAGCCTTCCGGGCCCGATTCACCTATAAAGCCCTACACAGTCTGGGCCCCACCTACCTACGAGACCGCCTCACCCCCCCTGGGTTCTGGAGCGGCCTCTGAGGTTGGCCAGGGGCGCCCTTTTGGTGGTACCTCTTGTTCGGTGGGGGGCCCACGCCGGAGAGTCACTGGACCTTGTTTGTGGAACTCCCTCCCGGTGGAGGCCCGCCAGGCCCCGGATTTCCTCCTCCTTTGGGTGTCAATGTAAAACTTGGTTGTTCCGCTGGGCTTTGGGTGCGGGAGATGGGTAGTGGGAGGGGTTGGGGGGGGTTATGACCCGTGGGAAGTTTTAACTGTTTTTAATATTTATATTTATTATATTGTCTACCGCATGCCGCCCCAGGTTGCCTAGGCATGAGAGGGGTGGGATATTTAAATAAACACCCAAAGCAGCTCTGTGGCCTGGCTGTAGCTACTGGAGGTACAACTGGAATTTGTGTGTGGCGTTGGGGACGGGGGGGAAGACATGGGGTCCGTTCCAATTGAGCTGTGCCCCTGAGGTGTAGGGTGTCACGGAGAAACATGGGGTCACACACATGTAACACGGGACTACATGTTTGGTAAATGTGGGGCACCAAAGGTTTCACATGTATGTAATGATACTATACATGTACACTATGCAATGTCAAAGGTTCCACATGTTTGTAATGTTAACTCTGAGAACTGTACAACTCGAATTGGGGCCCTTACACATCACCGGCCTACAGAGGATACAAAGAGATAC
>QEPC01011486.1:828409-844872 GCA_003113815.1 Sphenodon punctatus
CTGGGTCAGACCAATGGTCCATCTAGCCCAGCATCCTGTCTCCGACAGTGGCCAATCACGGTGGCTTGGGAGAAGCACCCAACAGGTCACAATGGGGGATCCATTCCCTGTTGTTTCCCCCCAGCTCCCGTCATGTTCCCTGATCCTGTCTGGCTAATAGCTGCTAATGGACCCATCTTCCAGAAACTTGTCCAAACCTCTTTTAAACTCCACTCTAGTACTGGCCCTTACCCCAGCCTCTGGCAGGAGATTCCACAACCCAATTATACACTGAGTGAAAATATATTTTTTAATTTGTTTTAAACTTGCCAGCTATGAGTTTCATGGAGCGTCCCCTAGTTCTAGTACTAGCTGAGAGGGTCAATAACTGCTCCTTGTTTATTAGTTCCACCCCACTCATGATTTTATAGGCCTCTATCCTGTCTCTTCTCCAAGCTGAAGAGCCTCTCCTCATACGGGAGCCCTTCCATGGCCTTGTAGTCATTTTTGTTGCCCTTCTCTGCACCTTTTCTAGTTCAGCCATGTCTTTTTTGAGATGGGGCGACCAGAACTGCAGATGATATTTGAGGTGCGGTCGCACCATTGATTTGTAGAGAGGCATTATGACATGCTCGGAATTCCTAACATTGTTTGCTTTTCTGGCAGCTGCTGCGCACTGTGGCTTTCATTGTATTGTCCCCAATCACCCGCAGATCCCCTTCCTGAGGGGTAACTCCTGCATCACTTTGCACTTGTCCACATTAAATCTCATTTGCCATTTAGATGTAAGATCCTGTTGCAGCTCATGTTTTAACTACCTTGAAGAACTTGGTGTCATCTGCAAATTTGATCACTTCACTCTTAACACCATTTTCCAAATCATTAATATATTAAGCAGCACCGGTCCCAATACAGATCCCTGAGGCACACCACTTTTTACATCTGACCATTTAGTCCTACCCTTTGCTTTCTATCTTTTAACCAGTTTCCGATCCATAGTAAGACACTATCTCCTATCCCATGACTTTTTAATTTTTTCAAGATGGGACCTTATCAAATGCTTTCTGGAAATCCAGGTGCACTATATCGACTGGGTCTCCCTTGTCCACCTGCCTATTTACACCCTCAAATAATTCCCACAGGTTAGTGAGGCATGACTTACCTTTACTAAATCCATGTTGACGCTTCCCCATTAAGCCATGTGTGTCAAATTGCCCTGTCATTCTGTCCTTAAATGAGGATTTCCACCATTTTGCCCAGCTCAGATGTCAAGCTTACTGGTCATAGTTTCCAGGATCGCTTCTGGATCCCTTTTTAAATATCAGGGTTACATTTGCCACCCTCCAGTCCTTGGTTACAGTGGCAGCTTACAAATTACTAACAGGTGGTCTGCAATTTCATATTTGAAAGAATTCTGTAAGAATTGCTGCTACGATCACAACAGCATGGGGCTCTCCAGCTTCCTGGGACTCCTGCTGCCTCCAATGGTTAATTTGCTATAGCTTAATCGGCTTTACTCCTAAACTGTTTTTTTGCACAAGCAGAACACTAAACTGAGGTTATTCAGGAGTAGGGGAAGAAGTAGATATTCCTGAAAAATCAGGAGTTCCTACTTTCCTTTGGGCTGTTTGTCAAAGTAACTGGTTGTAGAAATGTTTTATCAGTGGGAGGCGACACGTACTACTTCAGTTTACAAAGTTCAGCTGAACGTACCACAGGAGAGTAAGGCCCTTGGTTTCAGTCACTCAAACTAGTTAAGTTGGTTGCCGTTGTTTGAATGTGGCTGGAAGTGTCTGCTTCTGGCGGGAGAAGTCCCCACAAGCGGTGAGGGGAGCTGGGAGAGGTCTCGGGCTTAAATTGACCCCAGGAAAAGGTAGATTAGGTGCCTAGTAATCTGGCCACCTCTGCTTTAAAGAGCTTCTGGCAAATTAACCTGCAGAACTCCTTGCTGGAGGATCAGTCCAGCAACAGCTGTTAGTCAATTAGGCTGGAGCTGTGAAAGCGAACAGGGATTGGATCCCTCCGAGGACACTGCAGCTACCATTGGGGCGAGGGGCACTAACTCTGTTCTTATTGACAAACTGGGACTGCGATCAGTGTCTCACCCCCATTGTTTGTTTGCAGGCACAGTGCTGGCACGACTGAAATAGAGGAATCAAGGGGGGGGGAGGAGTTTCTTGCATGACATGATTTGGGAAGAAGCCCAGCCCTGCCCCCTTATTCAGCCCCCAGCAATTCCGGAAAGCGAGGACACGGATTCAAACTACCCTTTGGGGAAGTGCAGGGCAGGCCTTCGGAGAGCAACAGTCCCAGCAGGAGCCTCAACAGCCAAGGAGTAAAAAGGTCTCCTCTCTCTCTCTCCCCACCCCCTTATATTTCCCACAATGCAAAGGACTAGACTAGGAGTTTAGTACTGGCATTGGGAGGGATCCAACCCCAGCCTGAGGCAGAATATCCTAGAGCCAGGGGTAGCTAAATGTGACCTTGTTCTAGTTCTTATTTCTCCCCTCACACCCACACACAGACTGAGCTCAGGGGACCCCCGTCATCTTCTCTTCCCCAGGAAAACTTAGTCCAAGTTCCAGGCCCTGCATAGGAGTCCAGGGTAATTAAGGGGGTGGGGGACCTGCCTTCAGCTCAGCTCCCTTCCCCTAAGATTGCTGTGGGATGGGAGCCCAACAACTAGTCATGGTCCTACATGGATTCCTGGCCTCAAGGTTCATCCCAACTTCAGAGCTGAGACCCCCTTGGAGGCCCAGCAAGGCAGAACAGACCCCCCCCCCCCCTCTCTAGCCCAAGGAAAACCCACGTTGTAGGGATGGGGGGCTGTAACCCTCAGGATTCCGTATGGGCCCGTCAGCAGCACCTTCCCCCTAGCTCCTCAGCAGGTGAGACGTGTGGGGACACACGGCATCTTTCCACTGACCTGCCAGAGTTTCCCTAATGTCCCAGAAATCTCTCCCGCTTGCTGGGGGCAAGAACGCCCTAGCCCCAATTCCCTCCAGCCTCTCCTGCGTCCCCATGAGCAAGCAGCAGGTGCTTTCCTCTACTAAAGTATGGGAAGGGCAGTTCTTGCCTTTCTCCTGTCCAGGAGGAAGGCAATTTTCACCCTGCTCCAGAAGGCGCCAGCTTTTCTTAGAATTCCATCTCTTTTCCCAACTGGGGCTTCTCTTAACAACCCTGCCAGGGAAGGCTTTTTGAGGGGAGGGGGGGGGGGAGAGTATCACTGGGACATGAATCCAGCCTTGCCCCCAACATGGGGCAACAAGGGGGCTCTAGTAGACCCTTGACCCCACCCCAAAAGGAGGACACAGCAGGCCACACGGTTTCATATTAAACTTGTTTTTATTGAGGTTGATTAACAAATGGTGTTGGGAGTAACAGGAGGAGGGAGGCGGCAGCACGGACCGGTTGACAGCGGAGGGGGAGGAGGCTATGAACCTGGGATACAGGCAAGGGGCAGTTGCATTTCAACCTGAGGTTCCTGACCCCCAGGACGGCTCCAATGCCCAAAAAGTCCTTTAGGGGTGCAGTTACCCAAGACGCACGAGCTCTGGGGAGACGGCGGAGCTTAGAGGCTGCTAGAGTGCTATTTGGGGGGAGGAGCTAACATGATTGACAGGAACCAGAGCCCAGGTGGGAGGGGCTAGCTGTGCGTTTACCTTGCGGCCAACAGCAACTGCTGCTTCCATCCTCAAGGGAGTGCTGCGCCGCGCCCGGGGCATGCCCCTCTTCCACGTGAGGGGGGGCACAGACACCGAGGCAGGGGGAGGGCTTGGGGAAGAGTTAAGAGGGAGGCGATCAGAGAGGGGAGCCTCCCAAGCGACAGGATGCCACCCAAACCAACAGGAAGTGGATCACTGTAACAGCCAATGAGAAGCAAGCAGAAAACTTGAGGGTCATGCCTCCCTGCCAGCGTCACTTGCCAGAACTCAAGAGAAACGGGGGGGGGGATTAAGACACGGCTGTCAACTTGCAAGGGGGGGGCAGAACCTGTGGGGGGTGGGGGTGTCTCTAGAGGGGCTAGGAGAGGTGGCTTCAAACTAAAATTCCAGACACGCAAAGCTGGCCTCGGGTTTCTCCTCCTAATGAGGTTTGTTTATTATTGTTTTCCCTCCTTTAAGTGCAAATTCTCAAAACCCTTTTCTCTGGCCAGAAAACAGCTGTAGTGTGACTAGCACCCAAGAGAGGGGGGAAGGGGGGGCAAGAGAACAAAATAAATCAGCCTCTTGCTATTCTCTTTTTTTTTAAAAAAAAAAAAGACAAAATAAAAAGGTTTTGTTTCTTTGTTTTAATTCAAAAGGGGAATGGAGGGGGGAGTTTTAAGGAGGAGAAAAAAATGGAGATCTGGGTTGTTGTGAAGCCAAATGGAGCCAGTTTGGGAGGCTGCGGTCCTCTCTGGTTTGTAATAAAAGATGTTTGTTGCTGCCCTGGAGGAGAGAGGAGAGAGGACCATGAAAGCTTGCGTTCGCACCGGCCAGAGAACAGCAACTTAGGCAGCAGCAGATTTAAGCCATTTCCCCGCCCTCCATGCGGGTTAAATCTGTGGGACTCCTTGGCAGAGGATGGTGGGGAAACCAAGAGTATGAAAAAGCTGCTTCCGCAGATTGGCCCGGGAGATGCCAACTGCTGGGGGCCAGTAGCGAACAGGCCGCTCCGTTTGAAGGGCTAGATGGACCCAATAGGGAGCTCATCCTAGACTGCAAGGCCCTCGGGGCAGGGACCTGGGTCTAAGTCTATGCCTGTGCAGTGCCAGGCACGTCATCAAATTCCCAGCTAACCATTCGCTAGCTGCCAAGCGACCTTTGTGGCAGCTGCCTCGGGGGAAGGCGGGCCTAGCTAGACCCTTGTCTGGCCACCGCCTCTGGAGAAGGGTGGGGGCGGGGCCTTCATGTAGGGCGGTCATTCTCAGTCACCTGACGCACACAAGGTCCCGAGTTCAAAACGTGGCCAAACACCCCTGCCTTTTATCAAGCAAAAGGAGGTTTTCAATCCCAACTGGCTGAGCAGTTGTCGGACGCTGCAGGCAGAGGCTACCCTGCCTTGGAGCAGGGGGTGGGACCGGGTGGCCATCCCAACACTCTTCTTTTAAGGTTGTTGCAGAAACGCAAGCGTCTTTCCAGACAGCGCATGGGGCCATGTTTGCCATGGAAATCAAACTCCATCTGGTCTGGAATTGCTCGGACCCCTCCCCACGCCCCATTCACAGCGCAGAGACTGGTTTCCAAGGGAGAAGCTTGACCCCTCGCTGTACACAGGCTGGTACGGAGCAGACGGGGGCCCCCAAACTCTTCATTGTGGGTCCCGAGTCTGCGCGTGAGGAGGGGATCCTGGACTCACAGGATTGGAAATCTCAGAACGGGGATGCGCACGCACAGAATTTGGGAGTTTTTCCTGCATCCTAAAAGCTCTTCCTCAAGTCAGAAACTCTGCCCCATGGAGTTCCTCTGCCACCATCGCTTAGCGGTTAACGTTCAGCTACATCCCCGGAGCCGAGTCAGCTGGGGGTTCAAGGTGGCACGAAGATGGCCAGGTGCAGCCAGGCTAGTTGGGCCGGCTCACCTACTGCCCACGCTGCGAAGCCTGGCAGACTCCTCCCTCCCTCCTCGCCAGGTACGTTTCCGAGGCCCTGCTGCTGCTCCCCTTTGATCGGGTTGACTTTGTGCCGTTCAGCAAGGGGGGGCGAGACCTCCCCCACATCAAGTTTGACAAGAAACTCTCGAGACCAGAAATTCCATCTCCCCAACAAAACCCAGCCCCCCCCTTTGCTCTCCACCTCACACCAACCTGGGGTTCCTCTATTTAGCCATGGCTTTGATAGCAACAGCGGCTTCCTCGGTCATTGCAGACAGCACAGTGATCTAGAGAGAGAGGAGATCAGAGGGCGGGATTCCCTAGGGGGATATTTCAGGGTGGGGGTGGGGGGGAGCCCTCACCACCCCAGGAATTCAGGGTGGGGAGCTTGAATATGGCCTGCAGCCTTTCCAGCTCCCTTCGCCTCCTCCCGAGCACCCACCGCAGCAGCATGTAGAGCTTGGACTCATTTCACAAGTGGCCCCTGGGAAGGAAAAGGTTCCCCACCTGGGAGAGACAATGCTGCCTCTAGAACACAGGCCAAATGGGACGCTCCCTAGCCCAGGGTGGGAGAATTTCCAGCCTCTGGGCCTAAAGCTTTCTATCTGGCTCCTTCCTCTTCTCCCTTTCCAAGTCCTGCCCTCAAGCATTGACCGAGGGAGTTTGAGGGAAAGAGCAGAGAACAGAGCACGCAACCCAAGGGGAGTGGAGAGACCCACAGCTTAGACTGGGGTGGGGGGAGCTGGAACTCCCTTTCCGAGGGCCGCAGAGAAGCTGGGGGGGGGGCGCACTCGGGAAGAGAAGGGTCCCGCTATTGATCAGGGCTTGGGGATAGGAACTGGATAGGTGCCAAGCAAAAGCCTCTCCCTCCCCCAAGTGTTGGCCTAGTATCTCGGCCTTCCCCTTCCTTCAACACTCCCACAGGCAACTCTTATCAGGCCCATGGAGCTTGGACCAATTTTCAAAGTAGCCTTCAGGAGGGGACCTCCCCCGGTCAGGATTTCCAATCCATCGCCCCCATGAGTAGATACGGGCCCCACTGCGCTGTCAGGTTGATACGCACCCCCCCCTCCCCAAGGCCTCACCAGAATCTCTTCGCCACAGTCATATTTCTGTTCGATCTCCTTGCCGAGGTCCCCTTCGGGCAGACGCAGGTCCTCTCGCACCTCCCCACTGTCCTGGAGCAGAGACAGGTACCCATCCTGGATTCCGATCAGCTGCAGAGAGAGGGGGGAGCCAGCTCAGCCCTAGCCTTGCTCGGTTAGGTGAGCTGTCCAGCTGCCTGCACAGTGGGGAAGGCCGGGGGTACTTCCCCAAGGGGTGAAAGGGCAGCACTGAGAAAGCATCCTGCCTCTGGAGATAGGAGGGGAGAGCCAATGCAGCCTAGTGGGCAGCTGCTATTGATCAAGATCAAGCCTTTTGAGGGCACACTGCCTAGTAGTCCGTGGGGCAGCTTGGAGTGGAATAGACGGCTTGGGATTTGGCGAAGGTAGAGAAGGTGCCGCACTTGGACGTGGGAGGCCCAAAACTCTGCCTTGGGCAAGAGTCACATTCCATTTTCCAGATGGGGAACCAAGGCTAACAACCTCCCTGGGCTGTTCCGCGGGGGGATGGGGAGGATTGTCGAGCACGGAGAACTGGCTGCGCTAGAGGAAGGGGGAAGAATAGGACCCTCTTGCCCCGTGCAGAATGGAGCTGCTGAGCACAACACCCAATCCCCCTGGGAGACAGAGGGCTGCTCGCACGGCTTCAGCCTTTCGTTGTACTTTCCGCTTCTCATTGCTGTAGCGCCAACATCTAGCTTCCTGGATTTTTGTTTTTAATTAACAGCTTTATCAATTTATGCGTTCAATTAAACCAAACCAAGGAGAAAATACAACACCCCGTCCGATCAGCCAGACCACATCGCTGAATCGGCCCGGTATACCAAGTGATAGCCCAGTATTGCTTCTCTCGCCAGCGTCACAGGCCCCTGCCCCGAGGAGCTTGCAATGAGGGGACAGCGACAGTGGCAAAGCTGCAGGTGCCCGCGCTGAGCCAAACAGCAGGGGTGGAAGAGTATAAAGAAAGGCAATCTAGTCACCTTGCACCGACCGACGCTGGNGGGGGGGGGGGGGGGGGGTGACTCTACAGGAGGAGCGGCAGCACCAACACTCCGGTTTTAGGCTAATCCCGGCTACCTCCTCTATTCCAAGCCCCGCGGTGTCTCACACGCTTAGCATTTCTGCATTCCGCCCACCCGGTTCATCAATGCCATTTCTGCAACCCGAGCTGCTCCAAGAACACCCAGGATTTCAAGTTGAGAGCGCTGCCGAACCACAACCAAAGCGACGATGAAATGTCGAGCTGCAAAACGGGGCGGCCCAATAACCTCTCTGGACTTCACTACTCAAAGAGATCGGGCGGAAGTTCATCCACCCAAGTGCCTTCCTGGGTCAGACCAATCGTTTCTCCAGCCCAGCATCCCATCCCCTGAAGTGCCCAACAGGTCACAATGGAGGGATCCTATGTACTTAGGGGTGCTTGTTTAGAGAGGACCCTAACTTACATTCATAACCAGTGTATTTATATAGAACCAGCAATGTACCTGGTACTGTGCAGTCATTAGACAGGTCCCTGTCCCAAGGACTTCTAGTCTAGGAGACAAGGGAGGGGGGAAATATAGGGACAGGGAGACAGTCACAACTTTGAGAAGCTGCAGGGGCACGTGCTTGGCTTTGTTACAGTAGGAGACGCCGAATTACGAGAGAGGACAAGCAGCATCAATGAGCAGCTTTTGAGGGCGAGAGGTAAGTTTTGGGGAGGGATTTGAAGGGAGTAGAACAAATGTATTCAGGGCAGGGGGCAGACCCTGTCAGGGAGCAGGGAACTTGGTTGCAGGCAAAGCATGAAGCTCCCAGACTGGAATGTGGCAGGAAAGGAGCGTGGCGAGAGAGGGGGGTGGGAGGTCAGGCAGAGCCGTGGAGGTGAAACCAAGGAGCTTGGTGCCAGAGGGGAGCTCTCTGGGGCAAGGGAACAGGAGGCAGCACTAGAGACTAGCTCTCCCTGGCTACGCCGCAGTGCGATGAGGGGCAGCTGCTATTTTAGACAGCCACCGAGCTAAAGAGCGCAACAGCCCAGCCAGTCCCCTCTGTAGCGATCTCGCCTTGCTTGTCTGAAGGGGGGACACACTTTAATCTGAAAGCGGGACGCCGTTACACAAGTCATGTACTTAACAGCGGTAACGCTCTCGGCCCCCTCCCAACCATCCCATACTTCCGCTAGCTCCCCACTCCTCCAGAGGACAAGATTCAGACTAGAAGAGACCTAGTCCAACCCCCTGCTTGGATGCAGGAGACCACTACAGCGCCACACTTCTCCTTAGATCAGCAGCTGGGTAAACTGCGGCTCTCGGGATTAGCAAGCTTTGCCCGTGCCTCACCTCCCCCTTGCAACTAAACCAAGAGAATGCATTCGCAGCTTCTTGAATGTCTCCAGCCCTCCTAGACTGCAATCCCCTCAGGGCAGGGACCTTGCTTCTAATCAGGGCTGTTCAGAATGCGACACGCTGCAGAAGCCAGTACGACCAGCCAAGGGGAGAGGTGTCCCGAGCTCATCTCAGCTGCCAGATCTGGTCTCTCATTTCACTTTTCCAGACCTCCGCTAGGAGCTCTGTGACCATTACCAGAACCAGAGACCAGGAAGCCCCCACCCTCTGGATATTTCCCTTTGCAAGAGGCATGTGAAGGGGTCAGGACGCTCCTATCCCGGCCCCTTACCTGGAAATCATTTCTCTTAATGTTGGGCACGTCCATGTTGTGGGTGGAGGGGCAGATATCTTCATATTTCTTGCCAGTGAAGATGTCTATGCCAACAAGGTGCACCTGAGAGAGAAGGAGAAGGGGCGAGATGTGACCCATCACCAGAGATGCCCCCCGCCCCCAAGCTCCCTGAACAGGGCTTGGAAAAGCTGCCCCGTAAGCTCAGAGGCCTCCCACCCTCCAGTCATCCACAGGGCCCTGGGAATCTGAAAAGTCCCTCCACCCTTAAAAAGATTTCTGCTACTTAGGGCTGAAACTCAATCGAAATTCTCCCTGAAAATCATGGTTCTACACTTGTGTTTAGAATCAAGGGAACCCCAGTTCTCAACACTTTCTTGCTTGAGAATTTCTCAGAGTTTACCGTATGCCACGATTTACTGCAGTCGTCCCAGTAACGTGCACAAAGGCTGCTCTTCTCCAGAACGCCAGGGGTGCTGCTGGCGCCAGCTTGGAAGAGGGCTGTGCGTGCACAGAACCAGCTGCCGTGCCCATTTTGCCCACGTACGTTACTAGGACGAACGCGGTACGCAGCAAATCATGGTAAACCAAGGGGAAAGGAACAAAAAGCCACCAATCGATCTTGAACGGTTACGGAGATTGTCCCAAGATCTCAGTAACTATCCTGGGGAGATTGTCACAAGGAAGGGAGTCTCGTGCCAGGCCTACCCAAATTTCAGGGAGCAGAATTCTACAAGTTAGGCAGATTTATGAATGCAGCGGTGATTCCCTGCCCACTGATTTATTGATTTTGGAGATCCCATCTCCCTTCACAGACCTCTCGGTGGGGGTTGCTTTTCTGGCAAGAGCCCAGAAGACGTGGAGGCGTGCCCAGTACCAGCAACACCCCCCCGGCTAGCTCAGTGCTCCCCACCTGGGCTGCACTTCGATGCTGCCAGACAGTTGGGTCTACTACCAAATCACCCCCCAAACGGTAGAATTCACAGGGGCCCTGGCCTTATGCGAGCTACGCCAAGTTACCACTTTTAGATTTATACCCCACCCGCATCGCAGCACACAACAAATACATCTAAGTTACACAGAACCACCCCTCCTCAAAACAAACAAAATACGGCTTGCATTTGGTCCGTGTGCTGTAGCAGAGAAGGTTCTGGACTCGGACCTAGTAAGCCACAGCTCACTGGGCAGCCTTGGGCAAGTCAACCCCTCAGCCTCAGTTCCCCAGCCGTAAAGTGAGCGCGCGAGCATGTTCCCCTCATCCGTGTCCATCTCAGACTGGAAGCCCCACGGGGCAGGGACCAGTCTCTGAAAAGCCGTGACTGTAGCGCTATCGAAATTATTCCTAGGTTCCCCACCGCTACCCCACAGCCAGAAGGGGGGCTGCTAACGCCTGATCATTCCGAGAGCCAATTCGCAGGGATACAGAACCTTCTCTCCATGGGGCAAATCCACATTCCCAACAGGCACCGACGGTGAATGGGAAGGAGGCCCCTCCCCTCCCCCACAAGCACCCCGGCCTCCCTCACCCCTTTAACACTTTCCTCTCTCGCTGTAGGAAGCAGCCAAAGAAATCAAGCCAAATCGAATGCCCTACCCCATTCCCAAGCCAGCCTAGCATTCCCACACAGAATTAAACTCCATTCACACGGAGACGCTTTATATGAAGCCAGCCCGTTTTTACTGGGCGAAAGGGTTAGGGTGCACCAGGTACAACGTGCAGCAACTCCCCCAAAAGCCAGAAAACAAGCTTTAACCATGAGTCCAACTCTGTTGTCTGCATTTCTTAATCCACTTATCAGTTCACGTAATTGCTGCAGAAGGGGAGAGAGGGGATTTCTCCCTCAGGGGGTGTATCCCCCACTGCCGGCCTGGGACAATGGGTTAAGGAGAACGTGGCATGATGGGATACCCATTCAGGACCAGAGCAGTATGTGCGATTATTATGATTGATACAGCGTCGGCGATGGGGTGTGTCAATGCAAACTCCCACCAACAACAAAGTACAGCGGGGACAAGAGTCTGGTGTGAATGAACCTTGGATGCGAGGATTACGTCCCGTCCTGCTCATCTATGGGGCCAGGTCTCTGAAACGTTCAGCAAGGAGCCTGCATCCACGGGGCCCCGAGCCTGGCTCCTAGCAGCAGGGAAGGGCTTACCTTGGCGTGGCCGTGCTTGCCCGTCTTGGATGTCGACATCTCCATGATCTTGCAGGGACGTCCCTTCAGCACCACAAAGCCGTTCTTGCGGAGAGCTGAGCACTGCATGGGGAAAGTGGCGGAGGCGCCAGCATCACCGGTCTCGAAGTCCAGGTCATCGGCCATGGTGATTGGGTGTTATCGAAACTGGGAGGAGACAGGAGAAGGGGAGGAGTTAGAGGGGACACCGGCTCCTCCAAACCCCCAAGATAGCGGAGGTCACCCAAGAAAGGGTGAAACAGCCTCCCTCCCACGCCCCAAGCATGGATGGCCCTGCCCATGGGACCCCTCTCCCCCAACGCCCTCCTCAAGCGTACCAGCACCCCAGCGCTCCTGGCTCAGCCGCCCAGAGTCAGACGGTAACTCGAGGGTCGCCTGCTCCAACCCGCCCCCGCTTGGATGCAGAACCAGCCCAGCGACACACGGCCGGCCAGCCTGTCTGTCTGAAACCCTCCAGCGACAGAAAGTGAGAGCGAGCCCGCGCCCTCCCGAGGCAGCTTGCTCCACTGCTGCGCGGCTCTGGCCGGAGCTCTGCCTGATGTTTAAGCGCCAATGAAGTTGGGGGGGGGGGGTTGTACAGCTGCAGGAAGCCCCACCCCCAACACTGTGGCACTCGGCAGAGGTGGGGCCATGTTCAAAAGGGGCAGAGGAACATTACAGCCACCCCCCTCGCAGAATGCATCCACAGCGTGCAGACGAGAACGCCCCTTTAATCCAGAACAGAGGCACTCTCCCTTGGGGGGGCGGGGGGTGTTACCCCTCCTGCATCTCTTAGCATTTCAGAGCAAGCCACTGAGGCCAAGCTTTTAAGGCCGGAGCATTTTAGCTACCTGCCCCGGAGTTTCATCATGGCCACGGGCCGGCTCATGATGCATGCGGTTTGCACCCCAGCACCAAGACCCAGCCGGACAACGGGATAGGAGCAGGCCGGCTGCCAGGGGCACCACGCTCTAGGGAACCATGACTCGGCCCCTCTCCTACCCCCATGCGAGCAGCTGTCTACGGAGAAGCCCATCGGAGCTCGAGAAGCCTCCCAGCCGCCTCTCTTGCAGAGAAGCGGCTTCGACAAAGCAGCGAGGGGAGAATCCCAAACTGGGTTAAATGGGACCCAAGAACATGGTCAGACAGGTCAGACTAACGGCCTATCCAGCCCAACAGGTCAGACTGGAGCGATCCCTTCCCAGCCCGACAGTAAAGAGCCATTTGTGGACCGATCCTTTAAGGAGAATCCTCCAGTCCTTTTTAATAGCCAGTTAAGCTACTGGCCCCAACATCTGCCGAGAAGGAGTTCCACAGGTTAACTGCACCTGGAGCCCAGAACGGTTAGAACTCAGGCCATGTTCACACACACAGAACTAAACTGGATTGTCAAAGCTGAAGCAATTCTTCAGGTTTGAGTAATTTGCTTTGATGTTGTTCATCCCAGACTCCTAGACCCACCTCGGCATGGCCGTGGTCCTATCACGGGGGCACCCCTCACCTTTCCCTTCATGCCTTGCACGCAAAGCATTCTGGGATGTATTGGCGCAGCAGCTTGGGAAGGATTTCTAGATGCACAGGAGTGAGTCACATTACAAGGGACTTCTGGTTAGAAAGTCAAGGGAAGGCTCTACTCCCGATTGACCTTTCCATGCAAATTCGTTTCACCTGACCAACCCATAGGGCTGCTTTAGCCTCGGTTTACACCATGACCCATGGTTCCTTTTCTCTCTCCCCCCCCTAACCCCTTGTCTTATCCACTCCGGCCCTGAATTTGCTCTGTTTGTATATCTGACTGGCTACGCTCCATGGTGAGAATGAGCCAGCTTTCTCCAGCAGCAGCAATTGGGCCAAGAAAAGATACCACTTGAACCACCTGTCACCTCCTACTCCCAAATACAAGGGCTTAGCTGTTCATGGGAACGTGGCCTAGGACTTGGTTCCGACGTCCCACAGCTAGACTGGGCTGCACTGGCTGCTGGGATTCACACCTCTCCACATCAGCTGCAACTAAGTTACGTGGGGTTCTTTTCTTGGGCTCCAGTCACACAACCACCCCCCTACCCACCCATATTTTAGCCTGTACCAATAACCCACATTGTAAGTGTCCACACAATTACCAAGGGGGTTAGCCTTCATGTGAATAGTTGGGGGGTAAACGCTGCCATTTCACTCTCCCCTCAAACACAGAATCAGACTTGTAGGCTTGGAAGGGGCCTCAGAGGGTCATTTAACCCAAAGTGTTCTCTAAATCCCGACTACATACCCCCCCCCTGCCCCCGAACCACACCTTTCTTCTGCCATGTGAATGGAGATTAAGCAAATCAAAGCGTTATCACTTAGATTCCTTAGCGTTCTCTCCTTCAAGAACTAAGCCAGTGGCTCTCAAACTGGGAGGGGGCAAGGACACGTATCTGGGGAGGTGGGCTACCAAGGAGGAGACCAAGGAAGGGAAGTCGAAGGCCAAGTGTGGGGCAGGGGGCCCCTCGGTCACCACAGATAAGGCCTGGGCAGGGCTGTCTATCACTGCTGCGCTGTCTCACTCCAGAAGCTCGACTGGAATAGGATGGGGCAGAGGTGGGAGAAATCTACTCTTCGGCTGGGATTGAGGGGTACATTTGAAAATCTCTTGCCCAGTATATTTTGCTGTACCGCGCTGGGCATCAGAGTCTACTCCAGAGGAAGAGGATTGTGGATTGCTGCCCAGCTCTCACGATACCAAGCAAGGTCTCCTCTTTGGGGTAATTTGGTCAGTAAGGGCTAGCAGATGCTTGTGGCTCTTCTTTTGGGCCAAGGGGTAGGAAATCCTTGCGCGTCCCCCTGTGGCAGTGGGTTTCTGCCAACGACGACATTAACATGTTTTGCTATAGAACTGGCCAAGCCTAGGGTGAGGACAGAGGTCTATGCGAGACATTAAACCACATGGGGTTGAGTAAATCCCCCTTTACTCCTCCTTATACCACCCTCTATGCTTGGAACTGCCTCCCAGCCTTCAAATGCCTCCTATCCCCAGTGCCTAAACGCTCCCCCCCCCAATCATTGTTAATTTAGGCTTCCCCTCAGACTGCCTAATCCCACAGGATTCCTTCCTCCCCTTGTATCCAAGCCAAGCACATGTCCACGACCTCAGGAACGCTCCCTCCCTTCTTCATACTAGACTGTAAGCCCCTCAGGGCAGGGACCTGTCAGGACAATTCAGTGCCAGGCTCATTGCTAGCGCTAAATGAAGTTTTCTATAGCCCCAACAATGTACCTGGCATTGAATCACCATGCGTTACAGACAAGTCCCTGCTCCAAGGGGCTTCCAATTTCAGAGGAATAGCAGGAAAACTGTTTCAGACTTTTTGCCCGAGTGGCCACATTTCTAGCCTGAAAAGTCCTGACTGACCTCCAGCCCCAAAAGGCATGCAAAGAGAGATCGTTAATTGGGATCACGGCCTTTTTGCCATGCTTCCAAACTGGGAAAGGGGTTCGAGCAAGGGGCTGAGAGTCTGGACTTCTGGGTTTCAATTCCTCTCTCTGCTCAGCAATCTTACTCAGTGGCTCTCACCCCATCTACAGTAGAGACCACTCCTACCCCCGGCCAGGTGCTCAGAGCAAGGGTGGGGAAACCGGTGGCTTTTGGGGTCCCTTTCCAGTTCTTGGATGTAGACAGTCCCTCCCCTCAAAAACTGGAAGAGGGAGCGGAGAGGGGGATCAAGGCTGGATCTAAGGCAGAGATCAGGGGTGGGGGAACACGTTTCCCTCCCAGGGGCCAAACGGTACAAGCTCCAAGGGCCACACAGACGTTGGGGCAAGAGTGAGGTCAGGAAGAGGAAAGCCCAGATTCTGTCCTTGCGTGCGTGGCCCCCATCTCGGCTTCCTCACCCTGGGCAGAACCTCAGTGTTTGGGGGGAGGAACTGGAAAGGGCCCAAACACATTGGAGAGCCACATTTGGCCCCGAGGTTCCCCATTGCTGGCCTAGAACCATCCCCCTTCTCCTCCCCATCCGGAGCACACCCCTGTCCCCCATTCCTATGGATCCTTTAGAACCTCAATGTGACCCATGGGAGGCCAAAGATCCCCCCCCTTTTATTTATTTCATTTAATTTCTTAGCTGCCCCCGTCCTGCTACAGCAGCTTGGTGTGGCTCCCAACAGGTTAACACATATACAATATAGAATAGACTCAGACTATAATAGAGCCACCAGCATTATAAAGCCCAAGATAAAATATACCCCAGGCGGAGCAAAAAAATCCCCCTTCCCAACCCCCCACCCATCATGTGTCTCCCTCGCCAAGGTCTTACAGTGTCTCCGGAAAGAGGGACGGGCCAGGCCAGGCGGGACTCCATCGGGAGGGAGTTCCACAGTCGCAGCGCAGCCACCGAGAGCACGCGCTCCAATATCGCCACCCAGGGAACCTCCAAGCGGGCACCCCTAGCTGACCGCAGGGGCTGATCTAGGACACAGACAGTTTCACTGCCAGTGAATCAGTCACCTATTCTATACCGCCAATTCCATGCACATTTAGCCGCCATGACGGCCCCACCCACCCACCCAAGGTGGGCAGTCCTCCAGAGACCACTTCCTAAATCCATCTCAAAGCTCAACACAACATGTCCTCTTTTTTTTAGTTTTAGCTTGCTGTAACGGAATGTCAATGTTACACACATTGCTTAGTTTCTTGTCTTCCTGACTACCCCTAGTTTAGCTGGAATCCAAAGACCAGTCCTCTCTCAGCCTTCCAAAGAGAGTAAGGATTGAGAACTGCTACTGCTCTTCTAAGATGATCTAATGTGTCATTAAAAGCGTCTTAATAAAACGCCTCAATAGCTGGCTTCAGTTTCACCAAGTTACTGTTTTGTTACCAAAACATCTTCGCAAGGGGCATCTATAAGCACTGCATCCTTGTCTCTTCCTCTGTTTTGGGAAGAGACTTATATGCCCAACAAAGAAGTTTGATACCTTGTGTAGGTCAGCCTAAAAAGGCTGGCCC
>QEPC01011486.1:852826-872508 GCA_003113815.1 Sphenodon punctatus
GAGGTACGGAAGCGGGCGAGAGTAGAAGGGGGCTTGGAGGGGGGCAGATGGGGTGACGCAGGGTTAGGGGCATGGGGGCAAAGTTAAGGAGGGTGGGGCTGGGGGAGTTGGAGCAGAGGGGGCTGGGAGGAGAGGTGTGGGGTTAAGAGGTACGGAAGCGGGCGAGAGTAGAAGGGGGCTGAGTTCTGGGTGTGGGGAAGGCTGGGAGGTGGGGCTAGGGGCAGAGGGTCTTGGAGGAGGAGGAGGTGGGGTTGGGGGCAGGGGGTGAAGTTGTGTCCTGGTAGCGTGGGAGGAAGAGGGGAAGGAAAGCGGGTGGCTAGGTGCTGGTATGGGGTGGAGCCTAGGGAGGAGTGGTGTGTGGGCTCTGGGGTTCTTGGGCTGGTGAGAGTGGGGGTTGCATGACCTGTTGAGGGGGTTGGGGCTAATCAAGGGGTTGGGGAGGGTTGTAGTTAGTTTGGGTGAGGCAGAGGGCAAGGAGTTCTGGGGGAGGGATTCTGGCAGGTGGCCATGGGGGTCCTGATCTGGTGGAAGGGGCATCTTGAGCCACAGGGTCCCTGGGACTGAGTATAGGAGGAGACGCTGGCAACGAGGTGGCTGGTAAAAATCTGGCGCGATGAGGAAGGTTGGGGTGGTAGGAAGTGGGTTTGGGAAGGATTGAGCCAGGTGGCCAAATGAGGGCTGGGAGGATCCTGTCCTTGATGGAGAAGGCTGAGCAGCTGACTTGGACTGAGGAGTCCAGGGCTTCATCCAGCAAAAGCTATCCTTTCTCGATGGGCTGGGAAGCCGAGTTCCTTGCTTTCCTCATGGAAAGCCCCCCCTAGTGCGCTCTCTAGGGAGAGGTGGTGACCGTAACCTTTCTTCTCTGGAAAACACCCTGCAGCGACCCAAGTGCTTGGCACCGTGAAGTGGTTCAACGTCCGCAACGGCTATGGATTTATTAACAGGTGAGCGCCCCCGTCCCTGTATGACCATCAGGGCTGGGTGGAGGATAAGAAGGAGCTGCAAGTTCACCAGCCTGGAAGCATGTGCCAGTTCCAAAGTTTTCAAAGTTGTCATGTCTCTCCAGCAAATCCTAAAGTCTTGAAGTAGAGGGGGAACCTCAGTATTCCAGGTCTGAGGAGTGCAGTTCTTGTATCCTCTGCATCCTTCTGGAGTTGGGAATGACACCCCCCCACCCCCCACCCCGCTCAGACGGCTCCATGTGGTTGTGTTTTTTGGGGGGTGGGGGGCAAAGGACCAGTTCCCTTAATTTTGGCCCTCTATTGCAGAGAGCGCCGAACTCAGGTGATGGGGTGTGGGGAGGGAGGTGTCCTTTAACTCTTATTTTCACATGGTAGGTGGAGGCAGAACCTTCCCCTCCTGGTTTGGTCCTTTATAGCCTGACTTACCTCTGTGGGAGGAGGGAATGAGGTGGAGCAAAGATGAATCAGGACAGCCAGTCAGCTGACTGCCCAGCCCTCCCTGCCAAAGAACTGGGACTGCCCCAACTGAGATTGTGGGCAGGCTTCTGCCAGGGTGGGAAGTAGCAGAAAGCTAGTGCCCCAAGCGAGACCGCCCAGCCCATCTGCTAGGGGTTGGGAGCCAGCTAATTGGTGCCGGTTATTCTCTCCGCCTCCTGCTGTGGCCGTGGTACTCGAAGCACACCTGTACCATGGGACACTCCCTAGCCAGCATGCTCAATGACCTAATTAGGAGGGGGGGAGCCAGTCCCTGGCAGCTCCAGCATCTGTCTGCTGGTCCGCTTTAGAGGCATGCCGGTATGTTGGTGTCCAGGTATAACCCCCTCCTTCCTCAGAGCAGCCAGGCGAACCAGTGGAGGAGTCATTATTCCTAAATGTCAAGGTTGCACAGACAAACCACATTTCGCAAACCCTGCGTTTTTGAGACGGCAAAGCGTCCCCTCCTTGTTGTAAAAATGCAGGGAGAAATCTTCGCAACAATTAACAGTTGTACTTTAAATGGGAGGAACTGGATTTTTATTTTGTACGAAGCCAGAAAGGCTGGGAAACTTGCAGTGGAAATCGAGCATTTTCTTTTAGTGGTCTTCTTGGAAGGTGTTGTGAATCAGGGGTGGGAACTAAAAGAGGGGACCTGGATTTCCAGCACAAGTTTCCCATCCTTTCTATTTTGCTTTCCAGATGGATCTGCCAGGTAAGGCCCTGATTCCGATAAGCCCGTATTGGCCTTAATATTACTGGGGGACGTGAGTGTACTAGATCAGGAAAGGCCACTCTTTAGTTAAATTGGGATGGGGGGGAAGTGGCAATCCCTCTAGAAAGCCCTGCCTAGCCAGGTGCCTTCAGTCATTCTGAGAACTTTCCTTCCCTGCAGGAATGACACCAAGGAGGATGTCTTTGTCCACCAGGTAAGACCCTTAGCTTCAGTAACCGAGTCTGATTCTTTCCATGAACTCTCTGGAGAGGAATCTCATTGTCTCTCTAATCCCTGCCCTGTCCTGTCCTGGGCATAGCAGCCACCCAGCCTCTTGTTCCAGTCTTCCTTGTGAAGTGGCACTTGCAAGATCACATGCACAGGGCTGGCTTCATCCCCCTCCTTGGAAGAGATCAAGCTGTCTTGATGCTTGGTTTTGTAATGGCTCCGAGCTCGAGTGGCTGGTTCCTGGCAGTTGGAATTCTGCACAGAAGAGAACCCTAGCTCCTGCTTTGAATCGGAGGGGCCAGAGGGTCTGTGAAGAGTTGTGGATGGGGTGCAGGGCTGGTGCCATGAATTTCTAAATGAACGCAGAGCAGACTATTAAGTCTGGTTTGTGGAAACCAGCTCCGGTCTGAGTTGCAGGACAATTTTACCAGCTGGTGCAACAATACACTTAGAGATTCAACCCCATCGGTGTCTGCTTAGTGGGTGTGTTTAACTTGCTAATCTTGGGTCCGCACAAACTTTAAACTTGGAAGCTCATTGTGGCAAATGGGTGGGAGCAGCTACCACGCTAACCAGTCTGTTGCCATGAATAAATACATACATTTTAACATGGTATCTAGCACTCCAACATAGCTTTTTTTCCTTGTCCAGCTAGCCCATGCTAGCCTGTCTGTGATCATGCATGATGCTGTTAAAGCTATAGGGTTACACACACTTGTACTTCGGGAATTATAGACATCCAGGTCTACTAGAGCCAGGCTAGTTCTCTCCTGCTCGGCCTAACCTTCATGCCAATTCCAACTGCCACAGAACCTCCCGGCTCCTTCCTTCCTGCCCGCCCACTGAGTCCGTTCTAACTTGTAAAGGGACAACTGCTCCCCTTTCTAGCAAGCCCGCAGGCCACAGCTGCTAGCAACGAGGTTGGGAAGGTCTGCAAAGTGTTCTCGTGGGTGGTACCACTCCTTGACTTTTCATCTGGATATGTAGGCTTCTTTCTGCTGCTGCCTAAACCTGCCTGGCTCCCAGCCCTGTGTTTCCTGGTCATGACTGGGTTGATTTCTAGCTGGGACAGGCCAAGGAATGCCATTAAACAGCTGGGTCCTAACAGCTTGGCTGTCTTAATATTCTGGGAGGATTGGCTCTCCTGATGAGCAAGGAATCCATCCAGCTCCCTGTTAGCTCAGCCTCTCTTCCTCTCTGGCTCCCCCAGACGGCGATCAAGAGAAACAACCCGCGCAAGTTCCTCCGCAGCGTCGGAGATGGGGAAAAGGTGGAGTTTGATGTTGTGGAAGGAGAGAAGGTAGAGTCCGGGCTCCACCAAGGGCTGATGGGGCGGTGGGAATCCTCGCATCCCTTCCCCCAGCTCATCACTTGCCTGCTTTATCCCACCGCAGGGTGCCGAAGCAGCCAATGTCACCGGCCCGGGGGGGGTGCCTGTGAAAGGCAGCCGCTATGCCCCCAACCGCCGCCGCTTCCGCCGCTTCATCCCCAGGGCCCGGCAGCCCCAGCAACCCCCGCTGCAGGAGGCCCCCCAGGCAGAAAGGGCTGTCGAGGTGGTCAGTGAGGGGGAGAGGGCAGACGATGCTTCACAGCAGCGTCCTCGGAGGAGGCGTCCCCCACCGTTCTTCTTCCGCCGGCGATTTGTGCGTGGGCCTCGGGCTCCGCCTCAGCAGCAGCAGGTCCAGTCAGTCGAGGTGAGGCCTCCATGGGAAGGGAGTCTTCTGCCGACTCTGCTTGGAGGGGCAAGAGGGAGCCCCCCAGATCACTGTGGGAGGAAGGGTCTTCTGGCCAGTTGGCACTGCAGATGCTGACGGAGAGGTTGGCTTTTCCTCCCTACCGGCAGGGGATCTGCATGCACAGCACTTGCTGCTGCGTGTGAGCGACTCGAATGGCCCCCCTCTGCCTTGTCTAGTCTTCTCCTAGGGCAGGGAAGCTGCAGTACCGAGCCTGGGGTTCATCTTGGACTCCTCGCTCTCCTTTCTACCTCGGAGCCAGTCTCTCGCTAAAGCCTCTGAAGAACGTGGCTAGAATCTGGCCCTTCCTTGCTGCTCCCACTGGCAAAACCCTAGTCCCTGCTCCAGTTGTGTCGCCTTATCTATTGAACCTCCTTTCTTACCCGCCTCCCCCCGATTCAGCACTCTGCTGCCAAGAGCCTCCACCTTGCCCATCGCTTTGATCATCCCCATCTCTCCTCTTTCCCAGCACAAGCTCCTTTGCCTTTCCTTCAAGGCTGCATGGCCTTGCTCCACCCCCCACCCCCCTTTCCCGACCTTTCTGCCCTCGTTTCCTGCTACTAATCGCACGCAGCGCTGCACAGATACACAAAACATAGACCATCCCTGCTCCATGGAGCTTCCAGTCTACTCAAGACACAGTCCTAGACTAGAAATAAGAGTCTTCCTATGAATAATGCGCTACAGGATGCAGGGATTATTTCCATTAATATCAGCAAGGCTATGATGGCTATGGATAGGGCCTGGCTTTGTTTAAAAGCAATCTCAAAGCAGCGGGCCTTTGGGCAGGACTTGACTATGGACAGGGAGGTGGCCCCACGCACCCACTTGGGAAGCTGTTCCAAGCGTACGGTGCAGCAGGGTGTGGAGTTGATGGAGGAGAAGGGCCCAGCTAAGCTCAACGGAGGTCACGGGTAGGGGTGTAGTGGGAGATGAGGGAGGTACGGAGGCGGTGCAGAGTGGAGATGTGGGTAGGAGAAGCTTGAGCTGTGTATGGAATCGGATGGGGAGCCAGTCTAGTGACTTGAGAAGAGGGGTTCCATGGATGTAATGGTGCACAAGGGATGTGAGTCTCGGAGGTGAATTGTGAGTAGACTAGTACAGAGAAGTGGCTAGGTGGGAGACCTGTGAGAAGCAGGTTGCAGTAGTCGAAGCGGGATGTGATGAGGGAATGGATTAGGGTTTAAATAGTGTGTTCAGACAAAGGATGGATATTGGCGATATTATAGAGAAAGAAACAGCAGCGTGTTGGATGTGAGGAGAGAGGAGTCAAAGATGACCCCACGTTTGTGGGCTGAGGGTTCAGGGAAGATGATGGTGTTCTCTACAGAGCTGGAGAGAGGTGGGAGGGGAGAAAAGAACTTGGGTCTTGGCCATGTTAAGTTTAAGGTGGCATGAGACCTCCAGGCAGCCACGGCAGATCGGCAAGCTAAGATTTGGGACTGAATTCTGGGTGAGAGTTCCGGTACAGAGGGATAGCAGTCAAGGAGGATCCAGTCTGTGCGGTGGGAGAGGTAAGAGGAGAACCAAGATAGGGCGGAGTCCTGAAATACAAAGGAAGACCATGTCAGGGAGCAGGTGGTGGTCAATGGTGTCAAAAGCAGCAAAAAGGTAAAGGAGGAAGAAAAAAGAGTAATGGCCCCTGGCCTTGGCCATGAAGAGGTCGTTGGGGAGACTGACGGGCTGTCTCTATAGAATGTAGGGTACTGACGGCGGAAGCCCGATTGGAGTGGATCAAGAATGGCCAGAGTCGCAAGGAAGTCGAGGCAGCAGCCAGGAGCAGTTTGGATGCAAAGGGGAGGAGGGAGATGGGACGGTCGTTAGCAGGACAAGTAGGGTTCAGGGAAGGTTTCTTGAGGAGTGGTGTGACCACAGCGTGTTGAAAGCAGTAAGGACGGTCGCAATGGAAAGTGATAAATGGAGGAGCTAACTGCAGGGGAGAGGGGTGGGGATAGGCCAGGGTTAGAGGAAAAAAGGTGAGTTTAGAGGAGAGAAGGTGGATGATTTCCTCCCCAGTTACGTCAGAAAAAGAAGAAAGGGTGACAGGTGCTAGAGGAGCGGTGTGAAGGGGTGGCAGGGCAGGCTGAGGGGCTTGACGGAGAACTCTAGGTGAACCTTGTGAATCTTGTCCTAGAAAAAACCAGCCAGATCCTGGGCAGAGAGTGAAGAGGTTGGGGGAGGTGCGTATTGTAAAGAGGCGGCGGGGGCTGGAGGCAAAGGAGTCGGTCAGATGGCCCTAGTAAGCTTGCTGATAGCTGAATTGAAGGAGGTGAGCATGAACTTGAAGTGCTGGAAGTTGGCACAGGAGTGGGATTTTAGCCAGAGGTTCACAATTACATAAGAAGTGAAGTTGGCTGGTAAACGAAGGTTGGGTTTGGTACGCTTGACAGGGCGGGGGAGAGATTGGGGGGGAGAGTGCAGTGTTGTAGCAGGAAAGGGCCTCCTGAATGGTCTCCAATGACGACATGGAGAGAGGAGGATTCCCACCTGGGAGCTGTGTTAATCTGCTGTCCCCCCACCCCCCATCGTGAAGTCTCCTGCTCTTTGAAATCTTTCCCCCTTCTCCCTTGTTGGCCCCGATGCCTGGAACTCCCTCTCTTCATCAAGTGTTTCCTAGCTCCTCATCCCCATGAGCTGCTCACTAATTCATTCGGGGGCCCCTTCTCCCTTGTAACTAAGCTCTGCCCGTGCACCTGCGACTTCTCAACTTCACCAATGTCTCCCTGTCTCTCTCCCTCTCCTTCCTCCTTCCTCTTTCTTGTCTCCCCTAGATTGTAAGACCCCTTGGGGCAGAGACCTTTCTCTGATTAATTATTGTCCAATGCCAGGTGCATTGCTGGGGTTCTAGTTCTAAATAATAATAATCCAGCCTCCAGTAGCATCATCGTAGCCTTGGGGAAGAGTCCTGCTCTCGGGCTAATCCATGACATGGCCCTCCTCCGTAGGGTACTGACAGCGTCGAACCTAAAGATACCCCCCAGCCTGAGGGAGACCAGCAGCAGCCGATCCAGGCTGGGGAGAGAGCTCCGGCCCCTCGCTTCCGGCCCCGATACCGCAGGTAAGTCTCCTGTCGGGAGCGGAAGGGCTGTCGCACAGAAGGTGGAGCAGTCTAGGTCTCTGTTGCTCCTGAGGGCAGGGCTAGAACCAACATTAGGAAGAACTTTGCTGTTCGACAGTGGAGCAGACGCTGCCTAGGGCAGGGGTGGGGCTCTCTCCTTCGCTGGAGGTTTCCAAACAGGCTGGACGGCTCATCTGTCGCTGTGCGTTTCCTGCATTGAGCAAGGGGTTGGACTAGATGACCAAGAGTCTAGGATTCCTTAACAGCTGACTGTTGCTACCTATTAGCCAAGCTGGTCAGGGGTGCTAAGCCTCCAGCTGTGGGGCATGAACAAGAGGGATTGCCCTGTTGCCCCTGTTCCTTGGGAGCATCTGGTATCTGACCCTGTCAGACAGGATACTGGGTTAGCTGGACCGTTGGCCTGATGGTTGTGGGGCAATTGCAGTTGAGCAATTTAAACTCACTAGTTAACCCTCAGAAGGGACGTCCAGGCCTCTAGGTGCAGCATGGTACCAGTACCATCATGGACCCGCTCAAATAGTTGGAGAAGAAGTACCGGGCCAGCTCAGACCTAGGGTCTATCCAGCCCAGTATCCTGTCTCCCAACAGCAGCTGGTTCAGTTGCTTCCAAGAAGCGCCAAGCAGATCATAAGTCAGCAGTGTGAGGCTGTTCCAAAGAAAACGAATACAATCAAGCTTTGTATGCAAGACAAGGGAAGTGGTTGTGCTGCTCAGCTCAGCTGGAGAAGTGCTTTCAGTCTGGGGCACCGCATGCTGGGCAGAGGAGAGCAGCAGCAGTGCTCAAGGTTTTGGATCGCAAATCCTCTGAGCAGAGGTGGAAGGATTTGGGTGTCTTCTGCTTGGAGGAAAGATGGGGTTGGTGGATGTGAGAAGTCGACCAATATTTGCAAGGCTGCCATAGAAGAGCAGGGCAAGCTGCAGAACAGGAGATTGAACGTGGGGGCGGGGGGGAGTGACTTCTGCCGACACTAGGGGCAGTCGGGCACTGGAACAGGCTGCCTGGGGGAGATGTGGGGTCTCCATCGTTGGAGGCTTGTAAGGAAGGCTGGATCGGGGTGTCTGGCTGACTTGGGTAGGGCAAATCCTGTACCAAGCTGGGGGCTGGACTCTTATGACCCTTGTCATCCCTTTCAGCTATAATGGAGCGATCCATTTGCCCCCATCTCAGTCTGACTCTGAAAGCACATGTGTGCAGTCATTAAAATCTCTGCTTCGGCAGAAGGGTAGAGCCAGTTGGAGTCCTGATCTGAGGTCGGGAGTTGGTTCCAGGGGCGTGGGTGTCTGTGTTGGAGGTCACAGCGTGTCGGAGCAAAGCCTCTGGTTACGATGAGCTTTGTGCTGTGAAACTCCACTAGGGACTCCTTGTGATTCCCCTTCATCTCTCCCGTCCAGGCCTTTCCGTCCCCGCCCGCCGCAGCAGCCCAACACCGAAGGGGGTGATGGCGAGACCAAACCGGCACAAGGCCCAGCAGATGGCATCAGGCCTGAGCCCCAGCGCCAGCGCAACCGGCCTTACTTCCAGCGCAGGCGCCAGCAAACCACCAGTCCCCGGCAAGCTACCGCTGAGGTGAGATCCGGAGGGCTTGGTCACAAGACAAGCAGCGGGTAAAGTGACCCCTGGGTAAAAGGGCACAACAGGTTTGGCTGAGCGCCCAGTAATAATCTGGCATGCGATTCTGTCCGTGTGTCCCTGCTGGAGCACGGTCCACCCTTACTTCATTCCTTGCTCTGCTGAGCTCCCTCCCCAGAACAAGGTCTTCAAACACGAGGCAGACGTAGCCAGTGGCTTCTCATCTGGGACTAAACTGCTTAGAGGGCCTGTTTAAAACCTGGGTAGAGAGTTTAGCCAAGAACTAGTCCCTCCTGTGCCCCCCCGATGGTCAAACCATGGCTCTAGGTTTCCTGGGCGTGTTGTCCACCAAAGGCATTGGGGGGACAGGTGGTGGTATCGCTCACGGAGCTGGCCTGCAAGAGAATAAGCCAATCTCTTGTAGCCTCTTCACCTAAATGGTGGCATTAGCCTAATCCGAGCAATGACCCCATCCAGATGGAAGAGGCCACAAGAGGTGATGCATCTGCTCATTCCCAACACCTTTACCTACCGGGACTTCCTTAATCTGGCCAGGTCAAGGAAGCCTCCGTCAGTCCTTGGAGGCTTGTCCACAGCGGCCGTCCGTAGCAAGGATGAGGTCCAATGTGTCTTCTGGCCTGTTCTTCTTTGGCCCCATTCCAGTTCCTGCATCCAATTCGCGTATCCAGCCCCTGCGCTGAAGGCACGCGCTCAGGAGGGAAGGAGCGGAGATGAGGTCACGGGTCTGTTATCAGGACCCTTCCCCTGTCCTGAGCTTGCCCATTGAGAGCTGGAGGCAGGAGACCCCCATCTCGGCCTGTACAAATCTTCAAAGTGGCCCCCAAGTAGGAAGAGGTCCCCACTTCTGGTCTAGGTGGGCAGCTCCCCAACCCTTTCCTGCATGATCTTGTTTTGGAGATGGAGGTGTCAACCGTGACCTAGACAGCAGCAAAGCGTCACACACACACCCCTCCCCATCTGCAGATGCTGTGACCCCACTTGAGGTCAGACCCCCTGTAGTCTAGAGGGAGTGGCCGGCCAGATGCTGCCGTTACAGAATGGGGACACGAGCTTTCAGGCAAGCAGAAGAACGCCCAATGAGGCCAGTAAAGACTCCCAAGAATCTTCACAAACTGGGCCCCAAACTTCTGTCAAGAGCTGCCTCTAAATAAGCAATCCTGTGCTCGGCACCCAAATTCCTTTTGGTAGGATGGCCCAGGAATGGTTGTGTCCCGTCCCTTGAGCCGACAGGCTTGACCAGATCTGCTGGCAGTTCTCCAACCCTCCTCCAGACTGGCGCCTTGGTACCACTTCTTGTGAATGGCTCTCCCTACTCCCTGCCTCGTGTTCTCCTGGGAAGAGTAGATGCCCTGTTGGGAAGCACGGGGGAGCCCTTGTCTAGTCTGGGGGGAGGGGGGGAACCGCTGCCCTGATACCCCTGGATCAGGTCATTAATTCATGTGCTCCTCCTCCTCCCCAGGCTACCGCTGTCGCCTCCAAAGAGCAGCCTGCTCCAAGCTCTGCCGCCACCGCTGGTGGAGACACTCCTGCCACCCCCATTCAGGAAGCAGTGGTGGATGTGAGCAAGCCTGCTGTCCCTGCTCAGGAGAGTCCCTCCCAGCCACTGCCTGAGATCCAGCAACAGCTTGTGGATGTAAGTAGGGGCTAGGCTGGGCAGTACCCCAGGCCGCCGTACAAGGGGGTAGTGGTGCTTCGTAAGCTAGTGGGGAACAAAGACTTATGCTTGACTTGGTTACCACATTGTAGCCATTGCCCCCCCAATTCTTCTGCACTTGCCTCCCACGCTGCCACCCCCCTCGCACACCCCAGTGTGTCCTTCTCCCATGCTGCCCCCTGTACCCAGAGCTCCAACCCGGCCCCATCCCTCTTAACCTCCTGGGTGGCCAGAGGAACAAGCTTTGCCCCATGGCCAAAAAGCTCCACCCCTCAGGCACTTCCACACCCCTCCCAACGTTCCCAGTCCATAAGACTAGACAGCAGCGCTCCTGCTTTTCGAGTCCTTTTCCTGGGAAGGAGGAAATCCAGGAAAGAGGCACCTACGGCTTGAAGAGGAGTCTCTTGGCCTGACCCCCTGAAAGGGACAGTGGGATCCTAAATGGGGACTCTTGGGAAGTAAGCTGAACAGAAACGCTCGGCTCCCTTCCAGAGTCAAAACCTTCACCTCCCTTTTCTGTTAGGCTCTCCTCTGCTTCTCACCCCACAGGCTGCTCCACCGGCTGTCCTCGTTCAGGGTCCCCCCCACCCCAAACTAAGCTAAGCACATGCCCCTGCCACTAGACTTTGTGAATGTCGTACTGTCTAGGAGAGCTAGGAAGCCCTTGAGGCAGAGACCAGTCTTGAATGAATATTGTTCAGTGCTAGTTACGTTGTTGGGGCTATAGAAATGCTTAATAATAATTATACACTGCCTCGGTGCTGTCAAATTGTGGCTGAGCTCATCCTCTTTGGAGGGGGGCAGGGTATTCTAGGAGCTGTTCTCTCTCCCGTGCAAGTTTCTCCTGGGCTCCATTACCCTCCATCTGCCGCTAGAGGGCTTCCATTTGTAACAGAGCCCTGTTCGCGCAAAGCAGACTTGGAAGCATGGGGATTAATTTTCCAAAGCCAAGAGGCTCTGGAGCCCTGCAGAGATTATCACTGTGGGCTTTCTCTCCCCAGACTTCGACGCCTGAACCGGGAGGGGACCTTGCTCCAGCCCTCCTGGCATAAGGACGCTGCATGTGGCGAGGGGATACCGAGAGCCGTGATCTGGTAAGGATGCCGTGCCGAAGGCGGGATTGTGGTGCAACTGGCCTTGCTTTGCTGGCTATCGAGCAGAGTTGGCCTATGGCTTGAACAAGAAACCAATCCGCCAGCTGATTGCCGTAACCAAATTCCTGGCTTTTCAAGGTTCAAAATACGTGGCGTGCGCTCTCAAAAGTCCGATCGCAACTGATCTTCCAAACCTTCTCTTAAGGGGAGACTCTGGTTGCTGGCTGCAGAGGGAGCTCCTCTCAGATCAGGCTTTGAGGAACGTCTTGCCAGGCTGTTCAAAACCCTAATTTTGTGACTCTCCAGTTGCTAGCCTATTCTCGGTATACAATACTCGGGAAGCATAATACAGGCTCGACTGAGCTTGAATTTTCTTCTCCGCTCTCTTCAAGAACGCACGCCATAGTCCGTCCAGCCCAGCAGCCTGTCATCGAGGCTGTTGCTGTCGGATACTTTGGAGAAATACCCAAGAGGTCATAATGGAGGGATCTGTTCGCTGCTGTTCGCTCCTAGCTCCTGGCAGCAAGCTGAAGGTTGTGTCCCTGACCAACATGACTAATAGCCATTGATGGACCTCTCCTCCCAAGTATTTAGCTAATCCTTTCTTGAGGGCCAGGTTAGCCTTGGATAACTTGCCCCCTCCGCTAAGAGGCCGTGGGTTTGTCTGACTGCTCGTATGCATTGCTAGTCAAAAATGGTTTGTGCTCTATTTCCTAAACCTTGGCAGAATGAGTTTCTGTAAAATCTTTCTCCATTTTGTCATGCCTTTCAGCACCCTCCCATTTCTGCCACTTTTATATTCTGTAGCTGACAAACTTGTATGGCTTTTGGAAGTCACAGGAGATTTTGAACTTTAACATTGGCTTCAGGCAGCTTGAGGGAAGAGAACTTTCTAACCACCACCCCTTCTCCCCAGTAAGGCATTCCTCATGATCTGATTTGATGTTATAGAATTATACTGGGTAACCCAATTAGGTGAAACTCTGTTGACAAGTGCAAAGTGATGTGCATAGAGGATCTACTCCATGTTGAGTTCTAAATTAAAGGTTCCCACTCAGGAAAAGGATTTTGGGAGTCATTATGGACAACGTGCGGCAGCTGTCAAAGGCAAACCATGTTGGGAATAATTCAAAAAGGGACCGAGAATAAAATGCAGTTATACAAATCTTTGGGGCGACTGCCCCTTGAATATTGTGTGCTGTTCTGGTCACCCCATCGCAGAAAGTAGGGTTGGAAAAGGTTGCAGAGAAGGGCCTAGGACAGCGTCTGTACAAGGAGAGGCTCCAAGTTGGGGGGTTTCATTGGAGAAAGGATGGAAGCTTCTAAAATCATGAAGGGAGCGATCATTTCTAATAATAGAAGCAGGAAGCTCTGCAGCGTTAACTGGCAGCAGATCATAAACCAAAGGAAGTACTTTCACTCCACATACAGTTAACCTGGGGCCCGTCTTGTTGGAGGATAAAGCTGATAGCATGGCTGGGTTTAAATCAGTGGTTGTGAAGCTGGTTGGGACAGTGACCGCTGAGGGGTGAACAGCAGGGGACGTATCCCTCCATGATGACCTGTTGGGTGCTTCTCTAAAGTGGCTGAAGCTGCTGCTCCGGAGACCGGGTGCTGGGCTGGATGAACCATCGGTCTGACCCAGCCTGGCATCAATTGGCTTGTGGCATCACAAACCAATCTCCTAATGGGGGCCACGCAAGCGAAAGGCCGGACGGCTGCCCATCGGACATGCAGTCTTGCCGTAGAGCTCTGCCGCCTTGGGGCCTGGTGCCGTGGCTGCCCAAGCCACTTGCCTTCTACCAAGTTTTGGACGGTCCTAGCGTTCTGCAGGGGGGGGTGCTTCACAGTGGTGTGCCCCGATTTGGCCGTGCCCCCAGGGGTGGGGCTAAAGCACTCCCTGCCGACACGGCAACCCCTCCTATAAGAGCAATGGGATCTCCCTGTTCCGGCTCAGTTGGTGGAGGAGTCTTGACAGCCTCTTCTGCTTGCAGGTGTCCACATCTTGTCTGCAATCCTGTTACCTCATCCTGCACGGAGAACCCAAACTTCACTGCTACCCCCTTGATGCTGACCAAGCCAGAATGTAACCCTCCCCCCTACTCAAATCCTACAGAGCCCATGGAGGGGAACTGCACCTGATTTTGCTTTGATTTCAAACTCTTCAGAGGGGGGCGGGGAGGGCAGGGATGCCCCCTCCCCCTTTCAGCTTTCCCAGTTCAAAAGGAGAACTGGCTGTTGAATCTTCTTCATTTGAAAATTTTTCCCCCTCCCATTTTTGAAGAGCATTTTGTGTGATCGTTGTGTGCAGTTTGGGCTGTCAGTAAAGAGAATTTGCACAGACTCCTGGCTCTGGGTATTTCTCTTGTCACGGAATGGACGACTCCCCTAGCCCTTATTGGGATCACCTATTTCCCCCCCCCCCCCCCCCCCCCCNCCCCCCCCCCGCGCGCGCACACACCCCACCCAAGTGCTGGAACATCTGGCTTCGATTTCTGGCTCCTGGAGGAGTAGGGGCCAAAAGGCCACACACCTAACAGCTAGGGAATACTAGGCCACAGGCTTGAGTTACTCCAGGGGACGTCCGTAGTGGTGAAGATAGCTAGGTGTATAGCCCCAGCAATGGTTGTGAAGAGAGCCAAGTCTCGGCTCCCAGGAGCTTCCAGTCTCGGAAGGACAAGAAGGGAATGTGGGGGGGGAGAGGTGTGTTGCAGGGGCACGTGCTTGACTGACTGACAAGAGGAGGAGGAGGAGGATCCTGGAGGATAAAATGGCCTAAAGAGAAGCATCCTTGAGGAGCTAGGGAAAGTCTGATGGAAGAGGTGGACGTTTGGAGTGGCTTGGGGGAGAAGAGTAGGGTGGGTTTGTTCTGGGAGTGAATTCCAGACGGGGGGGGCAGCCTGGGAGAAGTTGGTTTAGAAAGTGGGACACTCTGGGGAGGGCAGTAGTAGAAGTGAAGTTCCCAGGAGGCAAGCTAGCAGGAAAGGAGGGCAGAAAGCTAGTGGGGAGGATGAGGATGTGAAGGGGGAGAAGGGGCTGGGCTTGGCTGGGCTTGGGGGTGAGGAGGCTTAGGCTGCAGTCGCACCTGCTCTAACAGATCCTTAGATGCTCGGCAGAGGGGATGCGCATGCAAATCAAGCACATCTTTGTTCAAAGGTGACTGCCCCTTGTGTGTGTGAAATGCCATTGATCAAGCTGTGAAATCCTGCTCTGCCAATCGCCTTTGTAAACACCCCTAAAGCCTCAGGCCATTCACATCTGATCAAAGTTGTACCTGCTTCGCATGTGTCCCCTCGCCTGATCTTCTGTGCACCTTTTGGAGCAGCTGTAAAAGTGCCGTTAGTCTGGCCTGCCTTTTTTCCTATCATGACAATCCTAGATGACCCTTGAGGTTCCTTCGAACTCTGATTTTTCCACTTACTGAGGTGGCGGTGAACATTTGGCGTGATCTCCTAGAGAACTACAGTTCACCTTCCAGTGAAATGGAGCTCTGGAAACAGGAGGCCACCTCCATATCCCTTGCCCCTGCTAGCATCAGAAGTTGGCAGGAGAACAGGCCAGGTTCCCTTGAGGACTGTGTGTTCTTACAGTTAGGAAGCTATATCCCATCAGGAAATGGGAATAAGTTGCCCTGGGCAGCGGGCTGTGTTTAAATCCGGCTGGAGTAGCATGTCCATGATGCTGCAGGCAGAGGATTTCCTGCCATGGACTAGATGATGGTTGATCCTAGTTATCGCTCTTCTGTGTCTCCTCACCCCCCACCCCAAACCTGGGAAGAGCATCTGCAAGAAATGCTGCCTACATTAGCTTCTGGGCTCTTGTGCACAAGGGAGATGCTGGCGGAGTGATTGGGCTGGGGTTGCTATTCATTCTGCAATCCCCCCCCCCCCCCCTCCCCAAGCAGAATAAACTATTCAGATTGGCAGGATGTAGTTAATCTTGAATGCAAATGAATTTCCTGGTTTGCCATGGTCTCGACGTTGAACAGCTTGTGCATCTGGGTTTTGTTGGTTTTTAAATGTAACATTCTGTGACCCCCAAATCTCTTGCTGGGGAGAATGCTCAGGCACCTTGTTGAGAGCTGGCTGAGCAGCACAGCCTCTCTTCCCCCCCCCCCCCCGCCCTTTTGGAGAGCAAGCAGGTATGTGGGGAGTGGAGGGGGGAGAGGAGGCTGATTGGGGGGGGAGTCTGTGTCTGGGGGTGGGTGTTAATGGGGTCCACTCGGCAATCAGGGCTAAGCCCCTCTGCCCCGGCGTAATCGGCAGCCAAGCAGCTTGAACAGTGTAGTCACCTTGACTAAATGCAATTGCTGCCCAAATCTTTGGTCCCGATTGTAGATTGGCAGCTGGGCCTAGCTGCTCTGGTGCGCACAACGCTGCCCCTGCCCTGGGTATTTGCATTGCTGGCACTGAATATTCATGCCAGAGACAGGTCCCTGCCCCCAGGGCCTTCCAATCAAGAAAAGACAAGGGCAATGGGAGCAGAGGGGGGCCACTTTGATTGGGTCCAGTGCAAGCTCCTTGTTTTTGATTTCAAGGTTTGTCTTCCTAGCCTTGGCCCCCTCACCATCCCCACAGCCTCCTGCTCAGGTTTTGCCCCTTCTCCTATGTTGTCGCGTAGGCCTGGAATTCCCTCCCTGAATTTGTGCAGGCATTTCTCTCGCGGCCCCCCCCCCGGCTTTCCCTGATGAGGGCGGTGGCAGAGGAGTGACTTTCCCAGGTGGAAATGTAGCAGGAAATTGGGGCAGCAAGACCATGCAGAGCCTTGGAGGAGGGGGGCAAATCAAGCAGTGGCTGCCTTAGCCCCACTCCTCCTCCTGCCTCCACCCTCGCCTTGCTCCTCTAAACCTCTTTGCCTCTTCTCTCTTGCTGCCCCTCAGCCCTGGAACGAACTCCCAACTTTCAAATCCCTCCAGAAAACTCACCTCTTCCATCAGGCTTTCCCTGGCTCATCAGGAGTGAAACTGCATCCTGTTCCCTGTCACTAAGTGAAGCACCTGCACCTGCAGCTTCTCAATGTACTCCTGTCTCCCCTCCCTTGCCACTTAGATTGTAAACCCCCTGGAGGTGGGGACCAGTCTGTAACTAGTGATTATACAGGGCCAGGTACGCTGCTGGTGCTATATAAATATGCCACTGTGGCCTCCTCCCCCGGCCCTGCTGGTAATGTTGCAGCAGGAGCTGCACAAACAGCTGTTTAACTGCTGAGCACTAGGCAATATTCTTCTCGAGTGGCTGGATTAAGAAGAGCAACCAGCTAGGGTTACTGTTGCCCTGGAAAGCCAATCTGCAAGCCAAGGCTTCGAGTCGAGTTGTGGGGAGGGGCTGAGCTAATTTTGCGGCAGAAGGGGCAGCCGCAGCGGTCAAGGGAGAGGGGAGAACCAGAACCCTCATCAAAACCATCGCCTCGGTCTCGCCTCTGTCCGTTTTCTATACAAATGTCTTTACATTCTCTCTGCCGTACAAAAGAAAAGGCAACACAACGTACACACGCACGCCCATAATGTTAAGGAGAGATCCCCTATTAATCACTAATGAGCAGAACTTTGCTAGAACAGGGAGAGCTGTCTCGACAGGGAGTCCTTGTGGCTCTGAATTAGTCCATAAACCAGCTCTGCCCGGCTGATGATCAGTTTTATGTGCGAAGGTGTGTCAAAGCCAGAGTCCAACGGGGCCCTGGAGCAGATCCAGGAGAGCGGGAATCAAGCTGTGTAGGATTCACGAATCGCAAACCAGCCACGCTGCCTCTTAGCCGGATGGTCCTACTTGTTGTTGTGGACGAGGGGCTGGGCATGAGGAGGGCTTCCAACGCTTGGTTACTGGAGGCTAAGTGACAAATCCGTGAAGGACAAGAAGTTGATGCGGATCAGGAGTGGGGAATGAGTGGCAGCTCTGACTGCCACGGAGAAGTTGCAAGGGTGATCAGGAAGAGGCGGGTCCAGCTCCTGTTGCTCTCCCCTCTCCTTGTCCTCTCAGTTCCCTTCCCCGGAGCTCAGTGCTTGAGGGGGTGGGGTAGGAACTGGATCCAGGGGCCCAAGTCAGAAATTGGAAAGGGGTCACGTTTGCCCCCCTGCCATCCCTCAGCTTTGGCCCACGGTTGGACTATGGGGTCTACTCTGCTGCGGTAGATGCCCCTTCCCCCCCATGGACACGGTGCAGCTGAAACGGATTCCTAGGGGGAGGGGGCAGAGTAACCCTGCAGCCCAGATCCCAGCCTTAACCCAACCCCAGCTCCCTGTTCCCGCTGAGCAGACACGTCTCACGGAAGAGGGAATATTATCCGTGAGCTTGGAACAGCCTCTGCCTCTCATTGGCTGGGTGAAAGGGGGAAGTCTTTGTTAATTAAAACTCCATCGGCGTCTGCAGAGAGCAGGCTCTTGGGAAGTAGATGGGCTAAAATACTGTGGTTCTGTCCCTCCCCGCTGATCTGGGGGGTGACCGTGGGCCAGTCACTCTGCTCCTTGGCTGCAATCCACCAGCCACTGGAGTTCTGTGCAGCGTCTCTGGCAGAAGCAGCTGGTGAATTGTGGCCATTGTCCATTGAGAGTTAGCCCCCCCCATGCATTATCTCCATGGGCTTGAGCAAAGGGGGAGGGGGGGCACACTTTGGTCTGGGCAGTGCCTGGCACACGGGGGGCCCCTGATCTCAGTTGACGTGTCTAAGTGCTGATGTTAGAACGAAAGGATTCTGGGTAAGGCTTAGAAGTCTCTCTGTAGCAGGGAGGATTTTGCCGTTCTGTGGCCCTTCTCCATCCAGGGTGATGCCTCTGTAAGGGAGCGGGATTTGTCTGCAGCTGTGAATTGTGCTTCAAAATCAGCCTCCCGGTTCTGCGTTCCCTTGGAGGGTGCTCCTAGCCAGCTTTCGACAGTTCCTTCCTACACACAAACAGGCAACACCCCAAAATGCAATAGATAACCTATAAAAAATAACATTAATAATAATAACAACAAACAAACCGCATTAGGGGGCTGCTAGGAAACTGATCTAAGGGGCAGCAGGGGGAGCTGGCCTCCCCGCTGGAGTCCCTAAAGCCCCGTACCGGGGGCGTTAAAGTGCTGGGTACAGATACATTCATGGCGTCCCTTTCCCGTGGCATCCCGCCTCACGCGTGCACGTCTGGACTGAGCTCGTCCAGCTCCGTGTAGGGCTTGATCTCCTGGTCCAGCAAAGACGGGGTACGTCGGAATGTGGAGGCAATCTGATCGAAGGTTCGTCCCCGCGTCTCGGGCACCTTCAGGTAGGTGAAGACTAAGAAAACCAGCAGAAGGACAGCGAAGATGACAAAGACGTAGGAGCCGCAGAGGTCCTGAGAGGAGAGGAGATGGAGGATTAGATGTGGGGGCCAGATGAGGCCCAGTACCACCACGAGAAGGGGACAATGTCACAGCCTCCACGCAGTCCCCCGCACTACCACCGGAGGGCGTCAGAACACTACAGCCTCCATGCAGAAGAGCCACCACCAGAGGGGGCCAGAGCGCCGGAGCCTCCATGCAGTCCCCACCACCACCACCAGAGGGGGCCAGAGCGCCAGCGCCTTCATGCAGCCCCCGGCGCCACCACCAGAGGGGGACCGAACGCCGCAGCCCCCGGCGCCACCACCAGAGCGGGACAGGATGCCCCACCTGTACAGAAGCCCAGGTAGGTACTCACCGCGAAGGACGGGAATGCCATGCCGATTATGAAGTTACAGGTCCAGTTGGAGAAGCCGGCCACAGCCATGGCTGCCGGACGGGGCCCCTGGCTGAACAGCTCAGCCACGATGAACCAGGGAATAGGGCCTGGGCCGATCTCGAAGAATGCCACAAATCCAAAGATGGCCACCATGCTGACGTAGCTCATCGCTGGGACGCGGTCCTGCAGAGGGGAGCAAGGGTCAGTGTCCCTATGACACCAGTGAGATCAAGTACAAAGCAGGGCTGTGCTGCAGGGAGCAGGGCAGTAGGGGCTCAGTAGAGGGCGCTGTGCCGCAGAGAGCAGGGCAGGAGGGGCTCAGTAGGGGGCGCTGTGCTACAGGGAGCAGGGCAGGAGGGGCTCAGTAGGGGGCGCTGTGCCACAGGGAGCAGGGCAGTAGGGGCTCAGTAGGGGGCACTGCTGCAGGGAGCAGGGCAGGAGGGGCTCAGTAGGGGGCGCTGTGCCACAGGGAGCAGGGCAG